>CAUJNA010003617.1:120000-489002 GCA_963377175.1 Effrenium voratum
AAACACACACACACACACACAAACACACACACACAAACATACAATCGCAGACAAGCACACACAGCACTTGGCCCAGAATTGCTTGTTTTCTCGTTCTTCGCGTGAGGCAGACTATCCAGGGCGTGGTGCAAAGATTGCAGGAGCAGGCGCGGGGTGAAAACTCACGCCCAACCTTGAGCTTACCCGTGGCCCAGATTTATGAATTTGTCCAGGTCCGAAGAGGTTAAGCTTTGAATCGTAGGTCCCAACTGCCAGCGCAGCACCCCAAATCCGTATTGGTCCTTGCCGTGGCTGATTCTACTCCGTGGTTTAGGTGGTCATTGCCTGGTTCCATGCATGTTGAGAAGCACCCAATCGGGTTCATGAGCTGGTGTTCTTTTCACGGGGAGGGCGACGAGCACATGCGCAGGGCATGCTGACGCACTAGGGGTTATTGGGGCCGAAAATCCCCGCCTTGCATTATTCTGAACTTGAACTATGATTATTATTGATCACTTGGTGTTGGCCCTATAGTAAGTAACAATCAAGGGGCAGACCCAGCGCGCAGACCCACGTACCACACATTTGGAGATTTCAGCCAGTGTATGTCGGGGCCACCATTGCGATTTCATGCACTAGCTGCTACTCACTGTCACCAACCCACTCCCCCAAGTTCGTACTGCACAATGTAACCTATTGTCAGATTGGATGCTACCAGGCATGGTTTGCCTTTTCCACTGGAAACCCTTTTCAAGGGAGGCGGTTCATTTCAGTCGAAAAGGCAAACCATGTTACCAGGTGTCACCATTCAAATCACCAAATGGGGGCAGAAGCTTTGGCATTGCTTCCGGCTTTACTTCTGCAAGGCCGACGCGGACACCGAGAAGCAGACGTGGTGCGCTTCCGAGCTCAAGGCCAACGAGAAGAACCGCAGGCACGTGGCGGAAGATGTGTGGGTGTACGCTTTGTTTAGGGGAACTTTCTTTTGTTTTTGTTTGAAATACATAAGAGACACCACATGTAAAACACTCCTTTTGTCCATTTAAGACCCACATGGTGGGAAATCGTCAGCCTTGGGAATCCATCATGGCTTCTGTCCCAAAAGTAGGGAGGTACTAGCATGCTTTGAATGTTCCTTGTAGTTTGCCTCAAAACCAAAATGGTGTTCCCCAAAAAAAGACGTGCCCGTAGATGGTTGGGCTAACCTTACCAAAATCCAAGAAGCACACCCTACCCACTGTTTGCGAGTGGCGGGGGTTCCCTTTGAACTGATAAACATCACAGACAAGGAATATACTCTGTGCTTTCCATTGGACCACATCTAAAGGGGTGCTAATTTTTTGTTACCCCTGGAAGGGTGGTCTAGCGGGCTCCGACTTGCACCAAGGGACAATCATGTGGGCGTCGCATCTGAAGCACATTTGTCATATTCAACGGGTCCCTCAAGCTCACTCCAGTTGGAGCAACTTCGCCCAAAATTTGGGACCAAACTGAGGGCAAGCGGCGCTCGCAGGGCCAAGACGGTGCTGGTGGATGGGCTGAACGCAGACATCGACCGCCTGAACGCCTCCATTATCTCCTTCGGCGAGGCGAAGGTTTTCCTTTTGCTTGGCATCGGAAGCTTGCAACTCACAGCTGAGTGGATTCTCCCCGTGGTTCCTCTCGTTTTTTTTTTTTTTTTTGGGGGGGGGGAATGGGAATTGGGGGCAAGGCAGCGTTCCCTTAAAAATCAAGCAAAGCGCCACAAAAAGAAGGCGCCTTTTTGTTTTTCCTTGGGAGTGGTGTCCAAACTCAAGGAGCAACCAGCGCCCATGTCCCTTGGCTGAGACTTTTCCCTTTGCGTTCCCCTGAACCCTTTTTGGCGGGCCAACAAAACCTGGCTTGGGTAGCACAAGGTAAGGCTTCTGTGTTGTTTTGGTTTCGTTTGAGCACGCGCGGGGCAAGTAGACGCCGCAACAGAAACAACAGCCCCCCTTTTAACGACTCCCCGACTGCCGGACTCGGAATTGCTGAGATGTATTTGGGCTTACGACTTCAGAATGGTCAACCGAGGTGGCCCCTTGCAGGATCCTTGTTGTTTGTTTGTCCCATGTTCAGGTCGAATCATTAAACAAACAACACGGGAGAATTACGGAGAATATGAGGCCCCCCAAAATTGATTTGGCTTCTTTTGAGTGGAGTTCGGGAACTCCCCGCGGATTGACTGGCGGGCTGATGAGTTGTCAACATGGGCGAAGATGGGGATTGGCTACTAAGACAGCTCACTTTTGGGCCGTTTGCATGACTGCTGAGGCAACCCTCACTGCCACTAGCACTTGAAAGGCCACCGGTCCTTTTCATACGTGTTCTGGAATTTCTGCCTTCGGATCCATGCTGGTTTTTGAGGCGGTGATCTCAATTTGCCCAGCCGAGAACAATCAGGGAAGGGGTCAATGGGAACCCTAATTCCAGCAGATAATCCGGAGGTAGGTGGACGGGTAGACAGATCCCACAAGTAAAAAACGTTTAATCAATGAGCCACGAAAAAGGGTGAAGCACTTCGCTTTGCTTGGCGCGCTCTTTCACCGGACTCCAAACCCGGGCTTTGAACAATGGCCGCCAGGATATCGTCTCCATTCAGAAGGAGCTGGCCGAGACAGCCCAGGCTTTTGGGTTTTTTTGCTCGTGTTTCTTTTGTTTAGGGGGGTCCTTTTTTTTGTCAGGACCCCCAATCTGTTTGTTTGGACGAACACACCATGAAGCACAGGTTGAGGTTGGAACACCGAACCGCCCCCCACAGGGTCACTTGAGATCCGTTCAACCCCCCCAAAAGACTTTATTGGCTTTTCGCGTTCCTTCACTCTCCCTTTCAAACAACGGTAGCCCGCTTCACCTGAGATCCATTCAGCAAGAACCAGACAGAAGGCCGTGCCTTTGGCAACTCTTTACCTTGTCGTTTCATGCTTATTGAACCAGCGGAAAGTCGTTGGGTCGAAGTGTGGCCAAGTTCGATGCCCGCCACCAAGCCCGAAAAAAAGGGAGCCGGCAAAGGCAGAAATGACATGCCGAAGGTTTGGAGTGGGTCGAAGGGTTGGCTTGGGGCGATTTTTCAATAAACCCTTCATATTTTGAAAGGACCTCAAACTTGGGGGGCGGGGGGGCGTCCCAGTTCAGTGAGTTTCAGCCTCACCACAAATCGGTCAACCCCTTCCTCTGCGTGTTCCGCTGACCTGGCGCTCGAGTCATAGTTGAACCCCGCATGGAACAAACGTCGACAGTGCACCTTTCAGCCTGTGGCTTATTTCTTTCTCCCCAGGGCCCTTCCTTGGCCATGACAGGTAGCTCTTTGGTTTCTATGACCAAAGTGTCCTTCGTGACATATCAAAAGGCAAGATTCGTGAAGCAAGTAGAGGACACATCAGCTCTTACCCATCCAATGCACACCCACCTTACCCCGAATTCAGCTCCCTCTCTTTTTTCGCCGCGGCACTCTGCTCCGCTCGCTGCGGTCCCTGGCCGCCATGGCCCGGCGAAGCCTGGCGTCGGCGAAAGCGCTGCTCCTCGTGCTGTGCTTAGGCCGGGAAGACGTGTCTCTTGGCTTTGAAGGGACGTGGGGCATTCGCGGAAACTTGCTGGTGCGAAACATGTAGGGAATGAGAGATGGAATGACCCCCGAAACAAAGCATCCAAATGGTGGTTTCCTTGAAGCGGGAATCCCCGAATGACTCATTCCCACATTCCTTACCTATCGCACCAGCAAGAAAATTGGGGGACACCCGAAGTTGCTGGATGTTCCGCCCCCTTACCACCCTTCTCACGTGAGCTCGGCATGGTACACATTGGCCAGTCATGGCCACTTGGGTGTGTGGTGTTGGAGGGTATTCTTTTAACCTTGGTAAAAAAAAAAAAAAAAACACGCAAGGGGGGGGGGGGTTCAACACGAGCTTGTCGTGTAGGTCCTTTACTGTGGGAATCCCTTATTTCAGGGTTTGGAGTTCTTGTAGATTGTAGAATTTAGAGATACGTGCATGTAGGGACGCTAAAACGGGTTTTCATAAACGGGCTCCAGCTTGCACCAAAGGACCTGTATACCATCCCAGAGCCGGCCCAGAACCCATTTGTTAGAACCCGTCTAGGGTCACCCGAGTATATTCTCGTAAATACTGGTGTCGCCTCCAAGCCTATTTTACGCTTGAGAGTAGACTAAACAGAATCAGAAGATACTGTGGATGGTTGCAATATCTATTTCGCACCGTTCAGAAACCCAACGAATTGATATGAGATTCCCCTAGGTTGCTACAGAACGTTACGGTCGCAACCGTGGTTTCAAAGTGGTGCGAACGGATGTTGCAACCATCCACAGTATGTTCTGGTTCTGTTTCATATTGAGTCGACCCTAACACATTAAATAGGTTTGGAGGAGACACCACTATTTACCAGTCTATGTACCACTATCTACCAGTGTATGTGATTTTCTGCGCAGAGTTTTGCGAAGAATGCTGCTTTGCATTGGTGGGAGGCGGCTTGGCCTGGGTGGGCCCCCGCAGCGCAGGCAGGGATGAGGATTTTGTCGCGTGTTTTTTTTTTGGGGCCGGCCCTTAAAAGGCCCCTGAAAGTGGTTGTTTTCAGGGTGCTGCACCCCTTATTTAAGCTTGGTTTAAAGGGAATCGAAAGGAAAGGCGCTCCTTGTTTTTTCCCGTTCTTTGGTTTGACCTGTGGCACGGTTTGCTCAAAGTGGCGATCCAGTTGGCCAATTCATTGGTCTTGAGCTTGTTGGTTCAGTTGGTGCAGCAAAGCTTGTAGACCTTGTCGATCAAATGGATCACGTGCAAAAAAGTGCCCCTAAGGTACAAAGACACCCGCCTTTCCGGATCCCTTTGCCCGGTTTGCCAGACCAGGAAAAAATAGAAAGGTCCCGGAAACGGCTGAGGCTGGCCCTACGGGTCCCATCATTCTTTCCGCTTGAGGATCCCTGAGAACGGCCTGAAAAAGACACCAAGCAAAAAATATGTCCTCGTTAGACATACCATCATCAATTCTTCCTAATTTTCTACTCCCTCTATATTTTAAGGTCCCGACCCCAAGATGGGGGGGGGTTCTAACAGCGCGCGGGAAAACCTCCCTCTTTCGCCTCGAGGCCCTTCTGCGCGGCTCCAGAGGACGGGCCTTTTGGCTGCAATGTCCAAAAGGTATCCTCGAACGAGACACCCATGTAGACTGACCCGAGTCAGACGCGTATGAATCTTGCCGGAAACAAATGCTCAGTAGGGGCAGCCCTCTCGACAAGGTGCGAAAGCCCATTTGAGTCTATAAGTTTAGGTGGACTGCTTTGGTACCATGTTTTGATTGTGGCTCAAGTAACCCTCACTTAGGGGGTTTTGAGTGGACCTCACCTTCGGACAATGACACTTTCCCGACTTACCAGGGGGTTGAGTTTGGCCCGCCCAGCATTGTTCCCTATTTGTTTGAGTGGGTTTTCCGATTCATGATCAAAAAGCTCACTTTTTTGGGGCGGGTTTCTCTCGCGTGGTTCCTTCTGGTCTGTGAATGGTAGGGCTCCTTGGGCCGGCTGCCTTCGGCGGGCTGTAAGAAGAAGGGAAGCCAAAAGGGAAAAAGCGCGAGACCACGTTCAGAGGTCTGATGCAGTGACCCGTGTGGCAGACGGCGCTGGAGTGGATAGAGGTATACCTGAAGCAACTGATAGAGATATACTTGAAGCAACTGACACCATGATTGGCAATTGGTACTTAAGGGGGTCATCGGGTACTTAGTAAGTGTATAGTAAGCCCGGATATAGCCCAATGAACGGAGACTTGTAACCATGAGCTTTGTGAGTTGTTTCACCAAGCTTACTCTCCACTGTCTAAGTACCCGATTGCCCCTTTAAGTAGTCCAGCTTTTCAAGGCGTTTTGAGAGAAACACTTTGGGCGCCTTTTTGGATGGATTTGAAAGGGGGTCCGGAATGTCTAAAGAGCACGAGTCACTGACACCAATTGGCAGTCTGCTGTTGGCTTAGGACGGGTAGGGGGAACGGACCCCTAGTTCCCCACAAAACAAGCATACCCTCCCAGGGAAACCTGACACATCTTGGAACTTACTGCATCTGAGTAGGAGTGTGTCCTTTGGAGGGTACCCCTATGTTTTTGTTTTTTGGGTTTGCAATAATCGCAGTGATTCACGGCCTTTAACACAGGTTTTACCAAGCTTTGCACACGGGAGGACCCCTAAAGCTCACTTCCGTTGCTGGACTATGAACTCTTTGGGAAGACTACTTTAGGGGAAGCACAAAGTGGGGACTCTTTTTGCAGCTCAAAAAGTGAGAAAGTGTAGTGTCACTATGGGCCTAAGCAGCTCAAGAGTGAAAGCTGTTTCTGGAGCCGCTTCGGGCCAGCTAGGTGATCCTTGCTGGTGGTGGTTTTTCTTGCTGGTGGTCTTATTTGTCGGGGTGTCTCACTGCGGACTAAAGACGGATTAGGATTAGGGATCCCCCCATTTTGAAGAGCCCGGCTGAGCGGTACAAAGTCTTCCGCAAAGTGGTGCCTGCTTTTGGTGGGAGCTATCACTAGGGCCTCCAGCGGCGGCGCCCCTCGTTTGTTTTTCTGAGGGAGTTCCCTGTAAATGAACCATATGCCTAAAGATATGAGGGCTTTGTTTCCTATGCCCACTTAAATCAACCATATGCCAACAAAACATGAGTGCCCTTTCTCCGATCACGACGGTGGGACTGTCCATTTCCCGACCCAGGGCTGGCGGCGGCGGACCCTTTCGCGGGCATGAGCCAAGAGGAAGGGCAGGGTCCCAGGGTGAGGCGTACGTGTTTCTCAAAAGCAAAGGACCACATTTTGCTTGGTATTGAGAGAAGCAAAAGGGAACCCAACCACTTTGGGGGACCACTATTTGGAGAAGTGCCGCCAGACCTAACACACCTTTCTGCCCTTTTGCCCTTCTTGGTATTGAGAGAAACAACGGGAAACCCACCATTTAGTTGCCAGACCTAACGAACATTTCCCTTTTGCCTTGTGGGCATCCTTGGATTTTCCGTGAAGCTTGGACGCCTGGGTCCAATTCATGGGCAAGCTTTCAGGTTGGTGAATCATTTGTCCTGTTTAGGTGGGGGTGTTTCATTTGTTTGGAACCCCCAAAAATGGGGTGTTGTGTGGCCTCCCTGAAATTCACAGACCCATAGTAGTTTTTCTCTTTTGTCTCTGTTGTGGTTTGGATTCGGTGTTTGGTGGTTGGAGGGTGGTTTCCCATGTACCCTCTACAAAGCCAGGGGTTCAATTCCCGAAACCACCAACGAAGGGTACTTGAGAGAAGAACGTGCACTTTCCCGCCAAGAAAGTTACCTCCCTCTTGAAAGGGGGCACTAACCTGCTAAGCTTCAAGCTGGCGGACTTTTGTCGATTTGCAGCTTGGGACGACTCTTACGGCTCCAAGATGAAAGCCGCATGGAGTGAGCTGGAAATTTTGGGATGCATTTCCATTTGAACAGGCCCAAACAAACATTGGACCTGTACTCAAAAAGGGCCACCGAGATGGAGAGCGCTAGAGGTTCGGTCAGAATTGGCGGGGTTCGTCTTTCAGACCTCAGGTGCCCGTTGCAGTGCTTTTGCGAGAAAACGGGGGTGGATGCGCTTCTTGTGAATTTTACCAGTTCTTCCCCCTGTTGGTCCTTTTTCGTTGATCTTTTAGTACTTTAATAGGTGTGGATCAAAGCCGCATTCAAACGGCTTCCGAGTTTTTGTTTCTTCAAGAACGACGGGGGTCCGATCGCTTGCAAACGACCAAGAGATGTGGCTAGCATCCTAGCCGCCACGATGGGGGCGGTTGGAACATTACCTTCAGAAGCCTTGGGTCTCCTCCAAAGTTAGTTTTTACGTGTTTGGGTCGGTTAGACTTGCTGGTCTCAGCAGGGAACCAAGGAATGACCCCAGGAACAAACACAGACCCCCTATGGTTTCCTTTAAGGGAATCCCCAGGTTCATTTCCCAAATCCAAGGGTCATTCCCTACTGAGCACCAGGAAGTAGATGTGAAGCCGAATCTGTTATGTATGGTGCCCAGAGTTGGGTCAAGGCAGATTGCCGCACGGAAGTTGGACTTTTCTCGATACGCCATTTGGGTGTGGGTCAAAATTAAACCACTAGGGGACCACAGGTTTCAGTCCATGTTTCCATTCACCAGGGTTCCATTTTGGGTACCTTTTTTTGACCCACAGCCATCTAAAGATTCCTGACCAGAATGCATGAGCGACGGCGAGCTTGATAGTGTCGGGGACTCAGATGGAGTTCGTCACACAAGATGGGGGAGTGCTTAGTACAGAACTGGGACGGCTAGGATCCACATGGACGAATTCTCGATTTACAGGGCAGGCTCCTGTGCAAATGTGGGAAATTCCTTACCGCTTTGGGGTTTGGAGGAATACCTGCAGTACCTGAAAAGCTCTGGCGTGAACATGGAGGACATCCAGGAGATCCAATCTGACAGCAGCATCGGCGGATGGGTCGCTGCCTGGCCCGTGTTGGTTCGGAGGCCGGTCTCGGGGGAGGGCGGACCAAGTCTCTGGTGTGGCCGGTGGCCCGGAGGTGATTTGGCCAAGTTGGGTCTCCCCATGCCAAACCGAGCTATTATATTTTAGGGTCTGAATACGAACCACAGATGGCCAAGCAAAGCCAGAGAAACAAAGAAGCAACTGCTTCTGAAGGCAGGGAGGGCGCCGCCAAGACTTGGGGATATCCGCTCCGCTTCTTTGCCCCAGATCGCGGCTTGCACGTCCTCTTTCCACCATGGAAGTGGACAGAGGGCGTCCCGAAAGCTAGGTACTTTCCTGTCCAGATGGACCACCAGAGGGTTCCTTTGAAGGAAAAGTCGCCGGTCCATGGACGTTGGACAGGAGGGTAGTCTTCACAAAATGGAAAGAGGGCACTGCCACCGCTGGAGGCTCCAAAGCAGCAAAGGTGGCATCGAGTCAAGTTGCAGACAGGCGAAACAAATGCATCAATTAGGGGTTTGCTCACAAGGCCGATCCTCCCATCGTGTTACGAAGGAATATGGTACCGTTTATAGTGGTTTCCAATTTTAGTCGTGGATTTGGATGGGCCAACCCTCCATTTGAAGAGCCCGGAAACAGGGTAGCATACCGGCCATGCGTGGCACTTAGTCGGTTATTTGCATGTTTAGGGGTGTTTGTACGTGTTTCTTCAAAATGCCCGGTGGGAAAGTCCCCCCCAACGGATGCTGTCCATGTTCAAACGGCGAAACATGAAGCAAATGCAAATCTCAAAGGCAGGAAAAGAAAGAGCGGAGGTCCGCTCTTTTGATTCTATCCATCGGGTCCGGGGGCTATATCCGTTGCCGTGTTCTGATGTCGGTTGACTCATTTGGACCCCTAGACTAAACCCTTGAGGCCTTCAATCCTTGCAAGTGCCCACTCACAACATACCTGGGGTCTCCTGCAAAACCATTTTACATGTCGCGGTTGACTAAATTTGAAGCATACTCTGAACATAATTGCACATATTATTGCCGTGTACCCCAGATCTGGGTCAAGATACTTCAAGCTCCCCTGCTTCTGCATAGGGCCTTTGAATCGGGCATCACCCTGCGTGAGCTATCACATTTTTCTGACAGGATTCTAGATCTTTCCACCCCGCTACCCCCAAACCACAACCCAGTGGATTTCTTGGTAAACCACAAGATAGCTATATGTGGGGTTGCCTGTACCCTACCCCAAAACCACTTCCAGTGGATTTGGTGGGGGTTATATACACCATTTCCTTTCGCGGTGGTGAGTTGGCACCGGAAGTCATGAAATTTGCGCCGCGCGACCTCTCAGGAAGCGCTGTTGCCAAAGTCAGGCCATGGATCGATCGATCTGGGGTCTGGGGCGGCGAACGCAGATAAATTCGTCCCGTCCCAGATCCGGCAAGAAAACATGGCGCTACCTGGTGACCTTTTCCTCACTTCCAGAGTTCCTACACTTTGGTGGTAACAAAAAGTTCAGACTTTTTCTGGCCAATTCACTCAGGAAGCGAGTCTCTCCGCTGTTTTTTGGAGAGAGTTCCTTGTAAAGTTCAACTACCCTCCGCGTGCCCTTTTCTGGCCATGGCCGGAGTCTTGGAATTGGACGTCTCGCATTGCCGCATCTGCTCACGTCTTACACAAGTCGTGGCGAGCATTTTTTGCGGCCCCATGGCTTATTTGTTCGAAGTCCTAGACAGCTGTCCATGTGTTCAGGAGGGCCGGCAGGTGTTGGTTTGGGTGTGCGTCAACAGGGAAGCTTTCAACTTTGGTGCATTTTGCATGGGTTTTCCATCAAACCACTAAAAGTTAAACTTTTAGCAGGGGAGCAGAAAGCAACCGAGTCAAGATGGTGGTTTCCCTTTTGGTTTCCCTTAAAACATGGTGAACAAGGGTACCCTCAGAGCCCACACACATTTTGGTTCAGAGGGAAACTCCCCCCATTTTCACGCGTCATCCCCTTAAAACCCGGGGAAGGGTGCTGTCTACTTTCACTGTGGTGGTCTGTTCAAGATTCCTGAACGATGGCCTGTGCACCGGGCTGCTGGGGACATCCGTCATGTCCACATGGGGGTTGATCAATATTCCCTTCAGCCCCCAGTTTTGACCATGGGTAACTTTTCTGTGGGACATACTGTGAATGGACGAAATCCATTTCGCGCCACTTTGAGGCCATGGGAAACCACCGTCTGTTGGTATGTACAGTGGATTCATCATTCCAGGGTTTCACAGGTGGTGCGAAATGGATTTCGTCCACCCACTGGATGGCTACCCTCCACAAGACAATCACTCGGTGGGTTTCGAAACTCCCAACGCAGGTGTTGGCTTCGACTTCTTCCTGAAGCTTCCCAGTTGCAAGTGGAGGGCAAGGCTGGCCCCAGCCGAGGCCAAAGACGCTTCCATGTTGTTGAAAGAAATTCACTTTTGTTTTTCCGGGTTGGTTTGAAAGGGAATCTATCACTACTTGTGTTTTGTTCCTTTATTCTCAGGGTGCGTACGCGAATGGACGAAGGGGGGAAGATTGTTGGGTTGCCACACGCCCTATGTTCGATTCGACTCCAGAAAAAGGGCGTTTTCCGATGTCCCATCCTATGGGAAGCCGGTTGAACCTCCTTTTTTTGAATATCTTCCTTTTGGAGGAAGTAGAATTGATTCAGCAAACAGTTCAACTTGGGTTTGTGTGTGAGTGAGTTTCTCCAGGTTAGCTTTTTTAAATTTCTGGTTCGGTGGATCTGTTTGCTACATAGCCACATGCCATGCCTTGATTGGATACCAGCTGGGGATGGATAGCTTGTCAACCTTTCCAGACCCCCTACTTGGCACCCCCCAAACAAAAACAGCACTTGGGTAGATGAAAGCTAGTAGGAAACTTGCTCAACCAGAAACAGGTCCCCCCTTTGGACTCCGCACACGGGTTTGGGTAGCCCTTTAACAGCAATTTGTGAGTGTGATGGCGAGCTGACTTGGGGGTCAAGTGAGGTCACCATGATGTAGGAAGCTACACGACATGATTCACCTGTTTGCTAATTATTTCAGGATTTGGAGTCATTGTAACATTTGCAGTAGGTATAGAAGCTAGCAGCACGTCCAACTCGTTGGTCGAGTCGGTGGAAGAGAGTTTTCTCTCCAAAAGGACTTCCAGGTTGACACAGGTCCAATTTGTTTTTTCACAAACACAACAATATGGGCCCCAGATCTTCTTGTTCCTGCAATCCATAGCCCCTAACCTGTTTGTGGTATAGCCACTTGAGATACCCCAACATTTCGTGGCCACGTTGGATCAAATTGATATGTGTGAAAGAGGAGCCCCAGAAAACTTGTTATGCTTTTGGTTTCCCTATTCAAGGCTTTCTGGGTCACAGGGAAGGGAATGGGCCCCAAAATGAACCATCCCGAAGACAACTCCTCTAATCGGATCCCCAAGTTCATTCCCAACCTCTTGCTGCCTTCAGAACCAGCAACCCTTTTGTGCGACCTTTTTCCCCCAGCTGCTAGGGTTGACTTCCAGTTGTGCTTTCACCAGCAAGAAAGGGGGGGGTCCGAGTGATCTTTCTTGACCCAAGGATCTTGGTCTTCGGCCTGGTGGTGAGCCTTTTCAGCGCCGCTGTGAACGCCTTGCGTCCGGGCCAAATTGATTTTTTTGGGTTTGGGGTCGTCTCCTCCAAACACATACATGTCATGGGGTACAAGGACCTGAATACTTCGCGTGGGCGGGTTTGAAAGTCAAGTTAAGTCATGATCACAAAAGCAGGTATGTGATTATGTAATGCGATGTGGCCTTTGTTTCCACCAATTTGAACAGTATCTGAGCATATTGTTTTTTATGTACGCCAGATGTGGGCGAAGTCTTTGGGGCTGCGATTTGCTCTGACATCAATTTGAAGGTTCACTAGATATGGACCAGAATCAGCAATTCTTTTGGGTGGGCAAAAGCTGAGGTAGTTTTTTCCCCCCAGGGCTGTTGGAAACTGGCTCGGGCTCAAACTTTGGCCTTAGGAAATAACTTTTGCATGACCAGCCGGGGGGGGGGGCTTCAAGGACCAACCTAGGCAAACCAAAGGGCCAACAACATGGTTGATTGGGAGCACGTGTCCCAAGATTGGGAGCAAAGAGAAAAGAAGAGTATCCATGTCAAAACCATATGACACGCACTCCCGCAGACTAACATGGAAGCTCTCAGAGGGCCTCTGTAAACGGAACCAAGTCTTCCAAAGGGGTCCTGGGAGCTTTCATGGAATCGCCGGGGAGAGGGTATAGTCATATCCGTCAGTTTATGTATGTGTGTTACAGCTAGTTACAGTAAAATGTAAACGCTTCGCGTTGCCCGCCTCGGCTGGCTTTGAGGGGCCCGTGTTTTAGATTTCCGGAAGTGTTGTGTTTGTTAGAGTGAGTGAGTCGGCGCGTGAGCTGGTTTCCAAGGTAGAGGGTGGGTGAACATAGCTTCAAGGGCCAGAACGAGAGCCGCAGAGAGCTACAGATTGTCAGTGGGCTTTTGGCTTCAAGGGCTTTTCATGAGTAGGTTCCCGTCTAGCAGGGTATGAATCAAGCCGCTGGGCATCGCTAAATGTGCATTTTGCTGCTCCTGACTGGGGCGAGCATCGCCGAAGCTGGCCGGCAGGGCCAGCAAGATGCCAGAAGTTCCTGGGGCCACAAAGGAGGTGGAAAACACAGGGATCAGCGGGATGCAAGTAATCATGCAAGCAGGCGGCGCCGACGCCGGTCAAAATCCGCTGACTCCCGAACGGGCTCAGCGAAGGTGCAAATTTCTAGGGAAATTGATTAGCTTCTAGGGGGACTTTTGCAAGTTTTTAGGGGGTGTTAGAGAGGTTTCTAGAGGTGAGTTTGACCCATTTCTGCGTTTTTGAGAGGGGATTGGTTTCCAAGAAGACTTTGACCATCATTTTGCCGGTTGCTAGGGGTTGACCAGAGTTTGACCGGTTTTAGGGGTTTGACCGAGGTTTGATGGGTTTCTGGAGGGAATTTGACCGGTTTCTAAGGCGATTTGGCTGGAGTTGGACCGGTTTCTAGCTGCTTTCTTTTCATTTTGGGTGTTAAAAAGCTGAAGCGCACGCTTGTCTACTCCGAGCCGAAACATGACCGAAGCAGGGCAAAGCGAAATTGTTTCTGGGGCTTTCTCTCACGGGTCAATCTACCCTACAGTCTTTGCAGCCTAGGTGGGAGCGAATTTCAGGCAGGGCCTGCTGAAAAGCCGAGGTTCACCAAATACGTCTTGGGCAAGGAGGTTAACATCGACCTCACCGGCGCCTTGGTGAATGTGGTTCTTGGGGGGGCAGAAACATAGATGTCCGTGGTTTGACTTTGAAAGTGGATGGATTGCACTGAGCCATGTTTCAGTGGAATATCGATACTTCCGGAGGGCCTGAGGCCCGGAAGCCCGGAAGGATTGTCCAAGGGCTAGGGCTTATCCAGCGATGGACCACCTCCCCGAAGAAGAGACTTGAAACGACGGGACCTATTTTTGGTGAGATCAGCAAACCGAAGGCGCATGGTCAGGGCTGCCTGCTGGAAACCTGTTGGACAGTCCTGCACCAGCTGGCAAATGGTTCATGCCGCGATTGGCGTCCCAGTTTACGAGGCAATAAGGGTTTGTCTCAAAACAAAGGAACATCCCAACATTTTCCTTGTAAACCAACCCCAAAGAAGGGCACCGCGCCTCAAGAAAAGACACACGCCCATCGTGTCCGAAAGGGGCACCCGACGCCCGAAGGGGGGGTCCGCGAGGCTGTGCGCCTTTTCAGCTGACAGGTCGCACCAGCAAGGTGGGCCGAATCCTCCAGGGCCAGGACGTGAGCAACTTGCCAGGCGCGGGATCGCTGGCGCTGGGGCGGGGGCGGTTGCTGGAGTAACCCTCCCGTCCAGTAGAGTGGGAAGTAGGTGGCACAAGTTGCCCTCCCCATTTTGCAATTTGGTTGTGTCATGCCCTTGACTTGTCTACTTTCACCCTGGTGGAACATGGAGCACGCTCAGAGGGTCTCTTGTGGATGAGAGGATTCCCCCCTTTTGAACCCATACGAGGCCATCCAACTTTCTTATGGCACTGAGTTTAGTGCAGGATGTTGTCCACCACTCCTGTTATGTCGAACACGGACATTTCCCTGGACATTTGGTGGATATGTGTGTCATTCCAGTTGTCGGCCCCTACCCCCCCCCCCCCCCCCCTCCGCCCAAAAAGTTTCGCAGAACCCTTTTTCGATACATATATATATATACACATCAAAGGTTCTACGGTGGACGGACGAAATCTTGGGCCAGTTTGAAACCGTGGGAAAGCATTGTTGGTATTTACAGGGGAGCCGTCATTCCGGGGTTTCTTCGGTAGTGCGAAATGGATGTCGTCCATCAGTATAACAAAAAAACGTTCGTGGGAGTCTGGGATGGGAAGTGGGGCCTTCCTCCGCCAGAAGAAGAGTCGGACCTGGAGATGTTCCAGGGCAGCATCGAGGAGTTGGGGAAGATCCGCGACGAGGAGGCGGCTCGTGGGTCTTTTCTTTCGGAGACATGGGTGTGGGTCCAAATTAAACCACCACCACAGGTTGCTGTCCATGTTCCCATTTACCAGGGTTCCGTTTTGGGTACATATTTTTGACCAACAGCCACATCTTTGCAAAAATGGACTAAATATGAAACATAACATATTGCTCTTTGGTGTACCCCAGAGTTGGCTCAGGTTTGGACGAGCTAGGCAAGCTAGGTGTTGTGAAACCGGCAGTTCAACAACTGGCTTACCTGATCACGTGAACCGTTGAACCCAGTAGATCAGACCTCAAACTTGAAGCGGTCTAAAGATTGTTTGGATCCTACGGCTGTCGAGGCCCCCCCATCAGAGAGGGGCTAATACAAATTGAGAATCTAGAAACCGTTTGGATGCATTTGCGGATTCCACCTGCTCCTTCACCCACAAATTGCTTGAGCCATTTGTTAGCGCTCCTTTTTTTCCCCCACAAAAGCCAGATCCAAACCGCCCTGGAACTAAGGCCATTTTTTTCCCGGGTTGACACCCATGGGACGGGACACTTGCTTCTTCCCATCTCCCGGCGGTTTCTGTGGGCAGCTCGGGTTGTCAAATCTCATAGTTGGGGTTGTCTTTTTTCGAGGGTGCCATTTTGGGCGGGTTTGGATCAAAAGGACATCAAAGGAACACCCTGTTTTTTTTTTTTTTTTTTTTTTTTTTTTTTTTTTTTTTTTTTTTTTTTTTTTTTTTTTTTTTTTTTTTTTTTTTTTTTTTTTTTTTTACGGGGGTTCCCGCAATATGTAAATAAGAAGAACTATCCAAGAGATACAGAAATAGTGGCTTTGGGAATCTGATGTTCATTCGTCATTCATCATAACTGTCCTCTCTCTTTCTATCTCCCATCCCCCTATCACCCCAACTCTTTATCTTGGAAACAGAGGTTGGGTGATAATGTGGGAGAGACACGTAGAAAGGAGCACATTCTCCACCCATCTTTTATGACTGTTTGCCTTGTGGATGCTTGGTGAAGAGAAGGGACATGCCACCCCCAAGCAATCCAAATATAGCAAACTAGGGGACAGGAATGGCTCTCTTTATCTCTCCCATCCATCACTTCACCACCATTATAGTGCTTTAATTGGCTGGTGAGTGATAAGGATGGATGCGAAGAGACGTGGACAGGGGATCAATGATTACGCAGTCAGACGAGAGACAGGAGATAGCCAAGGATTCACTCTCCCTTTCCCTTCTCCCTTCCACACCTAGCTGTTAAACTCTCTTTCCATTGCTTTCTTCCTTAGCCGTCTTCAAGCGATTCCACAGTGTACCCATTTGTGAAGGTTCCATCTTGTGGGCATCCCTTGGTTGGCAACTTATGCTGATTCTCCAGCTGGGTGATCTTTGTCGCCTGAGGTTGTCAGGTCTTGATGGTCTGGTGGCTAAGCGCTAGCATGAGTCTCGATCCTTGCCCAACTTAGCGCGAGGCAACCGGGGCTGATCTTTATAGCAAAAATGGTGAATCCATACTGATAATCATTCGGCGTGGTGAGTGAACGCACTTTGTGTTATTCAGCAAGAACAACGCATTGACTCGCTACACGGGGTAGCCCAAAGCCTCGAGAACTGTTCCCGCTGGTCCACATCCATGGCTCTCCGAAGTCAATTTGGTTCAATATAGATGGCACTGGCTGCAGCTTGGTTTTAATCATATACAGGTGCCATCGATTCCAAGAACCGGGTTCCACTTCTTCCACTTCTTGGAGAGTGCCCACCTTTGAAATGAGCCCGCAGAGAGCATCGAGCATCAAGGGCACTGGTGCGGTGAACCTTGGGTGCTGGGCAAGTGGGACCGCATCGCACCTTTCGAAGGGCTTCCATGCCGTTGAGCATAGAGCCCTCTGTGTCTGAAGGCTTACAGTATCCCGACAATCCCTTCAGGTGGCGCATGCCCTCATATTATCTAGGTCCCCCAGCTAGGTGCCCTGTTACCGTTTCTTTTTTTGGGGAGGGTTCCCCTACTAAGATAGACTACAGGAAAAAAGGGTACCCTTATTCTAACCTCTCTACTGGAGGGCCTAGTTATGGCCATAGTAGAGTATACCCTTGTATTATTTGGGCTGTTCAAAGGCAGTCCTTAATCCCCATCTTGCG
Source organism: Effrenium voratum (assembly GCA_963377175.1). Lineage (NCBI taxonomy): Eukaryota > Dinophyceae > Suessiales > Symbiodiniaceae > Effrenium > Effrenium voratum. The sequence goes on from CAUJNA010003617.1 coordinate 137,102, forward strand.
TTGCTCAAGGGGTCCGGATTAGGGATCACGGAAGCTAGCTTGCTAGAGTCTCTCTTGCAAGTGATGGGTCCAGTGAATCCCAGAACTCTCTGAATCAAGTTTCAAGTTTCCGCATCGTCCAAGAAATGGGTGTGTCCCTTGTTTAGGGGAACCCCCATTTGTGGTGGTTTCCTTTCCTTGTGGTTTCCCTTGAACATGACAAGTGGGGCACCAACCCCATTTCTGGTGGTTTTTCCTTTGGTTTCGCCGAAAATCCACCGGGAAAGGAGGGGACGCTCCTAAGACATGCTCAGGCGCGGAATGGCCTCGACCCCTTGGCCAATCTGGGCCTCAAGCGGTCCAAGAAGTTTTTTGCCCGGAGACCCAACGTTCGGCGCGGTGTTTTCTTTGTTGCATGTTGCCAAGGGATGTTAGGACTTTAGCTTTTTGCCAACGAATGGGTTTTCCATTAAACCACTAAAAGTTACACTTTTAGCAGGGGAGCAGAAAGCAACCGAGTTTTGGGTATGGGGCCGGGTCTGAGAGGCGGCTCAGGGACTGTGCCTTTGTCTAGACCTCCGGTGGATTTCCATGGAGAATGAAACAAGGCGTTGTTGTGGCACTTGATTCTCAAGGGACCCCTCAAACAAACCAACAAAGATGCAAAGACGACAAGCGAGACAAAAACAAAACGCACCGCTGGATGTCTGGGCCGTGCGTCACTTCCATAGAGCCAACAAAAGAAGGTAATCTCCAAAGCAAAAGGAAGTTGTTGTTTTGTCCGGTACTTGATTTGAAAGGCAAATGTACTCCAACGAAAGGAGAAAAGGCTCCGGTGGAGGTCTATCTTGAAAGGATCCTCTCTCTTTTTCGTAGGGGTTTGGGGGCCCTCAAAAAATCATGTTTCTTCTTGGTTTCCCTTTGACAAAATCCCAAACTACAATGTCCTTACAGACCTCTTGGTAGCCCCGCAAGGTTCCCTGTTGAAAACCAAATTTGGATACCCCCCGCACCTTCAAGTCTGGCTCCCTTCCAACCAACAGCTCGCAAAAAGGCTATCGCCTAAGAACACCTATTGGAACTACGCCCTGCTCACTCTATTTGAATTTGTCTCAAAATACGGGGGGCCTCACAATTGGCGATGTTTTTTTCTTTTTTCGCTTCCCTTTACCACCATCCCAAACAGCCATGTCCTTCTAAAAGCAAATTTGGATAGTTTCAGATCGGAGTCCGGCTCCCTGCCAACCAACACCATCGCCAAAGCGGCTCTGCGCTAGTCGCAGTGAGCTCACAGTTTAGGGGACGAAGGGGCGATTCCCATGATTTCTCCCTCAGGAATACCGCGTTGGTGGCTGAATTCTCGAAGTGCAGAACAAATGCGCTTGTTGCGTTTCCTCAATCTCACTTCTTTGGTCCATTTCTTCTCATGGCCCAAAGTGATCTAAACAATGGATCTCTGTTGAACTTTTCTACATGTTCAGTTCACACACAAGAATGAGCCCGTTTCATTCTGGGCTAGCCCAGCATGATAAGGTTGAATCTGGGCAAACGCTGAGCTAGGCTAGGGGCCCGTCTGAAATTTCCCTTGACCCAGGGCGAGACGAAGTGATCGAGCCATTTGCCACAAGGCTGCGCCGGGGGGCGCCGTGCATAGCCCAAGCTGGGTTGTTCAAATCATGCACTGGTGCCCCCAGTTGTTTAGTGGCGCCCTGTTTTCCTCTGGGAGAAGAGCTCGCCAAAACCAAGGTTCCCCTTTTCCCCATGGCCGCTGGCCGCTGGGATTCTGAGTGTCGCATCGGCGTCCCTTGTTTTGTTCGTGTCGCACTTGTTAGTCATGTGTCGGGCCAGGTTCGCCGCGAATCCCAAAACAGAAACGTGACACATATCTCAATTCTACTCTCCACCAGTAGGGCTCAAAGACACTGCGTGCAAGACAGCTGCTGAAGATGCACTCCTGCCTAGCGGTCCTTTGCCAAACTCGTCCGCGCGAAAGCACACCGACGACTGCTCTCATTTCGCTTGGTATTTGCGGGACATTCAAGATCCGCTCCCTAACCTTGACTTGCGAGGCGTGGCAAATACGTGGCAAATACACGGTTGGCAGACTGGTGAATTCATCCGCTGCAAAACAATGGCACTTGCCCATGTTAGTCACACTGCCCTTCACGCTAGCCTTTCTTTTTCTTTTGCCCGCCCCCCACACCATACACTTGCTCGGCTACCAGCGTCGGGGGGGGGGGGCTTGGAGTGTTAGCGGAACGCTGCGCTGTTGGCCCTCAATGCCACCCACTGAAGTTGCCTTCGTGCACACTTACGTCTTGCTGCAAAGGATTTGCGGCATTCTTCCTCTCAGTCCGCTTGGCCTCCCACAATTGCGACCCTTTTTCTCTGTGAACATCTAGACTTCACTACCAAGACATTTTGTCTGGGGGTTCGTAGACGCCGAACATCAATCCGTTGTGGACATATCGTTGATTGTGGATTGGGGCCAACGCCTTTGCCAAACTGCGGCTGGCGCAAGGATTTCTCTGGATCTGGTCTGTGTGTGTCTGTGTGTGTGTTTGTGTGTGTGTGTGTGTGTGTCTGTCTGTATCTGGTTTCCCTTTGGTTTCCTTTTAAAGCACCCAAAAAGGGTGCCTTCAAAAATTTGATAGAAGCCATTTAGGGTCACCCAGCCATTGTACCACAGAATGCTACAGCAATCTGACCCCTTTGATGAGGCTCAGCAATGCCCAGGGCGATATTTTTGTAATTCCCCAAGTGAAGTAGACGCCTGGCAGGTTTATACACCGTGATACTATTCGGGTAGCTGCCAGAGACAAGCAAACATTTTAAGGACCCAGAGGCATGACTCCCCTAATATCCCCACCCGTTGTTTTGTATGCCCTCAACACAGCGACCTTCCCTACACAATTTCCCGCCATAATGCATAGGGGGCGCTTTCCCAGTTTGGAGCGGCCTCAAGTCGCTTAGTCTGCCAAGTTATTTTTGCGAACCTCTAAGATTTCGAAGGAACAAGATGGCTTGAGCTCGTTTCAGTCCAGCGCCCATTTCTAAGGGATGGTCGGTTTCCTTTTGGTTTCCGGCAAGCCACAACCAACAGCCCCCCCTACTTGTAGACATCCGGTATGGCCTGTTCCTCCGTTCGTTTGGACAGGTGCCCGCTTTTTCGCATGCCCGAGGAAACATAATCAAATGTCAACGGATTGACACCAAAGGTTGACACCAAAGTTGACAGATTTGAGAATCATGTGGTTGACACGAAGGGCTCGCCTCGCCGCTGCCATTGAGCGCCAGGCCGCGATTTTCGGCTTCCCCGAGAGCCCCGGGTGAATGCTTAGCTCGCTTCCCAAGTTTCTGGAAGTACTTTTTGGGTCGGTTTCTGGGGTTTCCTCCAACACTAGGTATAGATGTGAAACAAAAAATCTGCAAGCAGCTGCGCAGATGTGCAAGAGTTCGAACGAACAATACAGGACAGTTCGGGCAATCCCACGGGAGCGAGTTCGATGTCCGAATTCGGCCTGCGACTTTTCCACCAAAGCAGGAGATCTTGAGTGCACGATACGCGCGTAAGAAGGGCGCAGACCAGCGTCGCAGCCGCGGCTTGTTTTCCCCGGAGCGAAAAGGGGGCTGAGCGTGTGTTTGTTTTCTTCCGTTGGGCACGGCCAAGAATCGAGGCAAACCATTTGAAACATTGTTCTCTAGTATGACTAACATTGGCTTTAACCCCGGATGCTAATTATTCCCCAGAGCCTTTGCTGGTTTTGGCGCATGCCCATGGGGTTCTTCAAAGTGTGGAACGGGCGTCCCTCATTGCCACAAGTGGTCCATGCGGCTTTTGGTTTGTTTGGAGGAATGCACCAAAATTGGGATGTTTCCGGCCATGGCATCATCAACTTCTTTTTAGCAGCACTTTGCCGTGCTCGCGTTTCGGGATCCCCCTGCCAGGTGTATGGAGGGCTGGGTATCCCAATAAAATGAACCCAGGATTAACAACAACCCCTGGTCGATTGATTCAGTTTGAAGAGGGAATCCTTGACGTTCTCAGGAAACGCATCCCTATTCATTCACCAGGTTTGTCAATCCGGGGTGAACATTAAAGGACCCTTGCCCCTAGATTTCCCCTGTATTGATCCCAAGAGGAATCATGTACGGAGAGGGGCTCAAACCCGTCGGGGTTTCAAGCATATCAGGGTTGGGAGCATGTGAGTCCACAGGGGCTCCACAATGTGATTCCCCCGAGGCAAGCTTTGTTTTCTAAGAGTGTTTCAAGCAACAAACATGATGAGCCACTTGCTGGTGTCTAATTAGGTTCTACTTCGTTTGTCAACCACTTTGGGGGGAAATCCAACTCCTTTAAGGAACCTTGCAAAGCCAGGTGTTCCCTTTTAGGGGACGGGCGCCTTTTCGTCGCCTGGCTCGTCGCCTGACTCGTAGGCCCTGGCCAACGCTACGGAGATCCGTGGCAAGGAGAAGCAAACCAACGCCCGGGGTGCCCAGCGTGCGCTGGCACGCGCCGTCTTTTTTTAATTGCCAGGGGGTTGTCTTCTATCGGAACAACGGGTGGAACCCGGTTTGAGTGTTTCCCTTTGAATCAATTCGACCTGTGCTTTTTTGGCGAGATTGGGGGCGCTGGACAATTGTTTCCATGGATGATTCGATGGTTCAATGTCGGGTGTTGGTTGGGTGTTGAGGTTCACTCATCAGCGCAGACGTTTTAATTTCCACGCCCCCAACAAAAAAGACATTCAGACAGTTTTGAAAGGGGCTCGCAAAGGGAAGAACGCGCCCCCGAATAGTTGGGTGAAGCAACCCTTCGTGCTGGATTAGAAACGCCCAACACTGGGTTGATTCCTTTCCCACGGTTTTCCCCTTCAAAGACCGGCCCTTTCGCCTCGCGGGTCGGGTCAATGGAGAACCTCCGAAGCGAGCGGACTTGGGGGCATCTTCCTGTCCGCGGAGGTTTTTGTTGACGGCGCCGAGTTTTTTTCGAGAGTCTTGTCACAACTGCAAAGGCTCTGCGCGGGAGCTCCTGGAGCCCAACCGTTTTGAAGGCTTGCTTTGTGCTGCTTCTTCTTTTTTTGGGGTCGGAAGGACTCGCTGGTTGCGAACTGAGCCCTCAGCAGACCAATTTTTGTGGGTTGGACATGTTGGCTTTCTTTGGTTTCTGTGGATGAAGGTGTTTTTGCTTGCCGTTTCTGTGCGTTTCTGTGCCAGAGCGGCCTGCTGTGGGGCCGGTGTTTGAAATCAGCCTTTTTTATGCCTTGCCATGGATGGACCCGCAACACTTATGTTCAAAGTGGTCTGTGGCACAAAAATCAGGAGAACATCACGTGGACAAACCGTAAAGCTCGCGGGACAGTTATGAGTTTTTTTTTTGTGTCAACTTGTCTTGGCACATATAGCGTTTAGAATACATTCTAAAGATGTTTCGCTTAGCTTGATTGTGTTTCCAGCTCAATTCCCATATGCTAGATGGCTAGGGTATTTTAATGCTTAAGATGGGTTTTAGAAGCGTATTGCGCAACACTTCTTGGAAATTGAACAAGAACGTGCTCGGGACACTACGCTCTTTGGCTCACCGCACTCTTGCGAAGATGCACCACCCAACAAAAGAGAAAAACGCAACATAATAAAAATGTTTTTGCCATCGATATTACTGTTATGTACCATCTAATTTGCTATTTTTCTCCTGGATTTTTGGATTGCATGTGCTGCCTGTAAGCGCCCTGCCTGTGCCAAGTGTGAGTGAAGGCACCTGGTCTCTGTAGATCCATCACACCCGCAAAACAAGCAATCAGCAGAATATATCGCACTGGACACAATGCGAACATCAGGAACGTGGCGACAATCTAACAGGCTTTCAACATTGCTGCCATGAGAGAGCTTGCATGGTGGAGGTCTATCAAGACAATGGCCAAATTGGAGAAATCACCAAAGAGCCTCGAGGAAAACCAACAAGAACCAAGAAAGCAAACAAAAACGACACGCCCAATACCGATTGTCTGGGTGGTTGTTTTGTTTTTGTATGTGCAGGTGTTTGAGTGAGCGCATTTCGGCAAGACTGCACAAGCATGCAAACAGGGCTTTTTTGCGGTTGAAGGACGCTAGACAAAGAGTTAAAGTTCTGAAGCCTTTGGCCTTAAACCAGAAGACTGATGGTTTGGACAGGTCCACCAGACGAGTCTCACACATGCAAACCCGGTTTCTATTCGTTCCCAAGTTATGTATGGCTGCTTCCTTATTTTGGGATCCCCAAAAATGACAATGTGTCTCACAGCCACTGAATGGGCTCCCCCCATTTCACACCCGAATCATTGTCAGTGCTATTTCCTTTGTGTGACAGGATGGGTTTTGTTTGTGGTTTTGTGGCTCAGCCTTCTAGAAAACGGTTTGGATGCACTTTTTTTTCTCTGATTTCGCTTGTTCTTCCCTGTTGGTTCGTTTCTAGTGATCTTTTGGTGCTCGTTTAATCTCCTACAGGGGTTGGATCCACAGATTCGCCACATCCAAACCGTTTTCTAGTCGCTTCTCTTCTTGACCAGCCCGCATTGTCCCGTTGCAACCCGTGACCAAGGCAGCGACCATCAAGGAGGCAGCGGACGGCACCTTCCGTGGGTCCCAAGTCCCACACCTTTGGTCCCTTGGGACGGATCTCAGATTTCCAGCATGCAAACCACCCAAGCAAAACGAGGGACATTTGCTCCTTGAAAATATGGCTATACCAAAGCTGTGCATTTCAGCAGACCACTCAAGGTAGTGGTTGGGTGGAAAGAAAGCGTCTCAGCTGGAATGGCTTCCACCTTTTGGCATCGAACTAAAAACGAGCTGGCGCTCAACACACGGGTCAACGACAGGCGGATGGATGGGGGAATGCCTTCAGCTAGGCCGCATGGCCATTCTCGGAGCGGCACCCCCCTCCCCTGGCCTAAAAATCACATATATCTACATATATCTACATATATATATATATATATAAGATATATATATATATATATTATATATGTGAGGCCTCTAATTTTTGTATATAGATTCACACATATGAATAGAGTATAGACATGTCATGTACGTTGCTTATGCAACTTGCACCCTTGGTTTCAATCATCGCTTGTTTTCCGGGGACGTGGAGGGTTGTCAGAGTGAACTTCCGTTGGGTGGGGTGATGTGCAAGGGTCGGGCTGATTTGATTGTTGTGTTTTGTTTTGTTGGCTAGACTTTCAAGTGCATGTACAGCGCCTACTTTAGCGCTTGTAGCTGTATGTGTTGTCAGTTGGCACCCACGTGTATCTGAGTGAGGACGATCTTTGGGTCGCAAATGTCGGTGTAGAGGTTGTGCAGCCATCCCTTCACCCCCATCCCTTCACCCCAAAGGTGTTGTCAGCCTTGGAGAGTAAAACATCGCAAGCTGCGCCAAGCGGTAGAAGCACCTGCGGTACCAGATGCGCGACTCGTCCCTGATATTGAACAAGGACTGGCCTCCGCGGACCATCACGTCTTTCTTTGGCACCGCGCCAGCTGGGCAAGGACGCGGTCGCCGTGATCCTCGAGGATTTGCTCTGGTTCGATGCGAGGCGGGGTCTGGCGGCTTCCGCGATCCATGCCAGCGCAGATGGTGTGAGATCCGAGAGCGCGCAGTTGCGCGCTGAGAGCGCATCGTTCTCAAGGCCTGCGGCAAGCGATCGAACTCACATATCGCTTGCAGAGCGCACGTGACGCGCCTGCCATGGATTGCACAGTCGCCTATTGCTTCTTGAATGTGCGCTGATGCTGACTCAGATTAATCTTGGGCTCATCGAACTTGAGGGGTTCTCTGGTCGATTATGAGACGCACAAGTTCCCGATACAACGCAGTTGCTAAAACGCGCGGACTGATACGTTGTTACGGTTCATCATTGTCTCTCCGCGGTCTCTGCTCAGACGTCATAGGTGAAATCAACAAGATGAGAAGGGCCGACTGGGGCGGAAAACCCACCTCCGAATCCGAGGAAGAAGCAAGGGTTGATTCGCCGTCGAAGGAGAAGAAGAAGAAGACTGAGCCCAAGCCAGCGCAGTCATTGAAGCTGACCGCGAAGATCAAGGTGTCACCAAGGCGTGGCGTGGAGAAAGATTCTGAGTCCGTGTGCAAGTTCTGAGAGGGCTGTCAACATGGCGAATTCCCCTGATGAATGGTGACAAGAGCCGATCCCCGTATCCAAGAAGAAGCAGTGGAAGGGATCGGAGAATAGGGATTCTACGCCATTTTGGACGACTGATGCTGCATCGTCGCCCGGGCAATTTCGGCCACCGACCCCCCGGTGAAAACGCAGGCGGCTCCGGTCATCAAGACGAGGGCAAGCGGAAATGCAAAGGGCAAAGGAAAGAGGAGGAAAGGCGCTGATCCACTTGCTTTTGGGCGCCGCAACATGACCCACGTTTTTTTATATGCAGAGGAACGTTTGATGCGCGCCATTGACCCGGATGGAGGCATGGGCTGGCCAGGTTTTTTGGGATGGGGTGAGCGAAGCGCTGATGCGTCGATACATCTGGGTATTCATGAGGCCATCAGCAAATTTGTTTTTTCGTGGGCAGCTGCGCGAAGCCGCCGTTGCATCCTGGCATTTTCCATACTGAGGTTGCGCAAACCTGCCGAGTGCCGTTCAGACAGTTTGCGCGCATGACCTTCAATGGCCCAAGAAAACGCCGACCTTAAACCCGAAAAATTGAGTTAAGCGACCTTGTGTAAGTGTGTGTTTGAAGGCTGGTTACTTTTTAAACAACGGGCTGGCTTTACCCAAATCGATAGCCATCAGGGCCTCCTCCCTTGCAGGATTCGCCTTTAACGAAGGATGAACCTTGGAATCTTTGCGTGTGGTTGAGCCGAAGAGCGTTCTAGCAAGAGCAATCAACGTATAATGTTGGCACCTTCTCCCTCTCGAAGTTCTTGCGCTTCTCTAGTATGTACGAGTGTTTGCGTACGTGCGTCTCTGTGGGACCTATGATTGTTTGTATCTCCGCGTGCGTTTCTCTCACCGCTTTCGGCGAGGGAGCGCCGCAGCAGTGATTGAAAGACAGGGAGGGGAGAGATAGAATGGATGTGGCCCTTAGTGGTGCTTAGCGGCCCGTGGTACTTTTTTCGGCCGCAATGCATTCCCTTGCTATGGCTCTGACAGAGTAAATGATTCACGTGACATGTGGTCCCCTCTTTCGAGCGTGCTGAAAGAGCGCATCCATTTGTGGAGCCCGCAGTGGCATCTCCAATGCCAAAAATTTCAGGACTAAACAACAGCACGGTCTTACATGAACTAGCCTCCATTCGCTTAAGAATATTGTTTATTTTCCCTTTTTGGTTTTACAAGGAATTCATCACTACTGGAAATATTTTCATTTTTTCTCGGAGCCTTAACCAAATGGAAGCTAGACAGAACCTCCTTCCAGCGCAGGGACTTGCCTCGAAGGTGCTCCCCAAAGCCATGCGCCTTGCGCCAGGCCCAGGAGGCGCAGGCGGCGGTGCTGGAAGCGGTGACCGTGCTCAAGGAGCCCGGGGCCTGAGCGGCGCGACTCGGTGGTGTCCTTCTTAGATTTGTTTACCAGGAAAACCCATTCCAAAGGGACACATATGCAAGCGACCTTTCGCGGCAGGTTTGCGGAAACTCTGTGGTTTGATACGAACTGTTTCAGTCAGTTTCAGTCTGTGTGAAGCAGAAAAGTGTTGTTGCATACGAGAAGCACAACGTTTCCAGAAGAACAATTGCCAACAGCAGTGTCCAAGCCTACACGTTGCATTAACAGGGGCGGAACATTATTTTCCTTACTTCAGCTGACTTTCCTTTGTGCACCAAAACTCGCGAAAGCAATCTATCAAGCATTCGCCGCGGAAGGTTTGCGGAAGCAAACGATGAAACAGATGTGCCGCGGAAGTCCGCGGAAGGGACCTCTCGAACGCGGAAGGCTCCGCGGAAGCTTGAATAATGTCCGATCAAATTTAAGGGGAACAAGCACCACTGAAATGGAGAACTCTCCCCGGGACGTCAGCCCCGAGGTTCTATGAGAAGAGTGGCCTAGCCCTCCTCCAGGAGCCAAGCCGCGACGCTTCAACTTGGGTATCGCTGGGGTGAGGTGTTCTTGGCTGGCTATGAATTGTGATATGGAACCTTCTCAATGGTTGCTGGATGCATTTTTTGTGGATTTCACCAGTTCTTCCCCCTGCAGGTTCTTTTTTAGTGTTTTTTTATTCGCACTCTTTCAATATCCCACAGTCGTGGATCACAAAAGCCACATCCAAACTTCTAGATCGATGATTGCCGGACATTGAAGTCTCCCGCGCATAATTGTTGATGTCCGCCCAGGTGCCCGAGTAAAAAGTCCTGTTGCAAGTGGCAGGTGGACCTCCAGCTATAGGGGGGTTGATACAACATTCCTGGCTTTCAAATGACCATGGGTAACTTTTTTTAGTGGAAACCATGCTGCGTACTTGTTTAGTGGTTTTTCCCCCATGGTCATCCCATGTAAAGGACAATTTGATCAACGCCCACATATACAGCTGTTTTGATGGGTTACCCTTTTTTGAAACCCTTACTTGTTCTCGAATCATAGGGTTGCTACTTTCAGCCTTGTTAGGTCCTTGGCTTGAAATTCATTACTTTCCTGGAACTCCAACCCCAAAGATTCCATTTCCCTGTATAGTACGGGAACGAGCCTTTAACAGCCAAAAATGAAGAAAATGGCTGGTTACCTAGAAGATAGGTAACCAGCCATTCCACTGGACCAGCCAGCTCCTTCAGTTTCGATTGGAAGCTGCCGTTGAGCCAGTTGAAGTTCCGGGCAATGCGAGGCACGACTCAGCCCTGGCCTCGTCTGTCCCCCTTAGGCAGCACACCTCACACCTTGAGTCAGCTCAAGTTCAAATTCTGACCTTTCCATTTGATAGTTTGTAGGTTTCCGTTTGAGTGTTTGGCAAGTTACAGCTGGGTGAAAGTACATGGCAAGAATCCCCCACGTTGGTTTCGGCATCCCCTTTACTTGCCCGCATGCAGGCAATGGTGTCAATTGCTTTCAAGCGTAGAGAGTGGTTGGACGGGAAGTGCGACCTCAGGATGAACGTGCACAATCGTTTTTCGAGGTCCCTTAATTCGTGGTGGATGAATGCGAAATAAGGAGGTGCCCTGGAAGGCCCTTTCAGGGGATGTCCTTGTTTCCTCCTTGGGAATTGCGTGAGTAGTACCAAACTAACATCGGTGTTCTTTCTGGCTGCTTTGTTTTGGGCTTGCCCGGGATGGGTTCCTGATTTTAAGACATGCCAGTGTTCCAAAGATTCCAAGTTTTGACCACGTCATGTTCATGGATTTCTACTGAAAGGTGCAGGGTGCGTAGTACGTGCTTCGTAAGCCTTCGTAAGCCTGGTTGTCACCCACAGAGCGGAGACTTATAACCATGGAAATGTTGAACCCATATTAGTCAATCCCAGGGTGTCACTCACCGGAGACTGCAGAAAAGCCTTTTTCTAGGTCAGATCACCAGGCTTACTAACCACTTGCCTCACGTACCCTGCCTCGATCGCCCCTTGAATTTTGGGGCCTTTTGTCGCTAGGAGAGCGCGAAAGCTGCGCAGCCTGTAGCCCGGCGAGCAGAAGAGACATATCTATATATGTATATATTATACATATGTTTATACATATATGTATATAAATGTATCTATATATATATATATATATATATACATATATATATATATATACATATATATGTATGTATGTATATATATATATATATATATGGCTTGTTGAAAGGGGTACAACGAGCACAAGTGATGATGAGGATTTGAAGTTGTGATTTGTAGTCTACTTTTGGTTTTGGAGAGTGAGAAGGGGCATGGGCGCATTTTTTGGGCCATAGACCAATTGCAATTGGGGGAGGGCGAGTGTCTTCGGGTGCGTGGCCAATTCCAGCCATGAAATCCCAGCTGTGTCCAAGCAAGTATGTGCCGTGGTCAAGCGAGAGTATGTGCTCTGCTTTTGGGTGGTGGATTACTCGAGATGATCATGAACCGCTTAGTAGGGCTCCAAGGGAAAGATTGCCGTGACCGTGGCGTTTTAAGCGTGGCGTACAAACCTAGAAAACATCGCCCAAAGGCAAAGAATGTGTGTGTGTGTGTGTGTGTGTGTGTGTGTGTGCGTGCGTGTGTGTGTGTGTGTGTGTGTGTGTGTGTGTGTGTGTGTGTGTGTGTGTGTGTGTTTGTAGGAGCGTATTATACAGGATAAGACACCACACTTCCCCTAAAGAGTGGGTTGGCAGTGAAAGCCCATTGCAGTCCAGTCTCTTCGGGGCTCAAGCACTGCCCCTGTTGTGCGTGTGCGTGTGTACGTGTGCGCAGATTCGATGTTTTACAAGCGCCCGGCAGGCTGCTATATGTTGATGAATGCTCTCATTCTGCCTCGTGCAGTTCCCCGATTTGTTCCTGATGCAAAGTTTACGCATCACCTCTTGGTTGCTGTGAGCGCTGCTTGCTTTTGTCAAGGGCAAGTCTGTTCTTAAGGGAAGCCCCAACACCCGACTCGCAACCAGCCAGGGTTTGGGGATGGTTTCCTTTGGTTTTGCCCGAGGAATCTGTGAGCATCTATGGGGGCATGACTGACCAGAGCGGCGGCGTGGTCGCACTTCTGGAGGCTTGCGGTTTGCGCTGGAGGTGGCATCAAGAAGCCTGCAGACCCCAAAGACCTTGGATATTTGGGAGGAGACGGGCGTTTTTGGGGATGGTTTGCTGCGCTGCTGGTAATATCTGGGCCCTTGACACGTTTGAACCAGCCATTTCCTAGTTAGCTGACCCTTTGAACTGGACTACGGCCTTATAACTGTTTTTTGCCCAACATGCGCGTTTCCCGAAATATGGGGAGCCCCTCCAGAAAAATAAGGGGTGTTTCCTTTGGAACAGGGCTCCACTCTCCACAGCAAACAGGGGGGTCCTTCCCTTACCGGATGAAGGTTTAGTAGAGCACACTCTGGCCCATTCTCAGCCTCGGATCAACTAGCCGTTCCTGAAAGCTGACGAAGCGAGGCTGGAAACAAAATCGGCAGGTTCTGTATAATCCCCCAAGGCTAGAAACAACTTCGACAACATTTTGGTCTTTTTGTGGCTTCCTCCGCTGAAAAGAAACAGGATTGAGATCAGGTCGATATTCCGGGAACGCAAGAGGGAATTCGAGTCCCCAAAGCCCTCCCTCCGATACCCAAGCGGGAGGGCGCTGCAACCTCGTTGTTTCTGCCCGAGGAATGAAATTCGGAGCAGCCCTCGTGGTTAGCTGCCGTCCATTAACCCAGCTACAGATTCGTTTGCGGCTTCACGCTCAGCTTCATTTTGAGAGGTCGAATAGCCCCCGCAACAACATATGTATTTGTCCTCTCCCCCTTTTGCGGGTAGTCCTTGTTTGGATTCGAACAACTCCGGGGTCCTTTGTTGCCAGACCTCTTTTTGAAATTGACCTTAGAGTTGGCTGTGGGTCAAAACCAATAGTACCATGTTGGGGTAGGTGCACCACCCATTTTTGTCTATTTTGCTCTCTATTTTAGCCATGGCCATTTATTCTGGCTCTTGCCAGAATCTCCACAAGGCGACTCTTTTCGCTTGGGCTTTCGATCGCTCTCAGCGGTGGTTCCCCCAATTCAGGGCCGGGCGGAGTATGCTAAGTAAAAGTGCTTAGTAAGCCTGGTCAGAACCGAGTCATAACCCACCCACCATACCTATAAGCCTATGTGGGTTATACGTAGGCTTCCTCACCCCTAAGTATCCCGTCGCCTCTTGAAGGGGGCATCCGCTTTGACCCCAAACGCGCCGCCCAACGCACGCGCCCAACGCGCGCCCCTTTGCCGCCGCGACGTCCAAATTGGAGGCCCATGGCGAATTGAATTGGCCTCTTCTTCTGGAGGCACTAGGCTGAGCCGTAGTTTTTTTGATCCTTCCCCCCAAGAATACGAGGAAAGATAAGCTCAGGTGACTTTTGCAGATTCGGAAAAAAAGAAAAATCAAACAAGCATATTCTTTGGAACCCTCGCGGAACGGACCCTTCGCCGGCGGGCCAGACCATCGCCGCGGACTTTGCGCGCCTGGAGGCGGACACCAGCTCCGAGGAATCGGGGGGGCGGGAGGGAGGGGGGTGGGGGGGGTTCTTGGAGGGGTCAAGGCTGGGCATGCCGTAAGAAGCCGCGGGTTGGGTTGCGGGTACCTTAACATGGGGGGTGGGGGATTCTTGGGTCTCCAACGCGGTGTTTTCGTTTTGTTGGTTCAGTGGGTTGTTCCCTTCAACATGGGGGTGGGGGTTCTTGGGTCTACAGGGGCTCCTCTACAAACGATGATGATTGTCAGAGATCATTCGCCTAAACTCCAACATGAACCCTCCGTCCCGATACGCTCACCAAGCACTTCTGCAACCGTTTGAAGCCGCTACGGAAAATATCTACAGAAACTTGGTCAGCTTGCTTGCTTGCTTGCTCTGCTTTGCTTTGCTTTGCTTTGCTTTGCTTTGCTTTGCTTGCTTGGTTGCGTGCTTGCTTGCTTGCTTGTTCCTTGGTTTTTACAGGTGTTCCCGCAGGTTTCTTGCAACACCGCTTCTTTTTGACGTCCCGTTTGTCGCTGCAATCCCAGGAGCAGTCAGCTGGCGAGGAGTTTGAGAAGCTTCTTGGCTGCAATCCTTCGAAGGCACTCTGCTTGTTTTGTGGCGACACCTGAAACCTCACCATGAGGTTGTGGGTCAAAATGAAATCACCAGGGGACCGCAGGCTTTAGTCCATGTCTCAATTTACCAGGGTTCTATTTTGGGTACCTATCTTTGAGCCACAGCCATGGTCGTTCTGATTTGCTGATCCCTTACCCTCCTGTCCATTCACATGGGAATTCATCGGAGGGTCCATGTGAAAGGAGAACACGTCCCAAACTGGGACCCCGAAAAGTCAGGTTCCATGTAAGTTGGTGGACAGGAGGGTAATTCGGGTTTTGGGAATTGTCGCTACATGTCCTGAGAACCCTCATAGGCAAAGAGCTTTGAGGTCACCAAAACAGACCTCGAGACTGGGAACACGGGGGCTGTGTGGGAACTGGGGGCAGTAGTACTGCGTGCAAATTTTTGAATGCAGGGGGCTGTAGTCAGTCCACATGTTTCAGCCCATTTGAGGTTGGGCCCGGCCTCCAGGCCCTTTAAGATCCACTACAAGCTGGCGCCGGGCAATGTCCGTCTCTTTCCATGGAAAACACAGTGAAGGTTTTGGCGTTTAACCTTCAAACTGTCAAGGAGTTATCATAACTCGCTTTGGAAGCTGTGCTGGCTGCCAGCTTTCGTTTCTCTGAAGTCAACCTTCACGTTTCTTGCAGGAATGCTTATAAATTTCAGGATAGCTGTCTTTCAAGATTGCCGTTTTCAAGGACGCTGCACATGTCTTGGGAAACCGCAATTGTTTACGCGCAAACCGCCAGGTGTTGGCAGCTTTGTGTTTGTTCTCCGAAACTTCCAGGCCGGAAGGGAAGGACAAATTTGTTTCTGTGGGGCAAAAAACCGGAATTCCAACATGGGCTGCCCTGGTAAGTGGAAACCTGGACCAACACCGTAGCCCTGGCTCTTTAATTTTGAGCCACTGCCAATTTGTTTGTTTGCAAACTCTGAACGTTCCGTTGGGGTTCGAGCGCTCGCTGGAAGGTGTGCAAAAGAGAGAGTCCCTCCCATTCTGAGTCTAGGTAAGAGGTGAGGGCATGGTAAGTCAACTGCCATTTTTTCGGCCCCCTCCCCTACTTTCTTCCAAATGTGGCCGTCGCAAGCCATGAGTAGGGTCCTTGGGGGAAAACTGGGGAGGGCAAGCTAGGATTGGATCCTCAGTACCAACAATACCACTACAAAAGCTTGTGTGGGTGTGTCGTTTTTGAGGGCACCCCTTTTTTGCGTGGCTTCAAAAGAAAACCGCAAGGGGCGTCTCCTTTTTGGGGGGTCTCCCTTAGTGGCGTGGAATTTGTCCGAGGTTCTCCAAGGACTACAGGCAGAACAAGGCCGAGAAGGAGTGAACGAGTTTCTACGTCTCCAGGTGGGTATGGGTCAAATTTTAACCACCAGGGGACCGCAGGTTTTGGTCCTTGGTTCCATTCACCAGGCTTTTATTTGGGGTCCGGTCTGTTGACCCACACCCAGGTATGTTTTTTGGTGGGTGTGTGGCTTTGAAGTCGCTTTGTCTAGGGGACCGCCACAAGGGGTGCCCTCAAACAAAGACACACCCATGTATTTTTTTCCTGAATCTGGATACTCACCTTTTTTTTGGGAGGGGGAATGGCGGACGCAGTTGGCAGTTGCATCAGCCTGGGCCTACTCATTTCTGCGGGCTTGGAAGAGAGCGGGGTCGCGTGCCACTACATTCGTGTGAGTTTGGGCAAGCTATAGCAGCCTCCGAAAGGTTTTTGGTTTTGTCATGGGTGTTTTCGGTCGGTCGCCCTTTCCATGCCCTTTCCGTCTGTCCCGAAATGTGGACGGTAGGCGCTCGACAGAATATCCGCCAGTGCTTAATTCAGCGAGAACATTCGATGCGGGAGGCGAACGTCACCAATATGTTCCAGTCTCGCACACTTGGCTGCATCCCCGAAAAAACTCAGTTGTCATCCTCAGTTCGCTTCAACGGAGCGGAAGCTGGAGCTGTAAACGTGGCTGGTGCGGCCAGGGTTCAGCGGGTGCTCGCACATGAGAGGCTGTCAAGATCCAGAATCTGCTCTTGCAAAGGCAATTAGGGTAGATTCGCCAACCTGGCAGCTTACCTGGGTGATTGATTGATATCCAAATGAGCAGCCCCCGTCATGGGGCCCTAACCTTTGAAATGTGATGAGTTCCTCCCCCTTGGTCCCTGTGAGGGCTGAAATAATTTGCCCGTTTCTCGCAGGAGAAGGATCTGAAGCACCTGCAGGAGAACAAGGCCCGGATAGGAAGGGCTTCTCCAGAAAACTGATCATTCAGGTACCCTCCCAGAGTTATTACCCCAGAGGTGTTTTCTGTTTTTGGGACCAGGGGTATTTGAAGTTCGAACCTCAACTCCCACTTCGGATTTATCAAAAGGGACACGATAAATCAGATCCGCTTTCCGCGGGGAATTCTCATGTTATTCTTGGGGACGGCGGAGTATTGTGAGGAAATCCAAGCGTTTGAGGAGAAAGCCCAGTCAAGCCTGCCCTCCCCTCCAGTAAGATAGTCCTTCTTGCAGGGTGCACATGTGTGTGTGTAGAGTGTGGTTGTATTTGTTTGTGTTTGTTGTTTGATTGTTTGTTTGATTGTTTGTTTGTATGTATGTTTGTGTGCGTGCGTGCCTGCCTGCCTGCCTGCCTGCCTGCGTGCGTGCCTGCGTGCGTGCGTGCGTGCGGGTACATATTCTTTGTATCGGAGTGTGTTTAGTGCATCTATGTGAATATTTGCATGGGGGTCGTATTTGTATTTGTACTTGCGTTTGTGCTTGTGGGCGTGTTGTTTTGCTTTTGTCGGTGCAGTTGTTTCTGCGCGGCGTGCAAGAAACGACCCTGGTTTCTTGGGTGTGCAGCTACGCACGGCACCAAAGCCACGCCTGCGCCAGGTGGAGCACACCGCGGAGCTGTCGAGCAAAGGCCATGGAGAGCCGTCGAGAGCGGGGCTGATCTGTCGGTTTGACCTTTGAAGGTTTGTACCTTTTTCAGGGGACCCTCCTTTGAGATGTTTGATGCTTTTGTCAGGGGACCCGATTTGAGATGGTTTTAACCACCCAGGACCCGATTTGAGATTGTGTTAACCACCCGGTTCAGCTTGCGCGGGACGATCAACGTGTTTTTCGCATCCAAAGAACGCAACTTTTGGGTCTCGCTAGGATCCACCCTAGCCTGGTTTCCTTGAAACAAGGAGTGAGTAAGTCAAGAAACCAGCGGAGCTTTCTGGGGTTTGGATCTGGCAAAAATGAAACTGTAAAAGAGGTTATTTCCCTTTGGTTTCCCATGCTTGAAACAACTAAAAACAAGGCTACCCAAAACCAGCCACCCAAAGCACCAACCGCGACTGGCTCAACTTTTGGTCCTTGGGCCCCTTCGACTTTTTCCTTCGGTCCGGGTGCTTGAAGCTTGGGGAAACAAAAACGCCGCGCCGTACCAAGCAGGGGTTTTCTTGTGGGGGACCTTTTGTATTTTTCTAAATACTTTTTTGGGGGGATTGCACTTGACGCAAAACCTCCTGCGGGCGAAGGAGGACACGTTTTTCATGTTGTGCCTGAGACTCCTTCTATTGGTAGCCTGCAGATTCCACAGATCTGCGTGATTTCCACAACTTGGATGGTAGCTTGCATGTTTTTGTTTTTTTTTTGGGGGGGGGAGTCCCCCGTATCACACGATCCAACCAAATGTTTGGCGGACATACATCCGCACCGAATTTCGGATGGGAAGGCTTAGACCCCGGACTGCCCTGAGTTTTGTTTCCCTTTGCTCCTCTTCCCTAAAGTTGCCCGTGAGACTTTCTGGCCGTCACCGGAGAGAAACGTGGAAGCCCTTTTTGCCATGCGACATTTACACATTCGGTGTCTACTGAGAAGGGGCGGGTGCGGCCCTCAGGTGTTTTGCTGCTTCCTGCACAGAATGTGGGCACCGTCAACAATCGAAGAGCTGAAGCCCACGTTTTTTCCTATTCCCACTCCCTACCTCCGCCTCAGAGGTTTAGAGTGCAGATCAAATCAATTCCTTTGCCCTGCTTTTAGGTGGCTTTACGGGAAGCTCTCCCCTTGGGCCCTGGTGGGCGTTTTTCTTTTTGGGGGGGTTTGGGCGCTTCGCCGAGCCCAGATCCTCTTCTTTGGCGCCGCGAGGCTCCGAGCTGCAGACCGGGGAGCAGGAGCTGGCGGCGGCGCTGCAGTACTACGAGGAGCTGAAGCGCCTCGGATGCGGCAAGTCGGCGCCGGGGAGCAGGTGCTCCCTTTTGGTGCTTCTCCCCCCCCCCCCGGAACCTTGGGGTGTATGGGCACTCGCTTTTTTCTTCTTCTTTTTGTCTGGGGCCCGCCGGCCCACCTTTGTGATATGAGAAGGGAATCACCAGAGACTGGAGGTGGACCTTAGTCACTTGTGGGGATGTTGGTCAAACAGTTCGGACTCCTGGTCAATCCACTCAGGAAGTATGGTTTTAGGGCCACTGTTTGTGATATTGAGGGCATCCGCTTCAGGATGATAACTAGTCATAGGCTTTTTGGTACGACCCAAGCTAGAGTCGGGAGGGGCCTTGAGATTGGTTTCCAAAGGGGTTGGCGGTGTGTTCAGAGGCTCATAAACCTAGCTGCATCCGTTCTGATTCCTTATGATCACGTAATCTAACCTGTGCAACCTTCCTGTCACGAAGCCTGCCATCGGACAGGAGGTCCTTTCTCCTCGGTCTAGGGCCCAAACCTTTGGGCCCAAACCTCAAGGAGCTGATGGGTTTAGAAGCCAGAATTTGAGGGTGATGTGAGTGATGTGCAGTTCTATCTGTTGTCAAAGTCGTCGGCCATAACCCACAAGCGGCAGCTTACAAAGGCCATCAGACTGGGTGGTTTCTGCGCCAAGAGCATTGCCTCGAAGGTAGCACAGCGGTCGGCCATGAAGACCACTTTGGTATCACAGGGTTTAGTTATTTCGCCCTCAAACCCGCTCAGTCCCTTTGATGGGGATGATGCTTTCGGGGAGACATAAAATTGGGTCCCTGGTCGAGGGACCCCCTTGGATTTTATTTGGCGGCTGTTGGTCCACTTCTCTCACGTACTCATGCGCTGAGAAGACCATAGATACCGCTGGGCATGCGCAGCCATTGTCTTGCGAGTGCTATTCTCTCGGAGCACAATTTGCTTGTTGTCGCCATGGCTGCAAAACATCGCTCAACGGCATGCTTATCCATCCAGGTGGCTTGTGCAGCAGCTGCGCTGGCTTGCATGGGCATTCCTGACCTGCGGTGGAAGGCTGTCCTTTTCGTGTACCTGCCCTTCCGAGATGCAGAATTCGTGCAGCCTTGGCTGGACAGCTATTTGGACTTGGAGATGTGGTGGAGTCTCTGCCCCGAAGCATCATGTGTCGTGTGATTTTTGTCCCTTGACTTTTGGCACCTTTGGGAAATGGCTTGCATGGCAGTTTCCACTCTCCGCTCGGCCAGGAATCCGGAGAACTTCAAAGAAGGAGAAGTTGCAGAGATGCACGTCGCAGACTACTCCTGGGATTCTTGAGCTTGAACAGGTGATGTCCGCATTCGGGTGCGGTTTTGATTTTTCCTTGGTCAAACACCAAGGCTCCCATCTTCCCGAACCCTTGACACCAATCAGCGAAGCACGAACAGTGAAGCATGCCCGGTCGGGACGGGAATCCCACCTTAGTATCACAGAAAGGACGCCATTTCCGCGCCTTGCCGCAGTTGGGGCCAGGGCCTTCGCGATGTTCTCAGCCATACTGTGAATGGACGCTCTCCGTTCGCACCACTTTGAAACCATGGGAAGCTAGTGTTGTTGGTATTTACAAGGGAATCGTCACTCCAGGGTTTCTCAGGTGGTGCAGGATTTCGTCCATCCACAGTATTTGGAAAATTGGGGTTTGTTTTTCCGAAGGTTCCCATTGATCTGTGACTGGTTGGATGTGCCGGAAGGGTCTTTGCGAGAGGCGCAAGGTTCCAGCGGACCGGTTCCCCAGTTTCCGGAAGGTTCCCGGAAGATTCGGGAGTTGGGAATGTCTCGTATTGGTAATGTTGACCCCATGTTAATCAACCCCTGTTTTTTCATGGGGGGCTGTCCCTGGGTGAAATGTTGGGAATCAGACCACTTTTGGAGGCGCCAAAAACTGCCTCCCTATGAGGGTTGATTGCTATGGGGCCAACATTGGCCACCTCGTTACATCTTGGCATTGAGTCGGCCCATGGCAGCTGCCCCTTTTCGTTTTTTTCTTCTCCTTGCCCACCGGTCGAGCCTCAACGGGACGGTTAAGGAGAAGATGGAGCGTTTGTCGGAGGGATTCCGCAAGCCCATCGTGGCGACTCGTTTTCAGAAAAGGGCGGGTGGTTGTGCGTCCGAAAATGAATGTATCCTGTTAAAAGTGTTTTTGGTTGGAACAAGAGTGCTAAAAAAGTGACAGGTCCTTGTCCTTTTTGGTAGACACCCCCATATGATGCGCAACAGTTTCTCTTGTCTGCAGTTTTTTTTAGTTCCGTTCCAAGAGGTGCCTTCAAAGGTTTCAAGAGGATTTGTTTGTTTGCAATGATTCCAGGGTGGTTTCCCTTTGAAGATTGCTAAAAGTGGTTTTCGTTTGAGGTTTGCCGAATTCCTACAGGCTTCCAGAAGATTTCCGGAAATGGTTATCCTTTCCAGCAGTTCCCCGAAGTAGTTTCCTGGAAAAACACAACTTGTGGTTTCCCTTGAACAACCCGAAGGGGGTCATTCTCCAGGTTGAGTTGAGGACTCCCCCCTATGAGTGTCTCCTTTCTGGTGAGATCAGATGTGAAGGAGTCCGTCATTGAGGGAAATGAAAGACATGCACTGCCAGACAGTTTTTTCCCATTCAGATGCAAAATGGTGTTGCGGTTTTCTGAAACGGCATCTACCGTTTCCCCACAAGGGTCTTTTTGCACTCGTTTAACTCATGTCGATTTCCTTTTGCCACGAGTTGAAAAGGGGGTTCAACTCGCGTTGCATACACAATATCTTTTTGGGGATTGAATTGACAGCGAAGGCGTCGGACAAACAGCGCGGGTCCTCCATGAAGGATCCTTTTAGGGCGGGCGGGTGAGTGCGGGTTCTTGTGTCAGAGTTTGGAGTGTATATCTTTGGCAGATGACAGGCACTGTGATGGACGCAAAATGGATTTTCGAGTTGACATGTTTAGATGGTGTGTGAAATAAGCTTAACATCTAATCTAGACCGGCGGAAAAGAGTTGGGGATATGTCAAAGCAGGGCCCCTTGTCAGTTGAAAGGGAAATCATCATGGCAACGTGTTCGGAGGGGTCCAACTGGATGCACTGCCATGTCCACAGAATGAGCAATCCGTTTCTTTCAATCACAAAGTCATCTACATCTTCCAATCACGCATGAAAACATCTACAATGCTTCGTTAAGAGCAAAAAAGCAAAGATTCCCTGAAACCTAAATGGTCTTCTTGGTCTCCTTCAGATTCCTTCCATGGGAGGCCGTGAAGCGTCGGCGGTTTCAGCGTCTCGCTGAGGTCCGGGGCCTTTTGAACGACACCAGAGGCTCCCAGAACTTCCTCTCGCCTCAGTGGGTGGAGTCCCACGGCAACTCGACCGAACATTTTTGTGGCGCTGAGGAGAAGAAAACGACAAAGACACCGGCTCGCTCCCGCAGCCGACCGGCCCTGCGGGCTTTTTCTTAGGTAACTCACAAAAGTGGTCATTTTTTCTTTCTTCGAATGGGAGGGGCCCTCTCGGTTGGCAACAGTTGGTTCATTTATGTGGATGCACACCTGGTTCTTTTGAAGTGCTGAGATGCTGACATTCCACTTACCCCCAACGAGAAGCCCGTGTTGCTTGCATGATTGGCATGCCGGAGCTGCATCAGTCTTGGGCCCTTTCTGCTTTTCCCAGTTGCCTAGTGCCACCCCCTTCACACTCTTTCGGAGTGTGCTTCCTTTCGAGATTTCAAGACACTCGAAGCCTTTCCCTGACCAGCCGAGGAGACTTCGACATGATCGAGGCCGTTCCCCGGGACGACTTCAAGTTCGCGTACACCTACCGTGACGTGAAGTTCTCGGAGTACGTGGAGGCCATCCGCCAAGGGATCTATCGCTACACCAACGGCCTGGATGAGATGGTGACTCGCTACCCCGACATCGCGGAGGACATGGGCCTGGAGCGCATCGGGGTGCCCCAAGGGTGCAGGGCATTGGCGCTTTTTATCAACGGAGGTGGAAAGGGGCTGCAGTGGCACAACGCCAACAACGTGAACCTGGTGGGCATGTACCGGGGCACCAAGATCTGGGACGTCCTAGATGGCAAGTACTCGGTCTTCTTGGGGGTTGAAATGGTCGTCGATCCCTTCAGCACTGGCTTTAACTCCTTAAAGGGCAAGAGCACCTGGGATCGGCTGCCGGTCCGTGAAGTGGCGTTGAACCCCGGCGACGTCTATGTGAACCCATCATGGTATTGGCACAAAGTGAGGAATATCCCGGACCCAGAGACGGGGCTGGTCTTCATGAACAGCTGCAGGTGGTCGGATGTCACGGCCAGCCTTCGGGCACAACCTGCACTTGAATTATTTCGGCACTTTGGGCAGTACACCTGGGTCCATCCAAGTTTGCCCACCGTGCTGCGCCACTCAGTCGCCCAAATCCAGCCTGACTTGTCGGTTCATGTTGTTCACGTTTGGCAGCCACTTTTAGGGCCACTCCCCACAACATAGAGCCCCAAAAAGGGGCAATTAAAGGGTGTGTTGGTTCCAGACTATCTTCCGAGAGGAAGCTGTTGCTTGGTGCCAAAGGGCAGCTGAGGTTGGGTTCCTTTCGCCCGAGTTGTGCAGGACGGCATCCGCGAGGCAATGGGCTGGATGCCCCGCTACGGCGAGCCCGGCTATGAGGATGACTGCTACAGCTCCAAGGTGTCAGCGTGCGAGCGCAAGTTCGCAAAGCTTGGCTTGCCAACACGGGCTGAGCGATGAGCACTGTTTTTTTTTTTCCTTTGCTACTGCCATGGGCCGTGGCCGTCTACTCTCTTGATCCCAAAAGGGATTCTGCTGCAAGAGATTGTTTTTCCACATGTTGACAGTACACATTTTCAAGAGTGTAAGCGCTGCTCAAGCGCTTCGTCACATCGGCGCAAGCTGTTTGTCATGAGGTTTAGTCATAACTTCCATCAGTCTATAGTTCATTTGGTAGGGACATAAGGGACTCACTATTTAGATCGTCCGGCTCAGTTCACCAACATTGCTCTCTCAGCGGGGTAATTATCCTCTATCCTCTCTTAGGCGTCCGACACGCCGAACAGTGTCGGCGGATATTCCATGCCCTTTTGGGGGAACAAGGACTGTTGAGCGTACCTGATGTCATCTTGTCGGACCCCAGACCGCCTCTCTGCCAATCAGTTTGGGTCACCCTGCTGCCTTCCTTTGTAAACCAAAAGCCTGGCGCGGATTGATTTGTCAATCTCTATAAGGCTGGCGCATCGCTCAGCCTTTTGTCGCGCCAGAGCTTCAAGATATGCACTCTTTGTTCCGCCGCAGCGAAATCAATACTTGTGCCAAGACAGCCCGCGGCGAGTAAAACATGCAGTTGCAAAATGGGCTCTTATCACGAGCTATTCAGCAAACTTGGGACACTACGTTGTGTGCAAACCTGAATCACACCAAGTTTCCGCACTTGGGTCTTGAGCAGTCAACTAAAGATTGGAGTGGTCGTTCGAGACGAGATAACGTCCATGGCTTTCCCTGTCAGTGTGTGCGTGTTCAAGGACCTTGATTGACATCCAGCTTTTCATAGACAACATGCAACCGCCATGCAACCGCCCTGCCTCTTTCCGGAATTCTTCGAAGAGAAGGAAGAAAATCAAACGAAAGGGTTCCCCTTTCTTTCCCATGACTGAGGTGACATCTTCTGGCCGGTTTGGCTTGTGGTTCCCGGTTGCCAAATCGTGGTTCCGGTGCGGTTTGGGCCCCCCGCACATGGGAACACAGGCGCTTCGCAACCAGGAAGTAGTAACTTGATCCGCAGATGTCTTAGATGTTCAATGACGTGCGGATGGTGAAGGTTACAGGTGCTTAGTTTGGACACCAAGCCACAACGTTCAGAATCCCATCAATGACAGAAGCTTTGGGCGGAACAGACATGCGGAATCAACCACTTTGGATTTGTTGAGGTCTCAGCAAATACTTTTGTATGTGGTTGACGAAATAAGCAAAATCTGAACAAATATGTTGAGTGTACCCTAATTACTTACCTTATTATGGTGTACGTTCAATGGGCAAAGGACCGAGTGCTTGGGGCTGGTCTGGTAGGTTGCTCATGGACTTGTAGGGATTTTTCGACCACCATTTTGCTGGCTGGTTCTTCGGGAGTCAACCCAGGGTATGGGAATGAACCCAAGCTACAACAGAGTGGGTCATTCATTCAGTCACAAGGGGTTTGGGGATGAACCTCTGGATTTTGAAGGAAACTGCCAGGTATGGTCCTTCAGTGGTCCTGAACATGGCTTCATGTGGTCATTTGATTCATGAAATCAGGGATTCAAACCTAGTTTCGGCGTCATTTCAGAAAAAAATCCTTCATTCGCTGACCTGCCAGTGAGATTCTCCCCCCCCCTTTTCCCGCTCCGAGCTCCGAGGCCGCCCTGTGTGAAGGGCGGGGCCGCCTGGGAGGCCAATTGTTTCGCTCCGCTTCGTTTCCGCCGGCCGAACTGAGCCGTTGAAATGGAAATCCCAAATTCCAAATGGATGCAACAAACACATGATCATGATCCCCTGATATTTGAGGCAACAAAGAAAATGATCATGCAAGGGAAACTGTGGCGCGGGCTGGAAAACCAGTCCATTAGAACAATTCTCCCTTCTTGGTTGGGAGGGGCCGGCCCCTTGTTTTGTTTTTTTGGGCGTTGCTCCTTTTGTTCCCGGAACGGGGCTGAGCTCCCCAACCACTAGATGGCACAGATGGAAATTTGTTGACCCCATGGCTTTAGCAGCACCTTCCACGGTTCACATAACGACTCAAATTTGGACAGGGCCTGTTTTCGCTATTCTCCGAGTTGGTACCCATGTTCTTCTTGGTTTTCTTATTTTGAGACGGGCAATGCATAGAGATGTTCGCTCCTGAAGTCCTCGTGGAGGCAATGCAACCCAAAATGCCGTTGCGAATTGCATCGACCATTTTCTGGCGAGACAGCGGTACTATAGAAAACAAGCAGTTTTGGAGTTGGTAATTACCCTTTTTAAGCATGAAAAGAACAACCACCATTTTTCGGCGGTCCAAATCCCTGTGACCTAGTTTGACATACCCAAATGGACCGAGGTGTCACACTCTTGGTGTCCCCTCTTGGTGTCCCCTCTTGGTGTCCCCTCTTGGTGTCCTTTTTCATAGGATTCGACCTCGCCGCGGAGACAACATGAGGAACCCATGATGAAGTTCCCTGAAGATTCCTGATGTCTGGTTTTGGCATTGTGGTATACATTGCCGATATCGGTTTGTTAAGTCTCCCCACGGCAACCCGTGGATTACTTCGGATTCAGTCGTCCGACGTTGGACGCTCATGAGTGGGTTCCATGTTTTGGGCCCCGATCTTTTAGCCACCCCCAAGACAATTTTACTTCCAAGTGTGTCTTTTTTGTTGAGGGTGCCCTTCTTAGGTGTTTTAACAGGGAGAACCACCGAAAAACTAGGAATATTTCAGGTCCCCTATTTGAGACCAATCAAATATGTTTTCATTTGGCACTTTTTGATTTGTGCCACTTCGGGAAAACGCTACTACGGGTCTTGAACACGTATGTTCTTTTCTTTTTTTGAACTGGGTTTTAATCTATGGTGGTTGTTGGGAAACATTGTGGTTTAGTGGAAAAACAACAACTTCACTGCTAAAATTTAAATTCTTGCTCCGCTTCCAAGGTCAACCAATGACATGATACCCTACAAAAGAGAGGTTGCGAGTTCCCTCGAAGGGTTGCATCAATGTTGGCCGAGCAAGCGGGCTTAAGATGTTTTCAGCAGTGATGAGAATCCGGGTGCGCCCAGCTCGTGTCCTTGTGCTTCACAACAGCCAGATCCACTCTTTGTGGAACTAGATGCTTGTAGTGTGCCGCTTTTCGTGGTTGGGCAAAGGCTCCTGAAAGTTATATTTGATACATGTGTATAATACTACTATATATATACATACTTGCTACTATATATATATACATACTACTATATATACATATATATATATATATATACATGTACTTGTATGTAAGCAGAGCCCTTCACAGGGTTTGAATTGTGAGCCGCCTTCCAAGACCTCCAGGCCCGAGGTTTGGGCCAAACCAAGCCAGGGGGCGTTTTTTTGGAGCTAGGTCTGTGACGCCCTGTTTTTTCCTGGGTGACGCGGGGGCTTCCACTCGTTCCCCCAAAAAAAATGAAAAAGAAGAAGAAAAAGAGGAAAGGGGCGCGTGGCTTTTTTGGCCGGTCGATTTTAGAAAGGGCGCCCTGCGCCTGCAAGAAACGAAAGAACCACTTCAGCAGGGTGCAGGGGTCCTCCAGGATGGTTGGAACAGCTTTTGGGGGGCCATTTTGAGTGAGTCTCCCTTTGGTGTGCTGTTTAGAGGGGAAATATAGGGCACCCTTCAGTCAGGCGGTTTTTTCCCTTCTCGGCTAAAACCCCGCCTGCTCCTCCGCGGAATGGGCTCCGGATGAATCGGAGGAGCGCGAGAAGCAGCGGCAAGAGGAGATCGAGTCCCTCCAGAAGGCGATGGAGATCCTGGCCACTTCCTAGGGCGGCGGCTTGGCGCCAGCTCGGTAAACGCGTGGGCGGTCTGTGTCTGTTTTTTTGTTTGCTTCTTTCCGGAACGCGCGCTTCCTGTTCCAGTTTTTTTTTTTTGGGGGGGGATGCAACAAAAAAGCGTGACTGTCACCATTTGAGGGGTCTTGTGATTTTGTGAGCCAAAAATCAACACGACGCTCCGGATGCGCTCAACACCTCACATTGCAACTTCCGAAGAGACCCCAGGACTTCTTTCTGAGGCCAGACCGAACCCTTTTGCCCGTTTGCACTTGGGTTTCACGTGTCCTTTGAACCTACCAAATGTTGGCTGTTTGAATGGGGTGTAAGTTTGGCCCTGCCTTTTTGACAGATGACTTATGTTGCCACTAACCCTCCCATCCAAAAATGACAACTTGGTGCAGTCAGTGAGAGCAGCCAAGGCAAAGTCTCCGCCCGCTTGCGACTGGCCGGAAGTCGCAGGTTCGGAATTTCACACGTCCTGACAGCGCGGAAGCGCTGAGGAAAAGTCCGTGCTTTCTTTTGGCTTCGGGTTGGCTAGCGGCACTGGGGAAGCTGGAGCAAGAGTCACCACATGTTCAGCTTGCAACGTAGTGTATTGCTTGCAGCGTCGTGGCGCATGTGTGTGATCGACATTGCAACGCATTGATCGCGACATCCGCGACTGGACCTTGAGTCAAAGATGTCGACTCGGGTGACGAGTCTTAGGTCGGTGCTCTCTTTGCGGTCTTTGAACGCACGTGGAAGGCACACGTTGGACACATCACCTGCTTACTGCAACAGTCGCGCAGCCAGCAAACGCGATGCCAGCTTCCATTCGGCAAGCGTAGGGCTGCTGAGGTCTCTGCCGGTGACCAGGCAGTGAGCGATGCTTCGCACCGTTTTTGACATGCGGTGTGCGGTGTTAGTGCCCTACAGAGTTGCGAGCGCGGAGCACTTGCAACAATGAAAGGAAGAGGGTTGCGACATCATGGTTGATCAGAGAAGGGGAGACTTGCCACAACCATGTGCGACTACAGAGAGGTGTTGCGCGGCTTGAACGCAGCTTCCAGAGGTTGCTGTTTGCCATAGTTTGGGTAAGTGTGTTTGTTGGTGTTGGTGTGTTTTGCTTAGACACACGTGTTGGACGCTCCATTGCATGGATGAACTCAAGAAGGAATCGCATTCACACGGAGCATTCCTGCTTCCTGCTTTTGCTCAAGTGGCAACTGCTTGACACCCCAACATCTCTGCACATATTCCCTGCTGCAATTGCCAAGTCCTGTGCCTTGCGTGTCGCATGCACCATTTGCTTGTCCCGGCGCAGCAAAACCTGGCTACTCAAACTCGAAAAGCTACGCCGAAGGGAAGCAACTCCAAGCAAGGAGCTTACTGCCTAATGATGCTGAAGGATGCTTAATGCCCACGTTCGATTCAGCTGATTTAATGCAACCTTTCGATGGGTTTGTTCTTTAATTCAGTTTGGCTGTTCCCGTTTCTAGGGCTTGCCTATTATTCCCATCAGGATTGTGCTGCCACTGGTTCGGAAGTTCCGAACATTCGCAGAGTGTACCAACAGACTTTCACAAAAGGAAGCCGATGGAAGCTGCTCAAAATCAAATGATCCAGCTGACTTCTTAGATGTAGTTTTGGAGACTTGTTTGGATGATTTTGCGGGCCGCATCCGTCGCTGACGCTGCTCAAATGAAGGTGGGTACTGTCTAAGCGCCTAACCACGTACTGTAGAAAGTACCCCAGATAAAGACCACATGTACACACGGAAACATCGAATAACCACACAGGAAGCCCCCATGCAGAAAATTCGGGTGCAACTCGCCCGGCGCGTGGGAACCATCCCTGTCCCACAGTCGGCTTTGCCGCCTTTCCCTCCGTCCAATTCGCGCTGGTTGACGGTTGACGTTGGAAAGTGACGAGAATTTCCGTGAAGGAAGTGGTCAAGATTTGAGTGGTCTCTGTAGACTCATGGTTGGAATTTCCCGGATCGCTACCTGCAGTTGTTGGAATGCCAACTCCGGTTCCGATCTCCGGTTCCGACAGTGCTGCTGGCACAGGCAGCCATCCAACGAAGCCTGACAAGACCAACCCGACACATCACTTGCAAACTCATCCGAAGGTCCTGCCATGGTCTGAGTATTACTCCCGAAATCAGCCAACCACGCGTGCCCCGACCCGCCTGGCGTCGTGGCCAAGAGGCCGCCGCGCTCGCAGGTTTCGCTGCGAAAAGGCTGGCGCCTGTGTTGTTGGCCGCGTACTCGGCAGCTTCTGCTGCACTTGCTTTTTTCGGCTTCCCTGCCCCAACTTGCCAGCAGAGTGTGTCTCACTCTCTGCTGTGCTCCGGGGAAGCGCCGCGCTCGCCTTCACAGCTGGCAAGCTCACGTATGTCGCCAGCCCTCCGCGCCGGCAGGCTCGGGGGGGGGGGGAGGGTGTGCTGTTTCCTGCACACTCGCTTCGCCAGGCCAGCGCTCTGGATGAACGCCCTTTTGATTGGCTTTCACCTTGTATCTAAGGCGACCGATTCGCAGTGGCGCTCTGATGCTCACTTCGCGGCTTTGCGGCCTAGCTGCGTGGACCTGCTGCCTGTCCTGGCTGCAGTTCGCCTTTGTTCTAGCCTGTCCAGGCCGCTGGTTGTAAGCTGCACCCCTGCTTCCGCTCAGGAAGCCTTGCTCCAAGTTGTCCTGGGCGACCGTGAGGCTGCACGCCTCGCCCGCCCTGTGCCCGGGATCCTGCTGCCATTGCGGCGGATTCTGCTGGACTTTCGCGGCCTGTGACGGTACAGCAGCGCATGCTTCGGCATCCCCCCGCCGGTCTCGGGAGCCCCAAGGCCACCATTAGCCTGGCTGCTGGACTTGCGCAGCAGGCGGACGCTGCGCCACATCCGCCCGCCTCGCCCAACAGCACGCAGCGCGGGTGCTAGACACCAGCTTGTCCCCCGTTAATACGTTTGTTCCAGGCGTTTGTCCGACGCATGGCGCCATGCGCGCAAGCACGGGGCTAAAGGGGCCGGCGCAGACAAACCTTTCGGCACGTTCGCATTGCTGCGGGCGATTCAGGAGCAGCCAGGTTTTCGCCGTGCTTGGCCTGTAAACAAGCGCAGCAATGCTTCAGACCCGGCGTCAGCTGGTCGAACTGCAGCATTCCGGGTCGTGCTTTTGCGGCGCTTACGCATTCCTCTGCGACGCAGCCCGGCCAGGCGTCTGCGCCCTCCCGCGCACGCAGAACTCATGTTTACAGCAATCGATAGCTTGCCGCGCTAGCCATCCAGCTTGCCGCGCTTGGAGCCAGGCCGGCAAGAACCCGATTTGGGCGAGGCAGTGTCGGCACTGACGGCGTTTTTGTTTTGTTTTTTTTTTAACAAGAAATGTGCCTGCCTACGCGGTGCAACCCACGCGGTGCAACAAGGCTGCCTGCACGCTGCTGCTACCGGGCTGGCACCCGCGAAACTTCAGGCGAAGCTGGGTCCTGAGGCTCTTCGCCCAGCCATGCACGACTGAAGCACTTCTGGCACGGAGCGGGCGCGAATACGAACACAGGCAAGGAAAAACAGCACTTGAGCAAAACCTTCCCAAAAGCCGGGCGAAAAATTAATAAACATAAAATCAAAAATGAAGCCCGGAAAAAAAACAAACAAACAAACCAAACAAAAAAACGGGGGGACCGACGCCGTCGTCAACAGTCAGTTCCAAATTCAGTGAGCCCCCGCGCAGGAAGCTGTGTTTTTGTGCTTCTTCGGGCGGTCCGCGTCCGCAGCTAGCCCTATATGCGCCCCAGCGCACACCATCCAACCCAGCCCCGCCACGCAGCAACAGCGACAGGAGCGACAGCGGCCGCAGGCGCAGCGGCAGCGGCTGCAAATGTCGCAGCCGCGGCAGTGGTCACTGGCACAACCAGAACAGCAGCGCCCCAACAACGACGGCGACGGGCGCAACAGCGATGGCATCGCCGCCTGGCAGCGTCCCTCGCGCGCAAAGGCTTCTTTCGCGTGCCGGGAGCTGCCTCCGACCGTCGGGCTGCCTGCGGCCCCATGTCCGCGCGGCTGCGAAGTGTGGTGCCAACAAGGCCAGTCCCTTGCGGCAGCGGACCGCTGGCGACGGGGTTGGTCCCGAGGCGGCTGACCCCCCGAGGCGGTGGACAACTGATGGATCTTTGTTGAACCTCCAATGTGCGGTTGGCTTGCACGCCGCTCGTCGTCGACATCGGCTAGTGACTCAGAAGGCCAAGAAATCGAGTTAGGAGCAAGTGCAGTCAGTGTGACAGAGCGCTCCGAGCATCAGGGCGATCGGGTTCGGAGGGGAAGGTGAGCTCAGGGCAGGTCGGAACTGGTGAAAGGCCGACTGCTGAATGGGCAAGTCTCGGAAAACAGAAGGGCCTGCGAGGGCATCTCCAACTGGAGATGCGCGGCGACTGCGGCCGCAGCTGGCGCCTGCCAGCCTCGCGCGCCGGGTTCGGGCAAGTGGTGGCCTGGCTCGTTGGACTGGTGGGGGCTTGGGCACCGAGGATCACGGTGTGGGCAAGTCAAACCCGGGTTCAGCAAGCGCTGCCCGTGCTCGGCGCAGCCAGGCCCGACCCGTGACCCTTCTTGAGGCTCGGCGCCGCAAGGAACATACCCCGAGCTCCGCCGCCTGCCTGTGATCGGTGTAGAGGTCGGCGGCTGCTGGGGGTCAGAGGCCGAATTTTTTCTCCGCCTCCTCGCGCGTGCTGGAGCCCGAGCCGCGCCGGAGGCCCCTCGCCCTGCCCGTGGAGCGCTTCTGTCCACAGCTTCGCTCGCCTTCGCTGACAGCCTAACTTCCTTGCCCGCCCCTGGCCTGAGAAACCTTGATCGGCTTTGCTCGGACTTGGTGACCTTCTCGCTGCGTGCCCATCTTCCCTTGGGGCGTCGCGGCTGCCGGCCCGGTAGACAGAGACTGCAGCCTGCAAGCACAAGGCGGGGCTGACGCCAGCTTCGAGGTGGGGAGGGGTTACTTCGAGCAACGCAGGGAGGTAGCGTTGGAAAACGAAATGTCAGCCCAGAAAGGCAGGGGCTGAAGCAGCAGCAGAACGCAGGCCGAGACCCCCCAGGCGCAAGGGAAGCTGCGCGGCACGAGCGGGGGAGAGCTGGCAAAGGGCCGCGCTGCAACAAGTCCGACAAACAGTCCAGCAAACAACAGCGAAATCCGCGGTGAGGCCAGCGCAGCACATGGTTGCACGGAGGGGTCGCGCTGAAAAACAAGAGGAGCCACGAAACCTGCAAATCTTCGAGCCCACGGATGCGCTGGAGCAGGCCGGCGTGGTTGGCGCAATGAAACACCAAGCAGAACGAGCCCGCTCAGGGGCAAGGAGTGGCAACCCGAATGTTTGACAGGCACACCCGATGCTGCGTCAAGTGCCGGAGGCACCATGTGCAGTACATGGACACGTTGGACCAGTTGCCCCTGCCATCTTCAGCAGTTGCCGCAGCCATTGCAACAGGACGCAACCGCTAGTGCCGGAACCGCAGCTCCCACCCACCACCGTCTTCCACCTTGGCCAGGCCCGTGACCCCGTGGTGCAGACATGCCAGCTGGCGCGAACAGCTTATGGTTTTCCTACTGCTTGGAGCACACTAGGCAGGGCGTTCTGATGCGTCCACAGCCTGGCGACAACGTCGGCGGCGAAGCGCGGGACGGCGCAGCGCGGGAAGAGTGTCGGCCCACGAGGCCGAATAGGCGGCCGGAGCGAGGGCAACCGCAGACCGCAGGTTGAGGCCACCTTGCTGGAAAGGGAGCGGAGCGCGTGGTCCGGGAGCGGGCCGGCCCCCAACAAATCCGCAAGGCAGGCGGCGACAGCCGCGTCAGTGGAGCCAAGCTCGCGAATGCCTGGCGGCTCGAGGCCGGCGGCGTTCCAAGGACAGTACGGAAAACCACACGGGCGCGGGCTGAGGGGACGATGGCATAAATGTCATCCTGGAATTCTACCAGGGCCGGGTGCTGGCCCAATGCATAGCGTGCTGGCATGAGCGGGTCGTCGGTGCCTTGCCTGGTCGATCGCGCGCGGCCGACCTGCAGCATCATTCTACACAAACCGAGAGGGTGCCGCGTAAAACTGCCGCACGAAAGGGAGACAGGCGCTACAGGGATTTGACAAAGTCGTGCCTCCGTTTGAGGCATTGCTTAAATTCCATGGGGGAGAGGGCTTCGAAGAAGTCGTGCCTCGTTCCAAAACGCATAGGAACTCTGCATGTTTGAAGGGATAGGCTTTTGGGAGGCAGTGCAGTTGAAATGGTTATTCCGTGGGGTTTAGGATGGTTTAGGCATGTTCTATCTTATCCGCCTAGGAGCGTTTACAGTGTGTTTCGCAATCTTGAGACTTGACGTCTCTTTTGCTACAGCTGGTTCGAGTCGGCACCTTGCTTTTCCTCTCACCTGGACTAACCTGGCGTGTTTGCAGGGCTGAGCGGGTGCGCTTGAGGGGGTGCTTATTATTTGGCTGGCGCCTGTGCAGCGCTGAGCGGGTGTGCTTGAGCGGGGGTGCTTACCATTTGGCTGGCGTGTGTGCGAGGGCTGAGCAGGCGCGCTTGAGCGGCTGGCGTCCGCAGGTGCGAAATTGAGTCGAAAAGTGGGTGCGGAAGTGGGTTGATGGGAGCGGGTGCAGAAGTGAGTGAACTTGTGGGCGCGGGTTCGGCACATGTGGGCCCAAAATATCCCAAACTCTTGAACGGACGATCGGTGATCTCGTTTTGATCTCTCGGTTTTATCTCGTTTTGATCTCGT
This sequence comes from Effrenium voratum, assembly GCA_963377175.1. NCBI lineage: Eukaryota > Dinophyceae > Suessiales > Symbiodiniaceae > Effrenium > Effrenium voratum. Next base: position 171,208 of record CAUJNA010003617.1, read on the forward strand.
TTTTTTACCAGGGTGCATTGCATATGTGCCTGCCTGCCTGCCTTCCAGAGAAAGAACTCCAGGACGTGGAAAAACACGGTGCAAGGGCCTGCAAAGCCCACCCATTGTGTGACGTTTTACTAAACTCTCCTGCAACAACCTATCGTATGCTTGGCGATCCATTGGTTTTCATGTTCCTGCAGACGCCTCGCGGGGCTGGAAAACATGCTTTGCCATCAGTAGCGTTCCATTGTGTTTCAGTGTTGACACCTTTTTTTTTGTAGCATGATGTCAAGCGTTCCATGGGGATTGTTGCCGAGGCGTGACTTAGGAGTGACTTCTTGGAATCGGCGTTTACATGGGGGAACACATGGCCACACAGATAAAGGAGTGACTTGGGCATGACTTTGTCGTTTGCCTGTAGCACCGGGCACGCGGGAAAGACCGCTGAGCATTGCCAGGCGGCTGACGGTGTCAAAAGTCCGACCCCATCCACGGACAGGATTGTGGCATCATGATCTGCTTCCGTGGCGGCCTAAAGGGCGTGTGCGAGAGCTTCGGTGCCGGCACATATGGAAAGGGCGAGCTGAAACGGCCCTTCCGGTCTCCCCTCACTTGTTGGTCCCTTCGCACTTGTTCCGTACGTTTGCCCTTCGGCGGCTCCGACTCACTTCCCATCGCCGGGGCGCAGCGTCCGCACGGCTGAGCGGCCGCTCAGGCTTACCGTGAGGCCGGCGCCGGAAGGAGCGCACCTACCCTTGCCATGGGTTGGGGGCCGGTGGAGCCCTGCAGCCTTGCTCGTGCGTGAGCTCGCCCCGGCCCTCCTTCAGCCCGCCTTGCTCGCGTCTGCCGCCCACCAGGCCTTCGCAGAGTCCCTCTTCCTCGGCACGGCCAGTCCAACGTGATGGCGACGCCCGTTACCAAAAAAAAAAAATCACCACGCCGCAAAGAAGCGCAACAAGTCCGGGCCAGCCAAAGCAAGGACATCGGCGAGGTCGGGTTCGCCTTCAGCAGCTGGCCACACGGGGAGTGCGGCGAACGGCCTGAGGTGCGCGGAGTGCCCGGAGGCGCACCAAGCGATCAGCCAAGACGCACGCCTCGGGCTCCCGCCCGCAAGCTGCCCCGCAAGGCAGCCCCTCAGTTGCGGGCCAGCATGGGTCTGATGGCTTTCAGCCCCTCATGTTGCCCGAGCATGGGTGGATTACGGCTTGCCATGAAGGTCGCTGGGCCTGGCACCCCAGCCTGGCCCGGCCCGCCTCGAGGCTACCGAACCATATGGACCCCTTTCTCAAAGAAGGTGCTCGAGTTGCTCGCGTAAAGACCTGCAAAAAAACAAACGGACCTGTTTTCCTGCGTCTTGCAGCTTGTCGCACGAGCGGACTTGCCTCGGGATGCAGGGCGAGCGCTTGGCCCATGGGGCACCGTTGCCCTCCAGAAGCCGAACGGCCGAGTCCGAGGCATTGTGGTGGTAGCACGATGGTTTGCCCAGCAGAAAGCCGATGCCTTCCATTTTTTTTTTGGTCGCGCCTTTTTCCGCAGCGTCTCTGTCGCACTCAAGGGGGGCCCCGGGCACTAGGGTTCTGCAAGCTGTTTTTTCGGAGGCCAGCTTCCTCACCTGCACGCTGTTTTTACGGAGGGCAGCGTCCTCGCGTGCACACGACGGCTACCGGGCCGGCAGCCGCGACGCCCCAGGGGAAGATGGGCACGCCGCGAGAAGGTCACTCAAGTCCGGGCAAGGCCCATCAAGGTTGCTCAGGCCAGGGGAGGGCAAAGAAGTGAGGCTGTCAGCAAAGGCAAGCGAAGCTGCAGCGCACAACAAGCCGGACCATCGGTGGACATAAGCACTTCGAAGGGCAGGGCGAAGGGCCTCCGGCGCGGCTCGGGCTCTGGCACGCGCGAGGAGGCGGCAGCGTGCTCTCCTTTGCAGTTTGCCTTGTCCACCCGGAGTGTTGCTCGCCTGCTCACAGCTGCCCTTGAGCTGGATCCCGGTAGCACGCTCGTTTCTGTTGATGGCATTGGCGCCTTTGACACCATGAGCCGCAAGGGCTTCTCCGGGTCCCGGTGCAAACCAATGCTTGCCCTTGTTCTACCCTGCTGACGCGGCTTGTTTGTTGCCTTCTTGGATGATGCGCGTACGGTTGTGCAGCCCAACTGTGGCCCGCCCCTGACGATCTGCAGGCTTCGTGGTTGCTTCTGCTGTTCTGCTGTAGCCCGCGCTGCAATCACCTGCTTCCCCCGTCTGAAATTGCAAAGTACGCACAAGCGCATGTTTTTGGTTCGCCCTCCTCCAGCAACGTGAAGGGGCCCGGCAGCCACCTTCCTTTGCAGCAGCGGCCGCTGTTTTAATGGGCCTGTGTATGGGGGTAGGGGTGCACCTGCAAAGTGGTGGGAATGGCACTAGCCACTCGCAGGGTTCAGCTGGGCATCATAGGCGGTGGGAGCAATTCAGGCGCATGTTCGGAGCCGAATCCATACGGTTCCGGAGGCGGCACGCAGGACAACGGGCGCAATTCCTGCACGAAGTGCAGCAGGGTCGCTGAAGACAACTAACTGTTTTCCAGTTGCCTAGGAGGTGGCATGCAGGCATGCGACGCATGCTGTCCGCTACCAGATCGTGTAGGACTGCGACATGCACTCCGTTAGGGGCGCTGTTGGCAAATGAGTGTGCAACAATTACGTTGCCCCCCGAGCCGACCGGGAGGGGATGTCCGAGGTCAAGGAGCGGTTTAGCTTTGACTCGGATTTTGCGTTAGCGTGGATCTCTGAGACTGAGAGGCTTGACTGTGAACAGCCTGGGGGACTAAAACAACTAGAGGATGATTGGCCCGAAAGCATTTCTCCACAGGCGCCCATCCAGCCGCGGAGACACCTGTTTACATCGCTGCGGCGAGCGTGTCTGCGCTCGGCGATGCTCAGTGTGTATGGTCACATGAGAGCTCCATCTCATCATCCTAATTTCCTCTCGAACTGCGCCGCGCGATTTCTCACGAAAGTGGTCTGCGCAAGCTGCATTGTTCCAGGCTGTTGCGCGCAAGTTGCTTTCTGCAAGCTGCTGCACGCTGCTGCGCGCAAGTGCTCTGTGCAAGTTGCTCTGCGCAAGTGCTCTGAGCAAGTTGCTCTGCGCAAGTGCTCTGCGCCAGTTGCTCCGCGCAAGCGTTTTGCGCATGTGCTCTGTGCAAGTTGGTCTGTGCAAGTTGCTCTGCGCCAGTTGTTCCGTGCAAGCGCTTTGCGCATGTGCTCTGCGCAAGTTGCTCTGCGCAAGTGCTCTGAGCAAGTTGCTCTGTGCAAGTTGGTCTGTGCAAGTTGCTCCGCGCAAGTGCTTTGTGCAATTGCTCTGTGCAAGTTGCTCTGCGCAAGTTGCTCTGCGCAAGTGAAACTGCGCAAGTTGCTCTGCGCCAGTGCTGCCGGAGCTGTGGGAGTATTGGCTCAAGCCGGACACAAAATCTGGTGGTGCACGGTTTGTTTCTGGTGTGGCCTCCCGCCGCGCCTCTTCTGTATGGCTGCGCTGCAAACAGCGTTGTGGATATGGCAATGGGGCAACAGCTGGCGGGCGAGGCGCTGCCTGCGCTCGCCGCACTCCCCCCAACTTGCAAGGAGGCCCTTGCCCACGCCGCCCTGGTTTGCGCTGGCAGCTCGCCGTCCTACTTCCCCTCCGGATGGGGGCCGTGCTGCCTTTGCTGGGGCTGGTTCTTGTTGGGTGCCGGGCTCGGCGTTGCGGGCACGGTGGTTTTCTTCTCGGCAATGCCGGCCTCACGGCTGCGCTTCGGCCATGCTCGGCCGACGTGGCATGCAGCGGCAGAGGCAGTGCTCGCGTGTGTGTCTGCGGGCGGGCCTGCCGAGCTGCGGGGGCTGGCTGCGCAGGCCGGCCTCCCCGCCGAGGACCTGCTGTGCCAATTGCTGCGGGAGGCCACGCGCTTTCCGGCAACAGCACCGGCCGGGTCGCAACAGAACGCGCTCGCGCGTGGTACGGGCACACGCCGCCGTGGAGGGAGGCCGCCGCCCACGGAGGCGCACGTTTCAGCGGAACGGTGACCCACGCCACGACGAGGGAAGGGGGCGGGGGGGGGCACGAGCCTTTCGGTTTGTTAGTGCTTCCCTGCGGAGAACGCTCCCTTCACGCATGCTCCCCGCAGCCGTTTTACCCGCAGCCGACGCGTAAGTCTCACACCTTTTTCTTTGAGAGGCCATGGCTAGGTGCCGCGACTGCCGCTACCGGGTGGCTGAGGAAGGGGCATGCGAGCCGTGCATTGCCGTGCGGCGCATCCAGAGCCTGGTGCACAGTCAGGCTTTGCCGGGCTGGACCGAGGAGGCTGCAGCACACCTCCTGGAAGGCGCGGCGGCTGTTCTTGTGGCGCTGGCAGACGGCCCGCCGGCCCGTGGTGGTTCCGAGGACGAAGACGAGCCCAGAGAGGCTTCCAGAACCCCCCTTCGCCGGAGCCGTGGGCGCTCTCGCTCCCGGAGCCCGATCAGCCCTCCGCCGGGCGAGCCCGCTTCGCAGCGGGGAGATGGCCGGCGCGCGGGTAGCGGCAGGGGCGGAGGCAATGGGGGCGACAAGGGCAAGGCTGGCAAGGGCAGCAACCGGGGCGCGGGTCCTCCTGGGAGGCCGCGAGGCCGCAGGGACCGCAGAGGCCCCGGCAAGGGCAAGGGAGGTGGCGACCAAGGCCGTCAGCGGCGAGACCAGCGGCTTGCGGGCGCAGTTGCGCAGGCCACAGCTGCAGCGGTGGAGGCCGCCCTGTGCCAGCGCTGAGTGGTTTCCACACAGTGAAAGTGCTAGAGGTTCAGCACGCCCGGTCTTTCTCGTTGCCCAGTGCCTTGAGTTTGTCCAGTCTCTCGGTTCGGCAGTGGCCAGCACGTGTTTTTTCAAGCAGTTGTCACGCTGGCGGATCCCAACTGCCACCTTTCAACTATGCAGCAGGTACAGCAAGCAAAAAGGGTGCGCGCGGCTGCGGGAGGGTCGGGGTGTGTTGCTGGGAGCACGCAAGCGCCGTCGAACCAACCCGTGGGCGGCTTTCCGAGTCGGGGAGGCTTTGCACCCAGGGCCCAACCAGGATGCCCGACGGCAGCGTGCCCTGCACGCGCTGGCGCAGATGGGGCTCACGTCGGAGATCCCCGTGGTGCGAGAGCTGGAGCCTCCGCCTTCGCCAGGCGCATCCGAGGCCGACACGCTGACCGACACGCTCAGTGCTACGACGCCTTTTGCGTCGCCACGGGCGCCGGGCGAAGTCGCTCCAACTGCGCCGGACGTCGCTACGCCAGGATTCACTCCCACGGCGGCGCCGGCGCACTGGCACGGAGTGGGCCCTCCTACTGCAGCGCCTGGGGTGAGGCTGTCATGGCTTTACGTTCCCTTGCTGCACGCGGCTGCGGGCAATCTTGCCCCCGAGGCAGACGCGGCGTGGCGATCCGCCCCCGGCACAGGCGCGACCTGGGCCGCTATCGTTGCGACCCTGCGTGACGGGCCGCCCGTGGACCCGCAGCTTTTGGCACGAATGGCGCACCAAGCAGCTGAGGCCGAGGTCGCGGCGGGAGAGGCCACTGAGCCTGAGCTCGCTCCGGCCCTCGCTCGCGCGCGTGCGCTGGGCCGGTTGCCGCCCGTGAGCGTGCCATTGGCGGCAGCGCTCTTTTTCAGCTGCGATGCGGAGGGGTATGTACCCGCAGTCGTGCAGGCAGTGCTGATGGAGGCTTATGGGGGTCTCAATGCGGCCCATACTCTCGCGTCAGAAGTCCGGCGGATGTGGGAGGAAGGTGCCCGAACTGCGCCCGCTCAACGGGCCGGCCGGCGTAGACGGCGTGGGGCGCGAGCCAGCCCCCGAGCGGAGGCCCCGGGAGTACAGAGAGACACGGCCTCTGTCACTGAGGGTTCCCCCGCCTCGCCGCCCAGCGCCAACCCAGTGCGCCGCGTGCCGTCCGCTGCCGCGTGGCGCGCGCTCGATGATGTTGATCTCGCGACGGAGTTCCGTCATCCGGTCGCCACTCTGCAGGATGTGCCGGGTTTTCTGCGCTCGGCGCTGCGTGCTGCGCTGGTGCAGGCCTTGCGCCAAGTCCGTGCCGCCCATGACGCGCCGAGGGCCGGCGACCCCGCCGCCTGCGCACGGGCTTGGAAGCTTTTTGTACTGGCCCCGCGCATGCTGCTTGCGCGCGTTGGGCAAAAAGGGCCAGAGGGGAGGCAGGCGCTCTTGGATAGAGTGGTCGCTTTCCAACGAGGCGACTGGCTCGCCTTGTTGCGGGCAGCACGTGGAAGCGCAGCGAACTCGCGCGCTGTGGCGGGTGGTGAAGCAGATGACGAACGCCGCATGCAGGCAGCCTGCGCCCGCGTCCGCAAGGGGGAAGTCTCGCGCGCGCGCCAGCTCCTCACTGCTGCGGAGCTTGCGCCCGGCACTGAGGCGACTTGGGAGGCGCTCACCGACCCCGAGCGTCGGCCCCCTGAGCCACGAGACCACATGCCCAGCGACGTGATGGCGTTCACCCCCGACGCTTTGCCACGCATCGCTCCTGATGCCCTAGCTGCGGCCTTGCGCACCAGCAAGCGAGGCAGCGCGCCTGGCCTGTCAGGCATGCGCGCGGAGCATCTGCAAGTGCTGCTGCAGGACGCAGAGGGTTTGGAACTGCTCGCGTACGCGGGCACCTGCTTGGCCAGAGCGGAAGTGCCGTCCGAAGTCGTCGCGGCCCTTGCTTTGGCCCGCCTCACGGCCCTCAGCAAACCCAATGGGGGCGTCCGCGGCATTGCGACTGGAGATACCTTCCGGAGGCTGGTCTCGCGCGTCCTTGCCAGGCAGTGGGCTAACGTGTTCGACGCTGCCACGCAGCCATTCCAGTACGCGTTGCAGGCGCGCGCTGGCACGGACGCGCTGGCAGCCCTGCTTCGCACTGAGTTGGAGCTGTAGTCTCGTTGGACGGGCGGAGTGCGTACGACTGTATCTCTCGCAGGGCTTTTCTGACAAAACTGCGGGAGGTCGCGCCAGCGCTCGTCCCCTTTGTCCGGCTCTTCTACGGGCAGCCGTCCACGTACTGCTGGTGGGACGATGCGGGGCGCCTCCGGGAAGTGCGCCAGGGCGAGGGGTGTGAACAAGGGGCCAGCCTTGTTCGCGCTGGGACAGCACGATGCGCTGGTTGGGGCTGCGGCTACGCTCCAACCGCATGAAGAGCTAGCCGCCTTCCTTGATGATGTTTACGTTGTCACCACGGCGCCGGGAGCGCGGCGGGCGCTGGACACGGTCACCGGGGCCATAGCTGCGCATTGCGGCATCGCCGCCAATCTGGGCAAGACGCGGGTGTTCAACTTTACAGGAGAACCCGCGCCCGGCAACATAGCGGCGCTTGGAGATGGCGTCTGGTGCTCGGACAAAGCGACCCACGAGCGTGGCCTTGTCGTTCTGGGCACGCCCATCGGCCACTCAGACTTCGTACACACGTGGTCCCAGAACCGCGTAGCGACGGAGCGCGTGTTCCTTGACATGCTGCCCCGCGTCCCGGATCTGCAATGCGCGTGGTTGTTGTTGGCCATGTGCGCGGCTCCCCGAGCCAATCACACCCTCCGCACTGTACCGCCCACCCAGGCCGCACCTTATGCCGCGGCGCACGACGAAGCCTTGTGGGACACGCTGCTCCGGTGCTTGGGTGGCTCGCCGCCCGATGGTCTCGCGTATGCGCGGGATGTCGCGGGCCTCCCGGCTGCCATGGGCGGCCTGGGGCGTGCTCCGCTTCGCGCGTTTCTCCAGCGGCCTATTGGGCGGGGTGGGCAGACGCGCTCACCGTCATACAGACGCGCCGGGCCGGCTTCGCGGAAGCGCGGGTCGCCGAGCTCAGCTCCCCAGCGCACGGGCCCGGTCCGCCTAGCTTGCGGGAGGCGGAGGCGGCCCGAGCACAGTTGCAAGCAGAAGGTTGGACTACTGTTCCATCTTGGCAGGACTTGCTGGAGGGCGCGCGCCCCCAGCACAACGACCAGGCTGTAGGCCTTGGGGACTGGCCGCACGGCTGGCAGTTTCACGCGTCGCGAATACGCCACTCCCACTTCCGCGACCGCGTGCTCTTGCCTTCCTTGCCGCCGTCTCTGAGGGCGTTGCTCCGGTCCCAAGCGGGGGCTCAGGCTGGTGCCTGGCTGACAGCCATCCCGGCTGATGTGTCTACCGCATTGTCGCCAGGTTCCATGCAGGTTGCGCTGCGGCGCAGGATGCGGCTCCCGCTGCCCATCGCTCCCAACCGATGCGGGGGTGAGGGGCCCGGCTGCGGAGGCGTCGCTGACGCTTTCGGGGATCATGCCCTTGCTTGCCCGCGGACTGGTCTGCTCGCTCGGCGCGCGAAGGTTGTCGAGCGGGCCTGGGTGCGGGTCGCGCGCGAAGCTGTGGGCCCAGAAGGTCAGGTGGTGCCGCAGCAGTGGCTCGCCCACACCACGGCCGTTGGAGTCGACGCGCGGGACAGACGCCGCTTGGACCTGGTCATCTACGGTGTTTCCCCGCGGGGGGAGGCACTCTGCTGCGACGCCACGCTTGTGTCGCCGCTGACGCGCTCGGGAGCCCCTCAGCCCCGGGCGTCGGAGGAGGACGGAGCGGCCTTGCGGGTGGCTGAGCGCCGGCGACGTACCCTGAGTTGCTCGCTCAGGGGCCGCAGCGGCTCCTGGTGCTTGGCTCGGAGGTAGGCGGGCGCTGGAATGACGAGGCCTTGGGGCTCGTGCGGGACCTTGCGCGCTGTCGCAGCTTGCGGGCCCCCCCTGCTGTGCGCCGGCCAGCAGCCCAAGGGTGGCAGCGGCGCTGGTGGGCGCAGCTTTCCGTTGCGGTGCAGCAGGCCGTTGGGTCCACGGCCTTGGGCCGCGCATGGCCGGCAGCGCCTCAGGGCCCCGGCCTGCCCGAGCCGCCGCTGGAGCACGTGCTCAGGCTCGCCGCGGATGCGGGCGCGAGCCGCCTGCCCTTGCGCGGCTGAGCTGCTTGCCTCGCACTCGGCGCGGGTGCTGGTCTGTTTCAGCCGGCGTTTCACTTGCGATGCTTGGAAAAAGGCGCGAACAAAATGTACTTCGCGTAGTATTTTTGTACTTACAACCCTATGCTTCCTCGACTATTCTTTAAATAACCTTGACCAAAAAAAACGAAAGGCTATAAAAGTAATGTCCCTCGACCATTAAAAGTAGGTCTAGACAAGCTTGGCCAACTTGAGACGGCTGGCTCCTGACATCCCCGCGCTTCTGTGCAGCGAGAGATTGAAGAACTTTGTTGTTGCCTTTTCTGATATATGCTAAGTATGTGTTAGAGTCGCTTCATCCCGCTGTAATCACAGGCCGTCACCATACTGTGTCAGTTTGGCTTGTCCCTCACATGCCCGTGCATGCTTTTTAACTTCTTGTCCACAGCTCCATAGAGTCTGATCGCGTGTTGTTTGTTGATTGTTTAATCGATTTCGAAAGAAAATGAGGCGTGGACAAACCATGGACAAATCGTGGAAAGTACGTTTTTTAGCGTGGAAAGAACATTTTAAAAGCGTGGAAAGTACATTTAAAAGCGTGGACAAACCATACCCCCAGGAGCCCACAACGCATGCCTGATCGGCAGCGATGCCCCGAAGCCACTAAGTTTGCAGCACTTTTCAAAAAAGCTGGACTTTGGTACCAACATGCGAAGAATCCATGCATGCATATACGGTAGGCGGGACACCTTGCGATTTTAAAAAGTGATGCGACCATACATTTGGCAAGGCGGGGAATGAGTGGCTTGGGTGCAGTCATTTGCAGCTGGGAGGATGAGGGCGGCGTGACTGTCAGTGACCTGACCCTAAGCAATTCTTGGCAACAAAAACCATGATTTTGCGGATATTCAGGGCCAGGCGCAAAAAAAAAACGGGTCTTTCGGCAAAAACAGTCTAGCGACCTCGACCATTCTTTTAATGGCCTTTGGAAGCCTAGGGAAAAGTTGCGATTTTCCAGCCGGAGCTGCGGGGGTGTGCTCCGCGTACTACGTTTGTACTTAAAAGTTGCGATTTTCCAGCCTGAGCTGCGGGAGCATGCTCCGCATGCTACGTCTGTACTTACGAGTTGCGATCTTCCAGCCGGAGCTGCAGGAGTACGGTCCGCGTACTACGTTGCGATTTTCAAGCCGGAGCTGCGGGGGTGTGCTCCGCGTACTACGTTTGTACTTCAAAGTTGCGATTTTCCAGCCTGAGCTGCGGGAGCACGCTCCGCATACTACGTCTGTACTTAAAAGTTGCGATTTTCCAGCCGGAGCTGCAGGAGCACGCTCCGCGCACTACGTTTGTACTTAAAAGCTGCGATTTTCAAGCCGGAGCTGCCGCGGACCAGGGCCGCGACCGCGGGATTGCGAAAGCAGGCGCGCAAACCACGAGACAACTTCCAAAGGCCGGTTCACGAGCAAGAAAATTGCACGGCGCCACAGCGAGAGCGCTTTGACACGCACAATGTCCGCAGAGGGTTCGCCGAGACTAAGACAAATTCGCACGGCGCCACAGCGAGAGCGCTTCGACGCGCACGATCGCCGCAGAGGGTCGCGCGCGGACCGCAGAAATCGTAAAAAGTCCTCAGTTTTTGAAGCTCGACCACGCGAATCTCCGCAGAGGGTCGCGCGCGCACCGCAGAAATCGTAAAAAGTCCTCCGTTTTTTGAACCTCGACCACGCGACAGAGGGTCGCGCGCGCACCGCAGAAATGAAATCGTAAAAAGTCCTCAGTTTTTGAACCTCGACCGCGCGAATCTCCGCAGAGGGTCGCGCGCGCACCGCAGATAGCCGGGCGGGACATTAAGCAAAACCAGACTGGCGAGCTGCTGGCGGGATACTGGCGATCCACTGGCGAATGTTGGCGAGCCGCTCCGGCTTGATACTGGCCGGATACCCGTCAAGATCCACTGGCAAGGGATACTCAGCGGGATACTTGGCGCGATCCACTGACGAGCTATTCTGAAATACTCAGTGGGCTTGGCGCAATCCACTGGCGAGCTACTCTTGGATACTCAGCGTCTGGCGGGATACTCGGCACTAGCGAGCCGCTCTGGCGGGATACTCGGCAGGAGGCACAGGCCTGGCCAGAGAGGTGCGGGGCATTCATCCGAGGCACTTTTGTGCCAGCTGCTCGAACGGACGCTGGAGGGCCAGCAGGCGGGCAACGCACACCCTGGCCACCGTGGGCCGCGGAGGCTGAACAGGAGTTTGGCCTGAAGATGGGCACCGCGCGGCCGCGACGCAGCCTCGGTTCCCAGGTGCGTCCGACCCCGTGGCAGCCAGCAGCTGCGGCGCCCGCCGTCCGAACGAAGCGCGTGGTGGGCTTCCAGCATCTGAGGGATGCACGCGGCCGGTCGTCGTGCGCGCCGGGTCCACAACACGTAGGGCGAGGGGGCCTCCTGCGGGTGAAGGCTTGCGTTGTGTCTGCCGCAGCTGTTTGGCTACCGGTGGCGACTATGTCGTGCCGTGCTTGCCGCCTTCGATGGAAGCCGAGCCTGCTGTGCCCTGGTGGTGGTGGAGGCTGGATTCGCGGCCCGCTTGCTTTTGCGCTCCGAAGCGGCCTCTGGTTGATCGGGGAAGAGCAGGGGAGCACGGCAGCGCGAGAAGCTTTGGGATGGAAGCTGTTCCTGCTGGCTCCCAGGATGCTGCTGTACCGGCTGCATGGCCAAGCGCGGATCCCCCCAGCTGAGCTCGAGCGAAGAGCAGGCTTGCTCAGGGCGGGCGAGTGGGCAGCCGGTGCGGGCCCCGGCTGGGGCCAGATCCGGCCCGCCCCAGGGGCGAGCGGGCTGCGGCGTTGGCGCACTTAGGAGAACTCTCGGCTGCGGCCCGGCGGAGCTGCTGGCACCAGGCGAGACGCTGCGCGAACTCCGGGATCCCGCCCGCAGACCGCAGAGCCCGCGAGTGCCAATCCCTGAAGCTGTTCTCCAACACCAGCCACACGAACACGAGCCAGTGAGGCTGTCATGGGGCGCCTCCGTCAACAACTTGCCGCGCTCGCCGAGGTGCGGCCCTTGGCCCGTCGGGCTGCACCAACAAGCATTTACGCCTGCTGCTGGATTCAGAGGAGGACATGCAATTGCTCCACCACGCCGCGCAGAGGCTTGCGCTGGCGGACGTCCCCGACGTCATCGCCACCGCGCTTCGCTTGGGCCGCATGGTGGCGCTGCGGAAGCCGAACGGTCGAGTCCGCGGCTTGGTCATGGGGGACACCTTCCGCCGGCTGGTGGCCCGGACGTTGGCGCAACAGTTTGCAGCCTCCTTTGATGCAGCTTGCCGGCCCTTCCAGTTCGCGCTCGGGACTTGGGCCGGAACGGAGGCGCACAGTTGAGTTTACATTTCATGTTGGTGCCTTCGTATTTTGCGTGTACCCTGAGCCTTGGACAGGGTGATGCTTTGTGTTGCTTTGGGCTGTGAATAAGCAACTTTGTTTAATCCCCCGTCGGGCTTCTTTTTGGAAGGGGCCTTGCTTTTGTTAACGGAACCGATGTTTGAGATTGGCTCGCAGACAAGTGGAGATTGACACACAGACAGGTGGGTAAGGCTCTCAATGCAAAGCTTGTTGAGCAGTCATAGGCCCCAAGCCACTCGAAAACCATGCTTGAATTCACACAACCGTGTTCACGGTCGTAAGCTCGTGAGTGTGGAGGGTGGGGATTGCTCGAAGCGAAGTATTTTTCCCGAAAGCATCGCGAAGGCTTCTTCCGTGCGGAGCCCTTGGACAAGTTACACAGAGCCAAGTTGCACAGCGCCAAGTTGCACAGAGCCACGTTACATAGAGCCAAGTTACATAGAGCCAAGTTACATAGAGCCAAGTTACATAGAGCCAAGTTACATAGAGCCAAGTTACATAGAGCCAAGTTACATAGAGCCAAGTTACATAGAGCCAAGTTACATAGAGCCAAGTGAGCCAAGTTACATAGAGCCAAGTTACATAGAGCCAAGTTACATAGAGCCAAGTTACATAGAGCCAAGTTACATAGAGCTAAGTTACATAGAGCCAAGTTACATAGAGCCAAGTGGCACAGAGCCAAGTGACACAGAGCCAGGTGGCACAGAGCCAAGGTTAGGTAGAGCTTGCGTAGAGCTTCGGCGTAAGCAGCTATGTAAGTTAGTTTAGGTTTGTAAGGCGCCAGGGAGGGAGTTTGATCATCGCTCGGGATTGCGACCCTCTGCCGAGATTCGCGTGGTCGAGGTTCAAAAACTGGGGACTTTTTACGATTTCTGCGGTGCGCGCGCGACCCTCTGCGGAGATTCGCGTGGTCGAGCTTCAAAAACTGAGAACTTTTGCGTTGCGCGCGCGACCCTCTGCGGAGATTCGCGTGGTCGAGGTTCAAAAACAGGACTTTTTACGATTTGGCTGCTGCCCGGGCCGTTCGCGCCCTGTGTGAGCGGGACCGTCGTGAGCATAGATGGCGTCGGGGCCTATGACCATGTCCATCGAGCCAGCATGCTGGGGGGCCTCGCGGGTGACAACACGCTCGCCCCGTTGCTCCCCTTCGCTCGCTTGTTCTACGCGGAAAGCAGCACGTACCTCTGGTACGACGACGCGGGCATGCCGCACAGCGTTGTCCAAGCAGAAGGGGGCGAGCAGGGAGACCCGCTCATGCCAGCCCTGGCGCTGCAGGCGGCCTCTGCCACCTTGCTCCCCAGGGAGACCATGTTCGCCTACCTCGACGACGTGTACGCCGTGTGCCAACCGAAGCGCGTGCGTGCGGTGGCCGGCGTTGCTCGTGTTGTGTTGCAGGAGCATGCGGGCATAGAGGTGCACCTTGACGCGGATCTGGAACGCGGCTGGAGAAGAACCGGCCGGCACCAGTGCGCTTCAAGGGCCGGCGCCTGGACGCTCCCACCCGAGCGCGCGGCCTGGTTGTTTTGGGCACCCCCTACAGCGTTTCACTTTCACATGTTGGCAAGGAGCAGGAAAAATGAAAAAATGCAGGCGTCCCGTATACTCGATGCTCGGTTTGCGACGGCTATAACATGATTCCGCCTCGAGGTATCAAGGGAAGGCAAATCCTGAAGCTACTGTTCAATCACCTGCAGACCAGTGTTAGCCGCTTGTTGCCTTGCGTGCGCCTTTGGTGTGGGTCGCCGTCCACTTGTGTCTCATTTGCTGGCTAGCCCGGCCAGTTAGGCGCTTGTTTTGCGGCCATCTCCCGATGCCTGAGAAAGCACGGGCTGGCACGCCGTCGCAAAGAGCGGGCCTACGCAGAGCTCTTGCAGGCGCGCAGATGCTGGTAGGTCGTGCTTGCAGTGGAGGTTGGCGGGCGGTGGAGTGATGAGGCCGCCCATCCGGTCCTTGGCCCGCGCCCGGGCACTTGAAGCGCCAGCTCGGCTGCGCCTCAGTGTTGTCAGCGCTCTTGTTGCCAGGCTGACCCATGCAGCCATGACACCCTGCCCTTGCTGGCTGATCTTGCCCACACGCCACCAGCGGGCGCATCCCGCTTGCTCGGCCGTTGAGCCGCGCAGCCGGGACGCCGGTATACAAAAGGCTGCCCCCGTAATGCCCCCTAATTAAGCACATCCGGGGGCCGCCGGTACATAAGTGGCCTGCAGGACAAAAGGAAAAAGGTGCGCGAAACACAAAAAACTCACGCACTTCGTTGAGTCCAGCTGAGACCCGAGTGCAGAGCACCGTGTTGGGAGCCCCGATCGGCTCGGATGCATTTGTGCAGGCCCAACTCGGCACAGCACACTCCAAATAATTGCGTTTCTGGCGCTTCTTGCAAATCCTTCCGACCCTTCCCGATTTGCAAGTTGCTTGGTTGTTGTTGTTGCTGTACTGTGCTTCGCCCCGGCCCAACTTTGCACAAGCGCAGGAGGAGGCAATTTGCCGATGCTTAGCGTCTCTGCTTGAGGGAAGGCCCGGCAGCAGTGCAAGCGCAGCTTGCTGCACTGGCCCTCTCAACCTCGTTTTTTTGGGCCTGGGCGGATTGCTTGCCAGCCATGCGCAGGCGGGAACCAACCTTGGCGCAGACGATTGTCCGTCAACTACTTCCTGGCACACCGGCACCGCGGGAGGATGCGGGAGGTCGGCGCTGGTGTGTTCCGAGCGTGTGTCGTGAGGCTGGGGCGCTGGTCACCACCCACACCCTCGTCCGCGACCTTAACGTGGGTGCTTTGACCTTTGACAAAAGATGGGGGGCGTGAAACGTACGGACCTTGAACTTGAGGAGGGCGTGAACATCGACTGGGTCAAGACTGGCAAGGCCAGCGCGCACGCGGCTGTCAGCAACAACAAGGGCAGGCTCGGGAAGTGCGCAGGCCCCAGCTCCGTAGGGCCCCCGGTCAGACAAGGGGAGCCAGCCCAGGATGCCCCGCCGATCGGGCAAGGCTGCCCAGGAGCAAGGCCGGCGAGGAAGCAGCATCCAGTACCGGCCGGGGGGCGTGCGTGGGAGAGGCAACAGGCGCCGCCGGGTGCGCTGTTGCACACCCAAGGACGGGCAGGGAAGCGGTATGTTTGGGCACGACCTCGTCATCGGCGGGTGTGGGCACCTGAGAAGTCCAGGGGCGAGAGGCGCCGAGCGGCGGAAACTTTGTCATTCCTCGCGCCGTTTTTCGCGGCAACGACGCCGTCAAAACCTAAGGCCTATCCTCCTGATGCATCCGTTTTGTGGAACAACATAGTAGGCGATGGTATGGAGTAGCGCAATGCTAGTCGGACAATAAGACATGGTCGGGCCATCACTGTTTGGGCGGGAAAAAAACTCCCGGGCACCAACGGAACTTCACACCGTGCCGTGGAGACGACAGCAAGTCCGACTTTTAAAACAACATTGGGCTGATAACTTATTATAACTGGTGATAGGTGATAAGTGATAAGTGATAAGTGATAAGTGATAAGTGATAAGTGATAAGTAAGGGCTCCTGCAACCCGTGCACGTTTGCGTTCGCGATGATCTGCTTTCTTTTGCCGATTCAGAGCCGGAACATCATTGCCGCCAACTTGGAACCGCAACCTCAGACTTTCCACACAATGTGACAAGGCCAATGTATGCCGAACTCTGATGCCTTTTTCTATGTGTGTTGTTTGTCTTCGCTGTTTGCATCCCCGGCAGAAGTCGGCCTGCGCTTGGTTTGGTAGTAAAGCAAAACAGCCACGCTGGAGACTTTCAGTTTATTGCAAGGGTTGTGGTATCAAGGGGTTTCTCCCCACTTCTGTGATACTGTTGGGAATCCCCCTTTATATATGCACAACATAGTCTTTGGGAAGCCCTTTCTGTTGTATCACAGAAGTGGTCATTCCCCACAGCCCTAGTTTATTGTTTTGCCTGAATTCTCGGCGAGTTGAATGGGTGGCCGGGCAGTTTCTTCGTGCCCTACTCCGCATGAGTTGCAGCAGCAGCGCCGAATGACCTTCCTTTGTAAACATGTGGGCTGGTGGCTGGCAGTTTCGACCCACAGGCATGCAGGCCCATTGCCTCTGTTTGTTCGGTTCTTTTCGCCGTCTCAGCCAGCTGGCAGGCGCTTAATCTTTCTTATAAAAAAGATGCAGCAACTGTTCCAGGAATCGTCCAGCCACGTTTGAGCTGTCAATCAATGAAATCGTGAAAACACAGAACAGGAGTCTAGATGTTGGGAACCACTCAAGAGCATTGGCATTGCTGAGACGCCGCTTAAGCTGAAGTGCTGAGGTGTCAAAATGCCATCATGTTCTCCAGCCAAGCGTCCCGTGGGTTGGCTGCGGCGGAGGCAGAATGGTTGCTAGTAGACAAAATGGCCCGAGGAGAAGTTACCACTGCCGTGGCTCGCAGCTGGGCCAAGCCGCGGTTTCACGCCCGCGCCCCCAGCTCCATCTCAACGAAGGCGGCTCATGGCGCTGTGCCAGGTGCTGCTAGTGGCAGCGTTACTTGGCATGGCAGTGACAATCAAAGTGGCGTGGCTTTGAGTCGTTGCCAAGAACTGCCAAGGCCCAGATGTTTTCATTGGTCTTTGCGCGTTTTCTTGTAGTTCGTCGGTCCGAAATGGCAGCAGGCACGCCTGACAGGGGCCCCATGTGCAATCTTCGGCGTGACGCAGAAGTCAAGAGGCGTGCAGTTTCTGCAAGACACGGACAATGTTGAAGAGAGAGAGACGAGAGGCGGTCAGTTATACCCTCCAAGAGCAACATGCAGAAACTCCTTTATGTGTAGAGGGATCGGTTTTAATGCACCTTTTGAGGCCCGTGTTTGCAGTGTTGTATTTTAACCCTGGCTTTGCCTGAGGTTGGGGCCACTCCTCTGCCATTCCATTAGCCTCTCGAATGCAGAGATCTTGGCACGTGCGGGATCATATTTCGTGGATGGATGAAACAACCACAAAACCCCACAGCAATCCCTTTGAAACAAATATCAAAGGCAATCAACCATTGGGCCATACTTGGGCCCAATCAAAATCAGCACAATCCAAGATGCGCGAACAGAAAACAAACGTCATGAGCCAGACTGCTCGGTCATCGCAGTGGTTTCTGATCTGCGTCAACCGTGTGCGGTTCTTCCTAACAGTCGTTGCGAGGACCACAAGTCTGAGTGATGAATAATGCAGCCGGTTGCTCCTAGTTGAACTTCAGGTTCGTCACAAATGGTGAAATGAACATGCAATAGTGATGCAAAAGGTACTCTCATAAACGACAAGTCACATTGACCGCAGCCTATGCTTCAGAAATGTTAGTGGGATGGTGAATGCGCTGAAGAATAGGCAGGTTGCAACTTGCTCGTTCAAGGTGCAGGTTTTCAGTAACTTCCCTAAACTTTTGTCTCGCAAAATTTCGGGGTGGCTAGACCATAGGCGCCAAAGTGTGTGTGTGTGTGTGTGTGACGGTGCCCTTTCTACTTTTCACATTAGAATCTTGCTTGGGGAGGCTAGGTTCCACTTCCGCCCGGTTTGGCACTTTTTGCTGTTCCGCATTGCCCACACGCAGGTTTGCTTGTGTTTGAGCTTGCTCTACGATACCTGTTTGCCTCAATGTGCGCCCAGGGGCATTGCCTGCGAAGAGGACTAGAAAGTGTTGGAACGAGGATGTGGGGAGAAACAACAAGGCTTTGTTGTTTTTTATGGCCAGCGTCCGTTCGGACCAAAGGATAGGCGAGCCCCAAGCAACAGGAGACATCCCTCTGAGCGCTGAGGCAGAAATGTAGACAGCCACACTGCATTGGCGAGCACCGGCTTGAAGTCCTCTCATTCAGCAGCGTGGCAGCAAGAGGCGCGTGAGACTGGCCTTCAGGAGTAATCTTTGCGCCGAACATGCACTGCCAATGGCGGCCACCAGGAAATTGCTATGCTTCAACGTAAGCGATAGCGCATACAAGCGCTTTTCAAGAGTTGCTAAATAAAAAAGGCAAGCATATTGTCAGTCATAACAATCATTTCTGCAGTTTTGCACCCTTGGATTTCTTTCAATGTTCTCCTAATCTTCCTTCATTGTTCATGTCAGTGCCCACTTTTTACCGAAGCCCTAAGTTGTGCCGACAAACGTCAAGCATGGCAGCTGCGCATTCAACAGTGGATTGCAGTGAGGGGTCCTTTTCTGGCGGTCTGTGCTACGTGGTTTGAGCCGTGGCGAGGGCCTGGGGAAAAACATGGCCCTCACCTGTTAGTGGCCGATAAACAGCCACAGGCCAGAACGGCTCCAGGCCCTTTGAGTATCATTCAACTGATCAAGGCATTCAATTCACAACGATCCTTTTGCGAGCTGGGTTTCCGCATGTTTCAGTGCCTCTCTTTTTTTTGCCAAATCAGGGACCCAGTCGGCCGGAAAATCGCAGATGGATTCTGCTGGATTCGGCTGGCAAGGCGTGGCATGCCGAGTGCCGCAACCCGTTTTTATGACACCTTTTGCAGCCAACCAGGCGCGTAGCAAACCAGGCGCGCAGAAATGCAAGCAACTCGCAAAGCCGAGGTGGTCTTGAAAAGGGCGAACCGCACCCATCATCTTCGCTCTCACGCCCTGAACGGCATGGATGCCCTGAGCTCCGTGGTCCACAAAACGGCGCCGGGAAACCCAGCGGGGCCGCGTTCCGGGCCTTGCGCCGCTGTCCACCAACATGGAACCCACCAGAAAGTCCATGTTAAGGCAAAAGGGTCCAAACCGGGACCGCTTAGTCAGGTTCCATGCCAACGCGAACAGGAGGGTACTTCGCATTTTGTTGGGAAATATCTTTGGCAAAGAACTTCTCCAGACGTTTGTTTGGCCAAGCTACTCAGGAACCGCGCCCCAACAAGAATGTCTCAGGTCAGAGACTTCGCGTTAGGGGCAAAACCGGGAGAAACACACGTTTTAGACTGGGAGCAACAGGCGGCGGTGTGGGGTTTGGAGGCAGAACGGTCATTGTATCCCTATCATTCCAGGGCTATCAGCCTTACAAACTTTGTGTTCACTAGCCCCCATGCTTTCAAGCCTTTGTTTGGAACCCTTGTTGAGGAACGGGCTTGAGAATGGATCTCACATTTGCGGAAGCTGTCCAGCGCCTCTGAGGTACTATGGCAACATCCACATTGGCCATCCCGCGCAGACAGCCACCGTGGTCTTTGACACAGGCTGTGGGGAGTGAGGGCCAGCCGAAGCTCCAGAGTGATGAATAGCAAGATCAAACACCCAAACCACTACCCTCTGAAAAATCAGCAAGAGCACGGGGTAATGAAACGCTTTGCACGCCTCTATAAATCAATCAGGGCTTGATGTTGAGTTCGGCCCGCTGAATGTGTGTGAAGGACCCTACCAATCAGAGGAATCCCCCCTCAACAACTCCATCCACATCCTGCTGATTCAGCTAGGCACAATAAAGCACTGCAATGCACCAAAGCACCAACGGGAAAAAACAGAAACATGACTTGAGACTGGCAGTTTAACTTGATTGGCCAATCCACGTGTCTCAAAAGGCAACCATGGCGTTCACATTTGTTTTTGGTGTCTCCTCCAAAACATGTTTTGCATTTTAGGGCCGACGAAAAGGGGCATTGTACTTAGTGGTTAGTAAGCCTGGTGAAACCCCAATCAGTCCTTGAACCAGGCGTACTATCCACTTGCTGGGGCCAAGATGTGCTTCTGGGAGAAAGCCCGGACCTCCCGTGACGCGCGGCTTGGCACGCGTGGGCTTGGCACGCGGGAGCGAAGTGGCCAGGCAGCGGCAACCTGATGGTGCCCTCCATCCTCTGCGGGGACTCAGCCTGCACGAGGCGAATCGACGGGACATGAACCGGAAGCCGGCGTCCGATCCGCGTCGGAGTCGCGGCGATCCATCCGCGCAGGGGGGATATATATTTTTTTTTTGGAGTGGTCCCTAGATTCCTTGTTGGTTGGGGGGTTTTGAGCATCACATATGAGCCATATGTCAATTTTGCGTGGTGTTGATCCACTTTGTTCTGTCACATGGGCAAGGAACACGCTTGCACAATACTGCAGCAACAGTTGGTGATGGTCCCCATTGGATTTGCAGATTGGAGGGTGTTGTTTTTAATAGACCCCACGACCGGTATTTACTCGCAGGTCTTCTTGTGGAGAGCTTCCGCCTTTGTTGTTGCAAAGAGGACTCGGTTCTATGGGCTAGCCTCAGGAGAGGGTCCAGTTGGTTGGTTGCTTGTTGGTGTCCATTCGCTTGGTGTCCAAGGGAGCCCCACATGACGAACAATGAACCTAAGTGGCTGCCAGCAGGACATGCTTGATGGTGCGACAAGCCGAGTAATGCAACCTTTGGCCTTTCTGTGCGAGCAGAACGATTCGCGCACCAGCCAGAGCTGTGCACAATTTGCGCAACAATCAACCTTTGACCCCTTGAAGCAATAGGTTAAGCTGTAAACAGGAGGTTGGCCCAACCTTTTTGCAAGCCTTACTCCAGTCATGCCACTTTGCCGACCTGTTTTTTCCAGGGTGCTTGGAATCGGTTTCGTTCAGTCGGCTGGCTTTGGTAGATGGTGTGTGCGTGTTTTTTTTTTTTTTTTTTGTTGGGGGGGGGGGTTGAGGCTGTAATCAGTTTCTCTCCTGTTGGTGGTTTGGATTGGTGGTTTGGTGGGGGTTTAGATCCCCAAATCACCAATTCAGGGTTGCCTGATGTAATTTGAACTTGGGCTGGATTCAATCAGCCTAGGGCCATGGGACGGCTAAGTTTGAAGAATGATGAGCAACCAGACAACGGCTCTTTGTCCAACTCAGTTAGCCACGCATAGTTGTTGTCGCGGGAAGTCACGAGGAAAATTCACCTTTTGGGGTGTTCCGTGTTGAAAGCCTTGTCAAGTGACCCCTCGTGGCTTGCCAGGCACAAGCGCTTTGATGCTTCAAAATCGTCTACAGCAGTGTGCCTTGGGAGCCAAGAGCATCACGGGGCGTGTGTGTCTGGTAACAGTAACGATTTCTGTTACGCGGGTGCCAGCTTGCACCAACGCGTAATCATGCGCATCCTAGAGCCAATTTGTTGGAACCCATTTGGGGTCACCCAATGCTGGTCAGTCCGCGGTAAGGATCCTGAGATATTCACAGACTCGCAATGGCTGTCAGAATGGCTGTCGTCCATGTGAATGGCGTATGTGAATGGGATACGTTTCCTAGGGCGAAGCACGCCAACTATCCAAAGAGCACTTTGCTTGCCCGGCCCCCTTCAAAAGTCCCAACACACGGGGGGGTTCTAAACAAAGATTGAATGGGGTTGTGGGCACTCTCAATCCAAGTTACATCATCAGGGTCAATGGTGTTGGTATTTCTTTAGCCTCTAATAGGACGACAGGTGTGGCCAAGAACCCTCGAGCTCAGGAACTTGCAATCCGATGGCAAGGAGGCGTTTGGCGATGAGCAGCGAGATGAGCTCACCGTCACCTTCGGCACTGGCGAGATCTTAGGCCGCAGGGGCTACTTGTAACCTGTGGGCTTCTCCGATATGCTCCCTTCCTGAGCCTTTCTGGACTTTGAAACTTTTTAGGAAGACCATCTTAGTGGGAAATAAAGAGATTGGACTTTTTTTGGCCAATCCACTCAGGAAGTGAGTATGTGGCGGCTTGTCAAATACATGAGAGCTCTGTTTGGTATCCCCTGTAAACGGCGGCGCGGGGTTGCACGAGTCCTTTCAATCAGAGGCCATATGTTTTTTTGGCGCCCCATTTTTTAAATCGGGTGAAACAGGAAACACGATCCGACAATTTGAGATTTACGATATGCCCAAAGTACCAAGCAACTGTGGACCCCACAGTGTTCTTGACATTGTAGTTTGGAGTGTTTTGTTTTGGTTCTGGCCATGTTTGGCATAAAGGGCGCAAAGAACAGCCATGGGAAATCATTGGAAGTTTTGCAAACTGCTCAGAAGGTTGCCTGGAAGACTGGGACGTGCCATGTTCAACTTTCATACCGCCCCCCCCCCCCAGTTAGGATATGTTTAAAGGAAGCCAATGACCGCCTGACCACAGAAAGTCGGTCAGCCAAGCCTCCCTGAATGGGGCCTTGAGGTCATTGCCCTTTTAAACCCGCCTTTTTGTAAAAAAGGGCTTCCTTGCTTTGCTAGGGTTGCTGGGCAACTGGGTGCCCGTTTTGGTGGTGGCGGAACCTGTTTGTGAATATGTGACTCGCTTGCCCAAAGAGAATCGACCGGATCTGACCTTTTCATTTTACCCTTTTTGGCCACCAAAGTCATGGCCTCAAAAGGATCACCCTTTTGTTCCCGGGTCCAAGTATTATCCTTACCCTCAAAGATGGAATTGGGCGGAGAGGACCCGTTGTTGAGACTGGAAGGCTAGAAGCAATCATCCAAATTGGGGGGGTTGTCTCATCATAAACTAGCCCAAGATTGAAATTTCGTCACAGAACTTGGGCATACTGCTGGTGGCTTGAGAGACAGGACAAGTTGATGCATGTTTTGAGGGAAGCCTTTTCGCAGTGGAAAAAGGGAACCCAGACAACCACATTTGTTGGGCCCCCTACTTCGACACAACACGAACTGCCTCCTGCACGCATGTTGCTGTTTTCCTTGACGGCTCCCCCTTGTAGGAAGGATATGATGGGTTCCTCTGATTAGAAGGACAAACCCAAAGTTAACATTATTTGGGCTAGCTGCTTTAATGTCACGCGGGAAGCTTGATCCTCTGCTTTTCGTTCGGTGAGATTCATCCCTGTGCTACAGGATGCTTCTTGGGTGCCGGGCCATAGAAATCTACCTCCAACCAGTTGCAGTCACAAGGGTTCCAATTCGAATCAGACATGATGATCTCTTGACCAAAAGCATGTTGATGGGCACCTCGGATTAGAATAAATGTGGCTGTCGCCCACGGAAATGAAGTTCTGAAGGTTCCATCTAAACAGGGGCACCCACTATTCATCAAACAGGGTCTGAAAACCCTGGGCTGACAATCATTGGATCATGTGGCAAAGAACTGTCCGCCCGAGGATCACCGGAGTCTTCCTCAAGGAGAGGGAGGGGTTGTCCTCGCCAGCTAGGCCTACCCCAGTGAATGCATGCACAGGTGTAAATATACATACAGCAATTTACATAAAGTATAGATACGTATACGTTTATTGCTGCCTTGAACCTTTTTTCCATTTTGACCAGTTGTTCCGTGACACCCTTTCTCCTGTCTTTGTGGCGTGGTGCCTGTCAAGAACTCGTTGGACCCTCCCAACAGCTTTACAGACTCACAAGTTGGTACATTATTATTATCATTAGTATTATTATTTTGGGCGGGGTGTGTGACTGTCGAGGGAAACTATCTCAACAAAGGACAACCACATGTCGTTGTGTTTTGTCCTTTTTGGGAGCTTCGCCTTATTTTGGCACCTGGCTTGAGGACGACGTGTGCATCGGGAACTTGTGCGCGAAGATGGAGTTCATCGGCGCGAGCCACGAGACGGCGGAGCCCTTTGGGTCCTTCGACTTTGACGGGGTCTTGGGCCTGGCGCTGTCGGGCATGACCCAGGGGCCCACCTTCAGCATCATGGACATGATGGAGGCGGGGAGTTGTTTGGTCCCTCAACTGGTTCGAGGGAACGACATGGAGAGGTTGTGTTTGGGTTCGAGAAGGGAATGAGAAATGGAATGACCCCGAACAACAAGAGACCATCCCCTTTGGGGGTGTCAAGTTGGGGTCCCTCAACTGGTTCGACAAGGGAACAAGAAACAGAATGACCGCGAAGAAAACATATGTTGTATGGTTTCCTTTTGAGGGGAATCCCTAGGTTCATTCCCAACACTCTGGGTCATTCCCCAGCGTAGGGTCCACACACTCTTTTTTTAAGGTACGCAGAAAGGGCTTAGGGGAGAACATCGAAAAATGGTTCACCTGAAATGGCATATCTGGCCAAAAGGTCCGCATGGAGTTGGAACATGAAGGGCGAAGGACATGCAGGCGCTTAGTCGTCAACATCCGAAATCAGGGTCCACTACTTTTAGGCGCACACACTCACACGCACACACACACACACATGTGATGAGGGTAGCCATGGATTTCTCGGTTGTGGACATGCAAATCCCCTATTCGGAAATGCGCCCGAGGTCTCTGCCATAGCTGTGCGGTTCTTGCCTTTTGGTGGCAATCTTGCTCAGGTTACTCTTAATTGGTTGTTTCAACTGGTGGTTTGGGGAATTGAATCCTTGCTTCTCGTTGAGGGCAAATGGGAAGCCCATCCTTGATTGATCTTTTTAATTTCTTAGTTTTTATTTATGTTTATGGCAATGTTCCACAGGTCCTTTCATTCGGCGAGTGAGATGGGGCCTGTCCTGAAATAGGGGTCGGCGGCAACAAATCTGGCATGTTCCCCTGAAACACGTGTTCCCCTGAAACATGCAACAAGAGGCCTTCGCAGAACCGAAATCACTGGCTCAAAGGGCAGATTGTTTGAGGCTTTCTTTGTCCAGCCCAGCCCTGTCACGCCAAGAAGTGGGTTTCTCGTGAGTGTGCTTAAAGAATCCTGAAAAATCAACTCAGGATTCCGTAGGAATCAGTTTCCAGCTCCAAAATTTCCAGCCACACCTAGCGGAGTCCTGAGAAGCGCTCTATCGATCAGCGGGCTGGGAGTGGGGTGGCGATTCTGCCCACTTCGGCCGCTTCGGAGGCGGCGGGCAACTTGAGGCATCCCATCTTCTCGGTCTTCCTCTCGGATTCCGAGAGGGAGGATTCCGAGACCCAGCAGCAGTCAGCAAGAGGGGCTCCTTGCAGAGTTTTCAGTTTGGCTGTTTCGTTTCCTGGCTTGGTTTTTAGTTGTTTGCTTTTTTGCTTGTTTGTGTGTGTTTCTGTCTGTCTGTCTGTCTGTTTGTCTGTCTGTCCGTCTGGCTGGCTGGCTGGCTGGCTGGATGGCTGTCTGGCCTGTCTAGCTGCCTGCCTGCCCGCCCGCCCGCCCGCCTGTTTTGTTTTTTGTTTTTTTTTTGTTTGTTTGTTTGTTTGTTTGTTTGTTTGTTTGTTTGTGTTGTTTTAAATGTTTTGTTTTTGTTAGTTGTTTTTGTTGGTTGTTTGTTTGTTTGTTGGTTTGTTTGTTTGTTTGTTTGTTTGCTTTTTCTTTTCTTTTCTGCTTGATTGCTTGCTAGCTTGCTTGCTTGCTTGCTTGCTTGCTTGCTTGCTTGCTTGCTTGCTTGCTTGCTTGCTTGCTTGCTTCTTGCTTGCCTTTTTGTTTGCCTTTTCGCTCGCTTTCTTGCTTGCTCGCTTGCTCGCTTTCTTGCTTGCCTGTTTGCTGTTTATGTGTGTTCTTCTTTGCTTGCCTTGTTTGGCTTGCAATTTTTGGGAGCGGGGGCCAGGGGGTGAAGGGTGGGTCATCCAAGAATCGATGTCGTGTTGGTTTGGCAAGCGAGGAGATCACCTTTGGCGATGTCAAGCAGGACCGCATGGTGGGAGACATGCCGCTCGGAAGGCCAGCTTCCTCTTTTGAGACATTCGCCCAACCCTTATCGGGCCCGGTGGCGGCTGCTCAGGGGGTTCGCTAATCAAGTTCCACCATGAATGGGCTTTGGTGCTCCTTCAAAGAGGGGTTCTTCTATGAGGCGTCTCTATCTATGGGTAGTTTCAAAGAGGCCTAGGGGTCCTTCAATCAAGGGGACACAGTAGAGGACCTTACCCCTCCCACACTCCCACACTGGGGTGCCCGTTGCCGCGTTGGATGCCACCTGCCTTGTAACTCAGCAGACTTGTCTTGGGTCCTGACTGCTTTTTGGCTGCGGCTCTGCTTAGTGAACTTTCGAGGCCAGGCTCCAGCGGGTTCCCAATGCCCCCTTCTTGTGGCGGCTTGCGCTGGGTAGGTCAAACAATTGGCTATGCAAGGGTGAATTGTGCTACTGTGGATGGACGAAATCCTGCACCACTTGGAAACCATAGGAAACCCTTTATTGGTTTTGAAAGGGGAATCATCGCTCTAGGGCCAGGGTTTATTTGGTGGTGCAGGATTTCGTCCATCCATAGTATCTACACATTTCGCCCAACTGCATCCGACTTCCGGCCAGCGACGCGCTTAGGTTCTGGGTGCCGGTGTCTCGAGACACAGGCTATTGGCAGGCGGGGTTTTGGGCGGGGTTTTGGGCGAGCGGGTGGGCAGAATGAGCACCTAAGCCCATGCCCAAGACTCGCCTGAGGCTTTCTCCAAATCCTTGATATGGCCAATGTGGCCAGTCACTTTTGGTCAACCTTTTGTTTTGGTCAATCTTTAGTCCCTCTATAGGTGTGAAGCACTTCGGGCCTCAGATCAGGTTCAAATGGAGGACATCGCCATCTCCAACCAGCGCCAGCATATCTGCTCAGATTGCCAGGCGCGGACTGCTGCCAGTGCTCACACCGTTGGCGGATTTGTGATTGGGCGCGCTGGCTGGAGCGGTAGTTGGGGGCAAGCTGGTCAAGCTCCCATGTGCGTTCAGCCAAAATCAGCGGCGGTTTTTGCTCAATCTGGAATGCAGCCCCCTCAAAGTGGTCAAAGTGTAGGAGCCCTGTAAGGCAGGACGGCAGCAAGCCGCCCCTTTGCAGACGGCACGAGAGGTTTGGCGGAAGCCGCATCAGCACAGGCGGCTGACTTTGTGTGAATCTGCTTTACCTGATGGGTGTGGACTGAGGCTTCCGTCGTTCAACCCTATTTCTAGCGGTTGAAATTCAGTCGCCCTCTCCGCGAACGGAGGAATGAACACCCGCAGATTTCTCCATGCAACCGGATAAACCCATCGCGGAATATCTCCGGACCACTGCTGGAGGAGTTGCACATGAGCCGAGTTCTAGCAAAGATCTTTTCTGGTGACGGAGGCTCTGCTTTCAAGTGCCGAGAAATGGTACCCTTTTTGCCCATGCTTGTGGGAAGCTTGGTTCTATTCGGTGAACCATTGAAGCACATTGAAGTGATGGAGTAGTCATGGAGTAGTCATGGAGTCACAACCCCCTACTGCCAGGTGGCAGTGGACACTGGGACCTCCATGCTCGCTGGTCCCAGCCGGGTCATCAATGAGCTCACCAGGCCGCTAGTTACGCCGGTGTCGTTTGTTTGTTTGTTTGTTTTTGTTTTTGTTTTTGTTTTTGTTTGTGTTTGTCTTTGTCTTTGTCTTTGCGCTTGCGTTTGCGTGTGCCTGTGCGTGTGTGTGTTTGTGTTTGTGTCTGTGTCTGTGTGTCTGTGTGTCTGTGTGTCTGTGTCTCTGTGTCTCTGTGTCTCTGTGTCTCTGTGTCAACTGTGTCTCTGTGTCTCTGTGTCTCTGTGTCTCTGTGTCTCTGTGTCTCTGTGTCTCTGTGTCTCTGTGTCTCTGTGTCTCTGTGTCTCTGTGTCTCTGTGTCTCTGTGTCTCTGTGTCTCTGTGTCTCTGTGTCTCTGTGTCTCTGTGTCTCTGTGTGTGTCATGTGCGTGTGCGTGTGCGGGTTGCTGGCATCAACAGCAACAGGAACAAGACGACGAAGACGAAGAAGAAGAAGAAGAAGAAAAGCAAGAACAGCGGCGACACTTCTTTATCTTTAGGTGCCCGCTTCCTTCCTCCCTTCCCCTCGCCGCCCCCCCCCCCCCCAGAAAAAAAAAGGCAAAACGAAAAACAATGACACCTCAAGAGCCCGGATAAAAAAAATCCTCCCCCGGTCCCGGGCGAAGAATGAGAATCCCCCCGCCAAATTATCCGCTTGGCACCTGCGAGGCGCCTGCAGGTGGCCGGCGACTGCTCCAACTACGACGAGCTGCCGGACCTGGGTTTCGTGGTGGCCGGCCATGCGCCTCCGAACCGCTGGCGGGTCACGGGGGTTACGGGGGGGGGGATGACGGGGATGACTCCCCACGTGCTGCAAGGAGTATTTGGTTAGAACCTGGCCTTTCGGTTGGTTTCAAAGGGAACCTATCGGTTTTGCTGGTTCAAGGGCACTCGGTTTCGGGTAGTTCCCTATCTGCGTTTGGTCGTGCATCTATATGTCCAAGTATTGCTCACGATTTCTTTACTGCACCCTCGCATAACACCCTTGGCAGTTCCGCCATTCTGGGCCTGGAGTAGTTTGGACGCAATGCCGAGCGAAAGAGATGCTTCGGAATCAAAACGTCAGCAGGCTATGGTCCATTTGAAAGGGATGTGCGGGACTCACCAAATTCCCCACCAAAAACCAGGGGACGAGCCCTAACTTTTTCACGCCCTCTTGGTGAAGGCTCTGTGGCCCAGGTAGGGTTCAAGCCGCTGGTCCCAGTCCAAACCTCATGCGCGAAGGTCGATTCGGAGGGATGGCAAAGAGGTTTGATTTCAACACTCAAGCTTTATCAAGGTTTACTAAGATTGTGGCTTTCCTCCCTTTTCCCTTTGGAACCATCCCCAAAGCGGATACCTCAACCAAAAGACCGCATGATTCTTGCCGGGTTGCTACTTTTCTATTTTTCAGGGTGGGCGAAAATATGAGACGGGAGTTGCGAGTCTGAGGTGATGAACCTCAAGCCCTCGGACTATGTGGACAAGTCCGGGGGCTCCTGCTCGCCCTCTTTGATGAGCACCGCGGCGCGAATTTTTAGTCTTATCCTCAGGTTTGTTTTCTTCTTCAACTAATTTTCTTCAGCGGACCTGTCAAGTCTAGGCCCGAAAATTATTTTTTGACCTTCAAACGAAGGTCAAAGCCAGGCATCATGTTATGTTGGCTTTCGAGGCATTGGAGACCTCCAACTTGGGGTTTTCCGTGGCTGTAAGCTTAAACATGGCTTAGCACAGAGGTAAAGAAAGGCTGGATGAGTCATATGACTTTATATCATACTACATATAGACTCATTTCCTGAGTCCCTGGCTTTGCACTTTTCTGGAAGGCGATTTTACTGTCTTTTGTGACCAATCCACGAAGGAAGCGAGTAGACGAATGTTACAAACTTGCCAAAGGAAGTTTAGAAGGAATTTCCTTGTTATGGACACTGCCTGGATGAGTGCACCTCTGTGGTGCTTTGCTTTTCCGGCTGACTGAAAGTTTCCTCGGTGCCTCTAGATAATGAAGAAAGACAAAGTGAATGAACAAAGAAGACATGGGACAGACATAAAGAAAATGAGCAGAGAGGAAAGAGGAAAGAGGAAAGAGGAAGAGAGGGGAGCGAGAGAGAGAGAGAGAGAGAACACAAAAGAGAGAGACGGCGAGAAAAAGCGTACTCCAAACTGTAGTTCTTTGTTTGAAGCTTCCGCAATTCCAGGCTCGACTTGCATTGCTGCCAGAAGCCGCCATACCTCCAAACCCGTAGCTGGAAAGAAAGCGGAACGCGTTGAAAGGGCAGGTGTCTTCCAAGATGCTTGGCAGGGCACAAGCCGAGATGGGGGAAGCTACAGAACTCGAGGGGCACTTCTGCAGCAAGGCTCCTTGTGCCCAGGAAACAGTTTGGCTGAGCAGAAGTGCTGGATATCGCTGGCTTCCACAAGTTGTTCTCCCTGCCTTGCAGGGGAGGGAAGGCGCAGCCCAAGCTGCCCTAGATTTTCGGCACCTGTGACTCTGAGAGTTGGAAGAGGTGCGCCGGGCGCCCTTCGTTTTTTTTTTTTGGTTGGGGGGGGGGGAGAGAAACACAGGCTGCCTTGTCTCCGTTTTTCTCCGATCGGCAGAACCAGTTGGTGCTTTCCAGCTCGAGTTTAGCCGCCTGAGGTCTGGATGTGCCGCCCCCCAACGGCCCGCTCTTCATTTTTGGCGACCCGTTCCTGCGGAAGCTGCCTGGCCAAAACGCTGGCGCCTCGCTCGTTTGTTGGGGGGGGGGAAATCGGGGGTTCAGTGGCTTCCTCTCACAGAATCCGCGGCAGAACGGGCTCATCAGCATGAAGCGCCCGTGCCCGAAATTCGCATAGTTGGAAATATGGGATTGCCACGGTCGGAGTGGCATCGCAAGAAGCGAGTTCGGGAAGCCCTGAAATCCAAGCACACAACCGCAGGGACCAAACATGGAAGGCGCGCGCCGCGGAAGTCTTGCTTTACCTGAGATCAATGTGTTAACATGGGGCCCC
This sequence comes from Effrenium voratum, assembly GCA_963377175.1. Classification (NCBI taxonomy): domain Eukaryota; class Dinophyceae; order Suessiales; family Symbiodiniaceae; genus Effrenium; species Effrenium voratum. The sequence goes on from CAUJNA010003617.1 coordinate 201,451, forward strand.
CAAAATGACTTGTTCTGGGAACGGCCTCCTCCCTCACTGACCCTAGTAATTTCAGCTGGCTTGGGGAAAGATGCCTGCCAAACCACCTCAACAAAAACCCCACGGCGCGAGGTTTTACTCGGCCTACGACCGCCAGAATCGCCGGGTGGGCTTCGCCATCGCGCGCCACGAGGGGGTGCCGGACGAGAAAGCGCAGGCGGATCTCGGTCGGAGGGAGTCCCTGGGCTCGAGGTTCGAATCCCCTGGGTGATGCTTCCCCTGTAAATACTCAGTTGCCCAAAGCGAATCGACATTTTGACCTTTTGGCTTCTCCTTCTTGGTCTAGTTTTAGTCATGACCCCAAAAGGTTGACCTTGTATTTCTGGGTCCTTTGGGCAAGTGAGAATACCAACGAATGGTTTGCTGTGGTTTCAAAGTGAGCCACCTTCAAAAAGAACCTTGATGGCCCCTGTTACCAACGAACGACGGTTTGCTATGGTTTCAAAGTGAGCCACCTTCAAAAAGAACCTTGATGGCCCCTGTTACCAACGAATGGTTTGCTATGGTTTCAAAGTGAGCCACCTTCAAAAAGAACCTTGATGGCCCCTGTTACCAACGAATGGTTTGCTATGGTTTCAAAGTGAGCCACCTTCAAAAAGAACCTTGATGGCCCCTGTTACCAACGAATGGTTTGCTATGGTTTCAAAGTGAGCCACCTTCAAAAAGAACCTTGATGGCCCCTGTTACCAACGAACGACGGTGCTATGGTTTCAAAGTGAGCCCCTTCAAAAAGAACCTTGATGGCCCCTGTTACCAACGAACGACGGTTTGCTATGGTTTCAAAGTGTTTTGATGGCCCCTGGTTAAAGTGAGCCACCTTCAAAAAGAACCTTGATGGCCCCTGTTACCAACGAACGACGGTTTGCTATGGTTTCAAAGTGAGCCACCTTCAAAAAGAACCTTGATGGCCCCTGTTACCAACGAACGACGGTTTGCTATGGTTTCAAAGTGAGCCACCTTCAAAAAGAACCTTGATGGCCCCTGTTACCAACGAACGACGGTTTGCTATGGTTTCAAAGTGAGCCACCTTCAAAAAGAACCTTGATGGCCCCTGTTACCAACGAACGACGGTTTGCTATGGTTTCAAAGTGAGCCACCTTCAAAAAGAACCTTGATGGCCCCTGTTACCAACGAACGACGGTTTGCTATGGTTTCAAAGTGAGCCACCTTCAAAAAGAACCTTGATGGCCCCTGTTACCAACGAACGACGGTTTGCTATGGTTTCAAAGTGAGCCACCTTCAAAAAGAACCTTGATGGCCCCTGTTACCAACGAACGACGGTTTGCTATGGTTTCAAAGTGAGCCACCTTCAAAAAGAACCTTGATGGCCCCTGTTACCAACGAACGACGGTTTGCTATGGTTTCAAAGTGAGCCACCTTCAAAAAGAACCTTGATGGCCCCTGTTACCAACGAACGACGGTCTATGGTTTGTGGGCCACCTTCAAAAAGAACCTTCTATGGCAAAGAACCACCTTCTGGTTACCACCTTGATGGCCCCTGTTACCAACGAATGGTTTGCTATGGTTTCAAAGTGAGCCACCTTCAAAAAGAACCTTGATGGCCCCTGTTACCAACGAACGACGGTTTGCTATGGTTTCAAAGTGAGCCACCTTCAAAAAGAACCTTGATGGCCCTTGTTTCCATCGAACGACGGTTTGCTTTGGTTTCCAAGTGAGCCACCTTCAAAAAGAACCTTGATGGCCCCTGTTACCAACGAGCAATGGTTTGCTATGGTTTCAAAGTGAGCCACCTTCAAACGAACAATGGTTTGCAGTTACCAACGAATGGTGAGCTTCCACTGTAACCAACGAGCAATGGTTTGCTGTGGTTTCAAAGTGGGGCCGCCACCTTCAAACCAACGAAGATGGAGAGACATGCGAATTGTCTGAAAAAGACACCAAGCGCACCGTAGGCATCACAGACATGGCTTGATGAATGTCCACCTTTCATGTTTGGGGTATTCCGACATATTCCGACCGCCAAGCAGGGAAGGAACCAAGCAACACAATTGCTCCTCTAGAATTTACTTAATGAGAGAGACACATCCAGCTTTACATTTAAAGATTTTATCAGTGCATTTCTCCTATCTGTATTGTCGTTATAGTGGGTGATCTGGAAATCCAGGAAAGATTAGACTGGAGAATGGAGATCACCGTCATATAACCAGGACTTCCCAAGAAGCATGTTATTTTTGTTTTACTTCACCATTCATATCTGGAGCCTGCAGGCTCTGCTGGTCTCGCTGGGTGGCAAGGTCCGCAAGGCCGGCTTTCTCGCCAAATGAGGGCCTGGGCAATGTGCGACAGGATGCAAAAGCGGCAGCTGCGTGCTTGGCTCTTAAACATGAAAAAAATGGGGGAGGGGGGATTTCGACCCCTGGAAATCTCCATGATACATGGAATTGGGCCCCCCAGCCCCCCTCCCCCTTTAAGGTAGGGGGGATTTCCATGTGCTTAAGAAAGTTTTCACGAAAGCTAGCTTTAGCTAGCTGAAGTTTCTCCTTGCGTAAGCAAGGTAAGGGGCTCAAATGCCGAAAGATTGATTTTTTCAATTATTTGAGCCGAAAAGATTGAAAAACATCAATTATTTAGACCCGCCCCCCCCCGGTCCCAGGCTCGATTCCTCCCTGGTCCATCCCCCCCCCCCCGGGCAGTGGCTCAGTGTTCAGCAGTCTCGGTTTGCCCGTTTTGGACTTGGTGCTACGAACTTTTACATGTTCCACCGATTCAGCTTGTTCATTTGAGACCTCAGTCTTCTCAGTAAACCACCTCGCAAGAATCGTTGCACACGCAGCATGCAGAACCCAGAGGTGCTTTAAGACAGCTTCTGACGCCTCTCGTTGTTTTTATTTTTCAAGGTTTGCCACGCCACCATGTGCGTTTGCGTGTCGCATCCTTTGAATCTTGCCGGGCCTCTCGTTGTACACAGGCTACCCATGAATCCACTCTGTCACCGACCCATCTCATGCAACAACTGCTAGCTTTCGTTCACCCGCTCCTCAAGTGTTACCTTCCCCTGTTGCTTTGAAACGGAATCTATCACTACTGGAAATATGCTTGTTCAATCTCAGGGAACTTAAGCAAATGGAAGACCTGCAGCTGCGTTTGGGGGCTGACTCCGAAATCAGCTTCACTCGCTTCTTGTCTTGCTTGGCACGGTTGCCGCGGTAAGGCCTACATGCTTGGTTGGGGTTTAAAGTGGGATGGGCAACCATGATACTGATGCTTGTTGAAGGAACCATGACCATGATCCATTAAGTCGTGACCCATGGCGCATAAGTTTGTTTGTCGGCTCGCACGAGTTTGGAGTTTGCTTGCGATTGCAACGTGCGGCCTGAGGTCCGCCAAAGCTGTTATCGGCAGATCCGGCGACAGCATCAAGAGTTTGAGGGCGCCGGCCTCGGGTCAATAAACGCGGGTATTGACTGCAGGGGCTCGCCGGGCTGTAGAATCAGCGTTTCATGCGTTCACACCTGGCGGCGAACGGCTAAGGCCTCTTCCGGCATGAAGATCCACATCGAGGATGCGGAATGTGAAGGGAACTGGTAAGCTGGTAACACCGAGCTCTACCATGAACCAAGATCCCTTCGAGGGAGGGTAGGGGAGGGGATTCCTTTCTCTAGCTTTGTGAATTATGGTATGCCCAACCAACAGAAAAAGGTACCTTTCAGGTTGCTTTCAAGGGCAACCCGTTGTTTAGGGGGTCCCCTATCTATGGCGAGATGCCCAAACGCATCTGGGAAGGGCGGCCTCAGGGTTTTGGAGTCGCCTGTGAAGTTTTCTGTCGGGATACCTCTTCTCACTGACCTTCAGCAGGCGATGGGGCTCCAAGCCACACGCGTTTCTTTTGCGTGTGTGTGTGTGTGTGTGTGTGAGTCTGCGTTTGTGTGTGCCTCTCTCTGTGTGCGCGTCGGTGTTCAAAGGCCATCCCCACAACAACGGCCCGATGAGACGTTCAAGTTTCCAGCTGTGCGTTTATAGTCCATCTTCCGACCACCTGATTGTCGGTGTGTTGGTTTGTGGTAAGTCAGAACCAGCTGCAAAATTCGCCTTCTGAGCTGCAAACAGTGTTGGCGAGTTGAAGTACGTTTTGTCGTTGCCATGCGTAGCATGGCTGTCCCACACGTTGCTTGTTCGTTTTGAAATTTTTGAGGGGTGGGGAGGGAGTGAGGTTCACCACAGGCTGAAAGCCGGCACGATCCTCCCATTTTGCTTTAGACCCCCCTTTGCTTTTCTGCGTTCGGAACGGCGCCACCAAAGCCACGCAACTCTGAGGGGGGGTCGCCATCGCCAGGAACTTGTGGTGGGGTCCGGGGAGCTAGGAGAGCAGGCGGGGCCCGATGCAGCGGGGATGCACCTCACCCAACGGGGCCCTAGGTGTCCAATTCCTCGCTTCCTGAGTTCATGAACCTTAAACTTTTTTGGGAAGACCATTTTAGTGGCAAATATAAAGTTTGGACTTTTTTTTTGGGCCATCCACTCAGCAGGTGAGATTCCAACCGCCTCTTTGACTCCACGTTGCATCTTAAACCGGCGTGGCGCAAACCGGTGAGGGTGCGAACAAATAGGTACCGGAAATAGATCTGCCCTTCTGCCAGGGAGCTCAGACATTGTGTTCTCACACTTGGTCGATTCGACTTGTTGGTTCCTCGTCAGTTGTTGGCAAAGCATGCACAGCCTCGGCGCACGCCCTTCCGGCCAACGTTGCATGGCTTCGTCCTTCGAATTCCTTTGTGCAACAAGACTGTTTCCCCTTGAGAAGTATCATGACAGACTGGTGGGGACTTTAGTTTTGTTTTAGAATCTTATGCGTAGGAGCCACCCCCTTGACCCACCCTCCTCCTACCATTCCTCCGAAGAATTGAGTCATAGGGCACTTCCTTGGGGCACTTCCTTCAGTACGGGCCCTGGGAGCGGTAGGATTTCTACTCTCTTGCGATAGAGTGTTTGAGCACGGGTTGCACGTGAGCATCACGATGTTTCAATCACCAGGGCTCGCAACAGATGCATCACCGGATGCGGATTGCAGAGTGTTTGGAGCAACCCTGTTGGACAGGTTTCTTCATGTCCACCCTGCGACTAAAGAAGAACACCTTCCCCATACATTCCCCCGCTTGGGGCGCGAGGGTGAGTAAGAACATGTTATTTGCTTGAGAACATTTGATATATTCCGCAGTGTGATTCAACACAAATCCATGACTTCTGGACATATTGATATGTTTCCCTAGAGGTTTCAGCAAATCGCCGGGTATGGAGCCGCCACGTCTTTGTGAGTTGGTTGGGGCGAGGGGCAAACCGCCAGGTGGTGTCCTGTGCAGGGCCTATGAATGGCACGGGTCCTGGTTCCGGAACGGGCTGCCTCGGGTGCGCTTTGGGGGTCTATTTTTTGTCCCAAGGTTGGTTGCCACTTCCTCTCTAGTCATGTGGAGGGTCCCCTAGTTGTGAAACAGCTTATGTGTCTCAAAATGCACGGCTCAAGCCAACTGCTATGTGCGTGGGTTGCATGTCAATATTTAAGAGCGGCATTTGGGCATGCAGGGACCCCCCAAAATGGCAGTTGCCCTTTTCAGCCTGAAAGCAAGAAAGCTAAAAATAACCATTGGGGCAAGGCTGGATTTGCATTTTGACGCCCCGAGCGGAGGGAAAAAAACGGGATCTGCTGACTTGGAGGGCTACACGAGGACCCCTTTATTTTTCCAAACAGGGACCAAAAGGCAAGCCTCGAGCTAACCAGCATTGCCATGAGGGATTTGTCAGTTCTGCAGTTCTGCTAAGCTTAGGGACCTTGACAACACGGTCAACAGTATTTGGCCAACGGCCTTTTAAACTCTCTGAAGTTCCTTAAGCACAAATCGGGTATGAGCAACCTGGCTCAGATTTCCAAACAGTTTCATTTCAGCTTGGCATCGCAGAAGGCAGGGCTTGTTTCTAGAAGCAGCCGGCTCGAGGATTTCCCTTTCCCTTTCGCGCGCGGAAATTCCCTTCCCGCACCCGGCAAGCCCGCGAGCCCTCGGGCCCGCGCAGGCCTGGTGCATGTCGTCCCCACCATCGTGGAGAAGGTGGGGCTCCAGATGGCCCCCGGAGTTGGAACCTTTGGGGCGACATCTTGGGGAGCTGGCGGCTCCCTGAAGCTTTGGGGCCGTCCTTCGGGGCCGCTTTGAAGCATTGAAGTGAGCCTCCTGTTGGCAGGAGGTATGAAGGGGACTTACTCATAGGGGGTGGAAGATGGGTATTGGGTGCGGTTTGAGTGCAAAGTGCGATTCTAGACGGCATTCTGGATGTGCCAACTGCGAGTTCTGCAATTTTGTGCACCTCCCAGGGGAACATCAAAAGCAAGCCCTTTGACGAGGTCAAACAACTTGGGGTTGGCACTGGACAGTCATTTGACCGCATGAAAATTGACCTTTGGGGCTGGTTAATATTGACGCTTCAGCACGCGGAAATTCCAGGAGGGTTCGGGAGAGCTCTCGGGCTGCTGCTTGTGCTGACTTGCCATGTCAGCCCCGATTCTAAGGAAACTTGTTCACCGGAAGGACTCGGCGGTGTTGACCAAGGCTTCTGGTTTTCCCCCCTTGCCTTTCGCTGGCTACAGGGGTGCGCGTGTCGTTGGCGGTTACTCCTTCAGGGGTTGGTTTAAAGGGAAGCCAAAGGGCAACTCCACCTAATGTTGACCCCACATGAATCAACCCCAATTTATTTAGAGGATTTCTTTATTCCCCTCTGAAAGTGATGATTCCCCACAGTTCACCCGGGTACACCCCTCTATCAATAAACTCGGGTGTTCATTTATAGTTTTTTTTTTTTTCCCGTCCAAAAGTGATGATTCCCCACATGTCACCCAGGTACACCCCTCTAATAAACTGGGGTTGAGTTTGGGGTCAAGATTCTTTCGTCGGGATGCCGGCGCCGCAGGTCACCGAAATAGCTCAAACGCAGGGGCCCTTGCTGCAAGCCTGTTTTGGCTGCCTTGACCACTGGCGACAACCCTGCCCAATTTTAGGGCGAGCCCTTTCATGGCCATGTTCAATGCACTTCATGATGTCGGTCCTTTACTTGATCCCCCGCGTCAATATTTGGAGTTGGAATTGTTGTAGCGAAGGTAGATTGGCGACTAAGTGCTTTGCGGGAGAGCCAACAGGCCTCCATTTGTTTGAGGGGTCTCATTGATTATTTAGCTATGAGCCCACACTCATTGAACTGGACGTGTGTACACCATGGAGGAGCTTGTGTGCATGTTGATTCGTCTTTGAGATTTCTCCAACCTGGCCGCAGGTTGCAGTCCTGCCCCCCTTCCCTGCGTTTGAGTTTCGTTTGTGGGCGCTTGCGAAAGGATACTGGCTTTTCGAGGCATCCTGAAAATCAAGAGGCCCGACCACCCCAACGGGTTTTAGGGTTGGGAGTTTGGCTTAAGGCGGTACAGCCCTAACCCTTTGGCCGCTGCGCTGGTTCTATAGTAGGGTCCTGCGACAGAGGGAACCCTGAAAGCACCAATTTGTCGAGAAATCTCTCGGTGATGTTCGGGTTGAGAAATGGGCAGTGGTGCTCTGTGAGAGAGGATCAGGTCATGTGCGCAAGTGTTTGAACCATGGTTTGAAGCATTTAAGGGTCCATGCGCAAGTGGCTGTCAAAGATAGTTGTGGACCTTTTGGGCTCGTGCACCAACATCAAATTTGAAGGGTGCGCATGCGATCCCATTTGTGAACCCCTGGTATCGAACCTAGTTGATGATCGATCAATGAGCTGTTGATTATGACTTAGTTGTCTTTTGCCAAGCGGGTGGTGGCAATGTGCTGCCTGGTGTTTGGCCCGAGCGGTGTTGAGTGAAACCTGACATCATCCAGATGATCTCATTCTAAGGCCTCCTTGGAGTTAGGCCAAGTCGCACAGCAATCCGACAAGTGCGCGGAATTGTTTGTCCAAACATCATGGCTTGAATAGCTCCATGTGAATCGGGAGGGGGGGTTACCAGGACACCTCTTTTGTAAATTAAGGCCCTCCCATTGGCACCGTTGCATATTGGCCCGCGCAAAAGAGAACCATGGAGCCAGCGGAGCTTAGAATTTTCAGCCAAGACCTTTTGCATTCTTTCTGTGGAAGTAGGCGATTCCCACAACCCTCCTTCCCCCCCCCCCCCCGCCCACTCCAACGTGGCAAGCTCAATATAAGTGCTGCCCAAAAAGCAGTCGTTAGGCTGGGTTGCGCGCTTGGAGCGCTCGTTGGTGTTTTTTATGGGTTTGGTTTGTGTTTCCCGAGGCCTTGGTTCCAGAGATGGGCCTGGGACATCAAGGCCAGCGACGGCCTCGGATGCGATTTCTGGACAGTGGGCGTCCGCGGATGGGTCGTGCTTGGGGAACTTCTTTGGGCTGCGTTTCTACGCGCCTGTCGAATGGTTGAAAGCACTGTGCTACATGCACTAGTCTTGAGGCTTTCCTTGAATAGCCTGAACACTCTGTTTCGTCAAATGGCTTGAAAGAGCCCAATCCAAGGTGTGGACAAGTAGCCATCGTTCCTTTCACACATCTTTGGTGTTTTTCTGATTCCAGAAGGGCCTCCGGGTTGAGTGGGGTGGGCGGCTAGTCTGGGTCGGGTCTGGTGTGCCTTAGGCTTGCTCATTACCAACATGGAACAACGCTGCCTCAAGCAAACGACGAGGACCATTGTTCCAAACTCATTTGAAATGGAAAGGTCGGCTGCCGGCTAGTTGTTTAAGCCAAAGGCTTTCACATCTTAATTACAAACTACGCGTCTCTTTGTTGGCTTGCAGTCTCCCCAAATGGTCAAGCCTCAGCTGGGTTCTCTGTCTTTACCTTTCGGGGAGGTTGCGACTTGGCTCAAGGTCCCGGAGGCGTGGGGAACATCACGCCCTACAAGGCCGGCGGCAAGTGGCGCTAAGTTGCTAAAAGCCGCGGGATTTTGTTCCAGACCAACTCAACATGTATGAAGCTACAGGAATTACCCATTTGGGTTTGCAAGGACAATGTTTGGCACCATCTTGTACATTTGCTTTTTGCTGATACTTTTTCTTACATTCCGACAGGTAGAATGTGGAGCGTGGACCTAGGGGAAGCCGAAAAAGGATTCAATTGAAACCCCGACTTTAGGGCTCCTAAAGAGCTCCGACTTGAACCTCCTTCACTGTTGGCGAGTTGTCTTCCGGTCTTTTACTGGCTTGGTTCTGCTCATCTTAGTGCCGGCTTGCAACAAAAACAACCTCTCCAATTTCCCCGGCGGGCGGGTGCAAGCTGGGCGGGCGCAAGCCGGGCGGGTGCAAGGGGAGCGATGGATGGACCGCTTCTCCCAGAATCTCTCTTGAAGGGAGTTCTTTGAACAGATCACCCTTTGAGCCGGCTTAAATTGACATTCCTTTTTGTTGGGGCGATGTTGAAAAGGGAAATAGAGAATCCTGGTGCAACTCCACGGTCAAAGGCATGCCGCTGCGCGCAATACTGCGCAGGTCCCGAACAAGTTGGTCCATGGGTTCGAACAGGCGTCATTGGCCGAATGGCCAGAGAAGGATTGCGCAATGGCTTGGGAAGAACCATAAGAGCAACAAGTGAATCAGTTGCAGGGATTCAGACTAAGCGGCACGACAGAACTGACAACTCAAAACCGCCAGGAATGTGACTTACTGCCTTCTGCCGATGAATCTCTTTGGCTTTCCTAGGGTATGACTGAGCGACTTGCGGCTCAGGGCAAGTCCGGCGACTTTGGCAAGGGAGGCTTCGGTGGCAAAGACCCCGGCTTTGGCAAGGGCAAAGGTTTTGGGGCCAAGGGTGGCAAGGATCCCATTGGCTACGGGGGCGGCGGGGGATATGGCTGCGGGGGCGGCGGGGGATACGGCGGCTGTGGCTGTGGCGGTGGCTGTGGCGGCGGCTGTGGCGGTGGGGGGTACGGCGGCTGTGGCTGTGGCGGTGGCTGTGGCGGTGGGGGCTACGGCGGTGGTGGCTGCGGCGGTGCGTGCGGGGGCGGATGTGGTGGTCCCTACGGCGGCAAAGGCTTCGGCAAGGATGCGGGTGCAGAACTTAGCGTTGACGAGCCGCGTTTTTGGAGGTATTCCCATTTTTGGACAGTCCAATTTTCAGTGTGCTCGTGGGGGGTGGCGGGATCCTCCCGAACGGTGTTTTATTTCAGCGTGGGCTCGGTGCACTGAATCTGAACGTATTGTTCTCATGTACCCCAAAGGGCCAAGATTTGGAGAACAAACTGCGCAAACCGACTGAGGCAAGCCTGCAGCGAAAGGCGTGGAATTCCGCGCAGCGAAAGTTTGCTCAGGATCCTAACTCATTTTCAGCAAATCAGGATGTTTTCTTTTGGTTCCCCCTTGTTTGGGTTCTTGCCTTGAGTTTAGGGGCAGGTGGGGAACCCACCCAACCCACCAACTAAAAACCAACCCAGCCAAGCCAATATGGCCCATGTCCCCTTCCATGCTTCCTTGCCAAAGCTCGGGTACACACAAACTGATACGATCTGACTGCATTCCATATTCAGTCTAACCTGAAGAATGGAATGTTTGGGGGAGACCGCGTGTTTGGAGTTGGTGGTGCATGGGATTCCCATACCCGTGCGACTGGGTGCTCCGCAGTGGGCCCAAGTGCAGCGTGTGTCTAACACTCCTCTTCATGGCCAAAATATTCTCCAGGTTTAAGCCCAAGCCCTTGGTGAACCACCAAAAGGTCATGACAGGGTGGAGCCCATAGCGCCACAGAGGGGTTCAGTACCTTGTCATGCTGCCTGTAGATGCTTTTGACCCCGGTGCACGTGAAAGAGCGGCCCGATACACGGCTGGGATACAGTGTTTGGTGGCCTTTCCTGCAAGGCCCTTGGCCTTCCAACCTCCTTTCAACACATCTTTGGGGCAAGTGTCCCAATCTTTGGGGCAAGCTGCTTTGCGTTCCACACACGGCGCCGACATGGCCGCGAAGCGGCGAAGACGGGGCGACTACACTGAGCAGGAGATGCTTGGCCTCTTGTTGGGCGAGGGGAGTTGGCGTCGCTAAGTGAGTGCGTTTTGCCAGAGGACAACCAACATGGGAATGTGACATATGTTAAAATGGGGGGGTCCTTTTGGCTGCCTTTTAAACAACAATGAGAAGGCAACATCAACAACATGCCCACTCGTTGAGTACCCTTGCGGGGGGATCCAAGGATCCGCGCGGAAAATCGCGAATGGGTTCGGCATCTTATGCAGCTGGCGAACATCGACTCCAACAAGAAAGGCTGGGGCGATTAAATGTGTTCGATTTAAGAAGCCAGCCGAGAGTGCTACATGAAATTAGCCAAACCACTGGTTTGGCTCACTTCCAGCAGAACACTGGTCCCTACGAAACATGCTTAGAGACCATTTCTTTGACCCTCCCCCCTTGCGTTTCCCATGTCTGTGAAACTTTGAAGTGGGGCCTTGTTGTTAAAACAAGTTTGCTTAACCCGAAAGGCGACCCAATGATCACCCAAGGAGATGGACATCCAAGGAGTGGGCATTCAAGGGGTGGAGTTAGGAAGTTATGATAATAAGTAGGGCCTGTCTTTCTTTGCAAGCACCTTTGTTTGGGTTGTTAGACGGAATGTGGGCAAAGGATGTCAAGCAACAACCATAAGGTTCGCCCAAGATACCCGTGACAGACACAACCAACCTAGAGGGAGTCACTCATGACTCAGTTTCCTATGTCCCTGTCTGAATCGTATATGTCCAGACCATAGCTTACATGGGTGTGCATTTCTGTGCGGCATGAATGCCACCAGTGTACGAAAAACAAGTTCTTGACAGGCGACCCCGTTGCCAAAAACCTTCCAACACGCGACTCAAGCCTTTTGTTCCTACTTTTTTTCCCATGAGCTCACTTGCCCCAAGACTCTTCCCATTTTGAGCGCAAAGAGTTTCTACGCGCCGCAGCTGCCACGCCTCTCCATTTTGCGCAAGGCCTCAAGCCGTGATCACATTGAAACGTTGACCCCGGATTAATAACCCCCCGTCTATAAATCTGGGGGTGTCCCTGGTCTTAGTGGGGATTCATCGCTTTTGGAGGGAAACACCCCCATCTTAATTCACAGGGGGTTTCTTAATCCTGGATCAACAGTATGTCCTTTTTCAAAAAGTTGTAAAGGTCTCGAAAGGTGATCACCTGGTATTTCCAGGGCCCATCCGGGGCAAGCGAATAAGCTTAGGCCTGAAGCCGTGATCCCCATTTGGGTATGGGTCAAAATTAAACCACCAGGGGACCGCAGGTTTTAGTCGTTGGTTCCATGTACCAGGTTTTGTATTTGTTGGCTACCCATTTTTGACCATCGCCATGTATTTCCAGGGATCCGCGGCTCTGCGTCAGCTCCAGGCGGCTCCAAGGTCTTCGGCGCCGCGAGGAAGCTGGCGGCGGAGTGCTGCCCGGAAGAGTTCCGGGAACGGGTGCAGCGCCTTGCCAGAAGGGAATCGAGGTCCGCAAAGCCATCTGCTTCCCCAAGAAGTTGACACCCCCAGTCCTACCATGTTGTTGGTGCCCTTGGATGTCAGTGGGCACCTTTTTCGTTGCTTTGCTGAGTCAAGACCCGTTGGACGCAACGGCAGAGAGAGAAAAGAATGGTCCCCCAAAAATGGCAGTGTCAAAGAGTGTCCCCGTTTGGACACTTCCCTGATTGAGGAAACCCTGTTTGTACCCCATTTGTCCCCCAAAGAGTTCCTCCACAAATGGCAGTTTTTGAGGTTCCGCGCGCACTCTTGCTTGGGTCTTCAGCGTCCCGCCGCAAAAAGGTCGAGAATTTGTCACAAGCTGGCCTGGGTTCCATGCCAGAGGTCTGTTATCCTTTGGTTGCTGAAGTCCCCTGGAAAAAAGTCCGCGTACTAGGTGGGTTCAGTAGAGATAGATGCCCTTTACAACCAGGGCCCTCAGGGGGGGGGGGAATAAAACATGTCAGTACCTTCAAAGTAAAGTAGCCTGGTATCACAACACGCACCTGTGCCCAGTGTTGCCGCCCTTGCCCTTAGTCTGTTCAGAGAGGGGGCATCCAGTTCAGTTTAAGGGGGAATTTCCGATGATGACAGTTTTCCTGTCAAAGAACAACATGAAAGTGTGGCTTTGTTACTGTTGGGGTGGGGCGGCTGGTTTGAAAGAGAGCTGAAGAGGAAAGCCGGTATTTTTTCATGGTAGAATGCAATGGGCCTAGTCAAGCCAGCACATGCCAGAGCAATGTGGTGAATTCACAAGGAAACCTTTGCTTCCTCAAATCAAAGATCAACACGCCCTCCTGTCTTGTTCTCAGGACGGGCCTTCGGCTACATTGTTCAGGGTTGCTTTCGATCCTCGAAGGGCCCAGCAAGGGCAAAGTTTCTGGATGCCCGTTGGGCATTTTCTTGTGATTGGTGAGGATGATTAGGCCCGATAATGTTGACCCATAATGTTCAAACCCATTATTACCATTGTTACCATTATTGATTGATTTTTCTGAATCAGTCCAGATCATTTTTTGGAGAAGCACCTCCCTCATTCCAAGGGCCACAAGTGAGCAAATTGCTGGCATTTGGGTGTGCATCTTCGGGCGTCTTCTTCTTGTAGGTTGTTTTCTTTGAGGAAGTTCCATATTTTTCTGATGCTCATATCCGTGCACATGTCGAGGAGTGTCTGGGCTTCGTTCCAAGGAAGCTGCCGTTCAAGGCCAACACCCGGACTGTCCACGCTGTCGCGTGCGACGAGATCATCAGAGAGGTCCAAGGCCCGCAAGAGGCGGCGCGAGAGGCGGAGGCGGCGGAGGCGGCGGAGGAGGAGCCGCGGCTGCGGCGGCTCGGCCCGCGCAAGAGGCTGCCCCTCCTAGGATCCTAGGTCCCCCAGTAGTGCCCTTCTCTCCCAACTTGTTTTTGGTTGGGAGGGTTCCCCTACTAAAATAGACTACAGACAAAAGGTTGGTACCCTTATTCTGATTCTATTCTAACCTCTCTACTTGAGGGGACAGAGCTACCACCAGAAGTTCCAGGGAGACACAATTGGTTTGAATAGTTTTGGGTTCTTGTGAGCTGCTCCCTGTGTTGCTGAGAAGCTATACAAGGCAATCTTTGGTAAACCGAGGTTCTGGAATGGGAAATTGATAGGCCCGGAAACGATTCGTTCCCAACCACCGAGCCTGCTTGTGAAACACGCGAAACAAGTCCGTGTGCCACTGCCTGCTGCCTGTTCTTCCCTTGCCTGTTGCGTGGCCACTTCAACGTCTTTTAGTGGGCATCAGGGTACTAAATTTTGATTCGGAGTTTTTAGAAGTAGTTAGCGTCAATACTACGTCTGATGTTGCGGGTTTGCGCAAAACCCTGGCAACCGATAGAGGCTCAAAAACGATACCCCCCATCCCTGTGCTTTTTATGTATGCATGGGGCTGGAAGTGTCTTTTTGGAACAACTCTCGCGGCTGTTGGAGTGAGATAGGGGGCCCCGGTTTTTAAAGCAACCCGCGATAAACGAAGGCCAAACAGGGGCCTCCACTTTCTCTTGGCCCAACATCTGGGATTCGCCGAAAATCAGATTCTGAAGCGCGCTTGTAGCGTCCCACTTGTAGCTTTGTGCCATGAGGTTGGGTGGGGGCGGGGGGCACCGCCAGGCAGAGGAAGAAGGCGCCTCCTAGGGCACCCGCGCGGCCAGAGGCGGCGCCGCCCGAGCGGCCGCGGCAAGGCCTGCAGCGCTACTTCGCCGGGACGCTGGCGATGCAGGCGCTTCGAGCAGAGTGAGTCATCCCTTAACATGGGGCCCGAGTAAAGGCGTGGGTTGGAAGAATGTCCTTCTTTGGCTTCCTGGTTAGTGGAGGGAGGGTATCATCTCGGGGTTATGTTGATTTGCCGCTCGTGCCCAAAACCAGGGGAACCAGCTGCAGAATCTGTTCGCTGGTTCTGAAGGAGTGATCCTTAAATGATTCTTTGATCATGTTGGACCTTGTTTACTGTGGCCCCCCCTCAAGCAGTTAAAGCAGTGCTCGAGGATCCTGAGTAGGGATTTGGCAGGGAGCTTGGGTGACTTAAGTTTTACTCTCCTAGAACCACTACATAGTTTAGTATTGCCAGCACTTCCTTACTTCCTTTTGGGTTGCCACGACTTGATTTAGTATTGTTAGCACTTCCTTTTGGATTGCCACTACTTAGTTTAGTATTGCCAGCAATTCCTTTTGGGTTGCCACTACTTGGTTTAGCATTGCCACTACTTAATTTAGTATTGCAAGCACTTCCTTTTGGGTTGCCCGTAAGACTTGATGAACATTAAACATGAAACCCAAACAGTGCCCCTGAAGATGATCAGGGCCCCTTGTGGGAAGAGGGCGGGTCGGCATTGGGGTGCGTTTCTCGAATTCCTGGAGGCTGCGTTTTTCAGATTCCAGGGGCTGCGGTTTCAAATTTTTGGGGGCTGCGTTTTTCAGATTCCTGGGGGCTGCGTTTTTCAGATTCCTGGGGGCTGCGTTTTTTGCAGCACAGATATTTTAGATTTTCGGTTCTTTTGGTTGTGTGATGGCATGCGAGTAAAGGCCTATTTTTTTTTAATTCCAATTGGAGCATGTAAATTTTCAATTGCTCCATCAACATCATTTATCAATTTAATATACTGCTTATCGTGTTGACAAGTTCATCTTTGCTATGAATTTCGAAAAGGTTCCCGATACTTCATATACTGGAATAAACACTAAGGCTGGACAACAGCTTCTAATTCGTGTGAAACCTATTGAAAATATGACAGCGGCAAATAAGCCTGACACAATACTTTAGAGCCTCCGGCTCAGTCCGCCGACATTGTCCTCTCCCTTTTCTCCTTCTTCCTCTCTCCCTTCTTTCCCTCGTGTGTTCTGTCGTCCTCTCTCCCTCCCTCTGCTCCCCATCCTCCTCATCCCGCCAAGCCTCTCTCTCCTCAATCTCCTTCTCTTTGTCTCTGTCTCTCTATCTCTCTCTCTCTCTCTCTCTCTCTCTCTGTCTCTCTCTCTCTCTTTTTCTCTCTCTCTCTCTCTCTGTTTCTCTGTCTCTTTCTGTCTCCCTGTCTCCTTCCTGTCCACGCCCCTCTACAGAAAAAGGGTACCCTAATTCTAACCTCTCTACTGGAGGGCCTAGTCTCTATCTCTCTCTCGCTCTCTCTCTTTCTCCTCTCTCTCTCTGTCTTTCTGTGTCTCTCTTTCTGTGTCTCTCTCTTTCTCTCTCTCTCTCTTTCTCGCTCTCTGCGTCTCTCTCTCTCTCTCTCTCTCTCTTTGTGTCTCTCTCTCTCTCTCTCTCTCCCGCTCTCTCCCTGTCTCCCTCTCTCTCTGCATTGCAGCGTCACGTCCCCCCTGAGTTGCCTCGATGTCCGGGCAACTTCATGACCCTGAGCTGTCGGCTTCATGTCCTTTTCACGTTTCCCATGATGTCCTGGTCATGCCCCTTCCATTCCTTTCAACTCCCCCTTCATGTCCCTGTCATTTTCTCGGTATGTCCGCTTCATTTTCCAGGTATGTCCCGTTCTTTCGTTGCGAGTCATTTCCCTACATCTCCCGTCGTGCCGATTGGTTTCCTTGTGCTTTGTTTCCCTTTCGCTCCCCCTGCGCTCCCCTTGTTTTAATTTCTGTCCCTTTCATGTCCCTTTCAGTGCCCCTTTGTTTCCCTTTCATTTCCCGTTGCTTTCCTGCCATGTCGACTTCCTATTTCCTCCCCTCATTTCCTTGCGCTTCCTGGCATTTCCCCTTTGCTCCCCAGTATTTCCCGCAAAAAAAACACGGTTTTTCCAGCGTTTTCGTAAAGAGGACGTCCAACAACACGGAGTTTTCCAGATTTTCGGCAAAAGGAGGCAGGAAACCCAAAGAGCCGGAAGGGGGATGAGCCTGGGACCCCTGTCTTGCGACACCGGCTCCCCAAAGACGACGTTTAGTGGAACGTCATCAAATTACCGCGCGGTACGTGGGGGACCCGGGTTAGGGGGGGGGGGTTATCCTCTATCCTCATTCAGGTGTCCGACACGCCGAGCAATGTCGGAGGATATATAACATTAGTGAGTGAGCAAATACGTTCCATTAGAGACGCCGGAGTGCAGATTTTAGATTAAACAAATTCAATATGATAATATTAAGAATTGTCATATTATCATTGTCTAATATGAATATATTAATCCCTTCAATAAATTTAGCAAACTTTGACCATGTTGTAGCACACACGATTAGCGAATCAACTCTACAAGCGGGGTGACAAGCATTAGAAACACATAGGCTAATCAAACAGGTATAATTTATGTACTCAACAGCAATAGACACATTCACAAAAGCACAGATTGATGCTATGTTTCTGATTTAACGCAATGAAGGTAATGTATTATCAAAGAATATCAGTTCAAATGCTTTTTTCATTATGAATAATACAACAGCCATAGCGAGTAATTTAGTTAATGTTTCATCAAATGCATTTTAATAGGAAATACAAATTTTGATAATATTTCATCAAATGCAAATCTAATAAATAATTTGACCGCTACACCAACAACATATTTTAATAGCATTTTGCCCACCAATTTAATTAATACAAATATTGAGATGATTTCATCAAATGCATTTTCCAATTCTACTATAACATCTAAATGTTGACCATTTTAGTTCTCAGTCGAATTTAAAAACAGGACTAAATAGCACAATAAATGGTTGAATGAAACCATCTCAATCGAAGATAGCGAATATGTTATGTCTACGGTCGGCTTGAATACAGAGCTGGCTACGAAAGTCACAGGTCTGAAGGCATTCTGTTGCAGACGGGGATGCTGAGAAAAATCCAAAAACCTCGAGTTGTCCAAAGAAACAAAATTGCAGGCCCTATGTCCCCAAGCTTGGACTGCCCAGCCGTAGGGCCTGCATTTTTTTTCAACACTCGATAAGTTTTGGTTTTTCTGGAAGAGTGTAAAAAACCTCGAGTTTTCCAAAAAGCCAAAAAACAAAAATTGCAGGCCCTATGTCCCCAAGCTTGGACTGCCCAGCCATAGGGCCTGCATTTTGTTTTGTTGTTTTTGTTTTTTTGGAAAACTCGAGGTTTTTGTTTTTCTGGAAAAATTTTTGTCTTTTCTAGAAAGTAGAGAAAACTCGATCTTTTTCACATTTTCCATGAACAACGCAGCCCCCAGGAATCTGAAAAACGCAGCCCCCAAGGAACCCCTTCTGTGTGGGAAACCCCTTTTGCAGGACTATTGTGGGAGTGTTTTTGATGGATTTAAGTAAAGGATTTTGATGGTTGGGGCTTAGGATCAAACCAGGAATTCTTAGGCTCAGATCTTGGCCTGGTCCGTTGCTAAGCTTTTAGATGTTGCAGAGTTTGCACTCAGGAGAATCAGTTGCCCATATTGCGCATCTTGCTCAGACCTTTGGGACAGGGATTCTTGGGGGCCTGAACTTGCCATAAATCATGGTGTCGAAACAGTGCGGGGGTCGTGTTTAAGCCGGGGGAAACTTGACATAATTCAGACTACCGATGTTAAACCAGGCGCAACATTATCTTGAATCCCGAGTTTCATTCCCACAGCCCCTGTTGAGTCTTCCGAACCTTTCCCATCAAACCTACGAGCAACCCAGCTGAACCCCTACCAGTCGAACCCGCGCGCCACTGACAAAATCTTCTCGCATCGCAGGAGCGTCCGCCTGAAAGGCGAAGAGTGCTCCGCAAGCCTCAGCTGGGCCAGGCTTCTCGGCTTTCGTTCAGCGAGCGCGGCTTGCCGGGTGTTCGAGTTGTGTTCACGTCACGCCTCAAAGCGCCGGCTTGGCGTGAAACTTATTTTGAAAGGTTCCTCTAACTGGGATTCCCCATCATGGAGCCCGGAATCTTTTCGAACGCATTTTACGCTGCTTCACTGACCCGTGTTTTGGCCGAGTCGGAAGCCAAGGAGGACCCCAAGGGTCATTACAAGGCGCTTCAGCTGACCCGCGACGCCAGCATCGCAGAGGTCCACAAAGCTTACCGTCGGCGCGCTCTTGAAACCCACCCAGAGCCTCGCCGGAAAGCCAAACCGGGTCCCTAACCAACCCTAGCTTGGTGGGTTGGTTGGTGGCTTGCGGATTTGAACCCTTGGCTTTTGGAGAGGGTACCAATCCAATTTTCCGATGAAATAATAACAGGCTGCCTATATGGTTTGGGGTCCCAAGAAATTGGGCTGTGTTTGTGTGTTTGTTTTTGGTGAATCAGACGACGGGGGCGCCCTCAACAATGACTCGACAATGACTTCTAAAAACATGTGGCGTTCCTGTTTTTACTTGAAAGAAATCCAGTATATAGCGTATGTAGCAATTTGTCTGCAGCCCGTGCAGGTAGGATGCTTGGAGGTGTTCCGGCAGACTATCCTTTTGGGAAAGCAAAAGGCAAAGAGGAGCATTTCCATTGTTCTACCCCCAGGCCGAAAATTCAAAACCGCAAAGGAGTGAGCTGCGCTAGGTCAAACTCAACAAAAAACCACGGGACGCGTGGGCTTCTCTTCTCCGGCAAAAAAAGAGAAGAAAAGAGGATTAGGGAGATACGATCAACCAATGTTGGGCGGTTGGCCGTTTGGTTTCCCAGTGAACCAACCTGAAAGGGATACCAATTCCAAAAACACCGGCCTCATCCCCCCAAGCAGGAACCCACAAACGGGGTACCCATCCCCCCACTGATCTCAAGCGATACCCATCCGGCCTTCCCTTCCATTTGCTTGAGAACATTTTCTATTGTCCCTTGGTTTTAAATGGAATCGGTTTCACTACTGGACATATCTTCCCTTTTTTCCCATGGAATCGTTTTCATTACTGGACATCATTTCCCTTTCTTCTTTCGGGGGGCGGAAAAGCAAATGGGTGTGGGTCAAAATTAAACCACCAAGGGACCACAGGGTTTAGTCCTTGGTTCCGTTTACCAGGGTTCCATTTTGGGTACCCATTTTTGACCCATGCCCAAACGGAAGCTCCGCTAGGACAAGGGCGGCTCGGAGCAGGCCTTCCGCCTGGTGCGGGAGGCCTTTGAGCTGCTCAGCGACGTGGCCAAGCGGAGGGCGTGCCTCGGGCGCAGCACGGGACACAGCTGGCAGCTTCCTCTTCTCATTTGGCTGTAGGTCGAAACCAGCTGTCCCATTTTGGGGTAGGTGGGCTCGACCACATGGCAAATTGCTAGGGGACGTGTTCCAACTCAATCGGGTGCCAAGCACTGATATTCATAATGATCCTTTTGAAATGGTACGTGTATGTATAAATATATATTGGACAAGCCCAGAACTCCTTCTGCGCGGCCGAGGTACGATGGCAGCGGTGGGGAGGTCTCGGGGGACTTCGAGGAAGAGTCGGACGGGGCCAAGTCAGTGCTGGCGGCGCTGCTCATGAACCTCCTTGACAAGGAGGTCGTCTCCTTTTTGGAGGTGTGGGGGCTGCCGGTGAGGAGGGGGTCAGGGTATGGGCTGGTTTACTATGAACTGAAACAAGACTAGACAAAATCTCTTTTGGAGGCGGGGTGTGTTGGTCCATGCGATGTGGCCTTCAGGTGCCGGTTCTGGAGAATGTCCGCTTGCTGCTGAATCCCGGCGAGCATTATCAGGCCCTTCCTATTATCAGTCAGGGAATTGACATGGCTCTTAGAAGGCTACTTGTCCTTTGGCGGAAGCCCCTTGTCCACTTCCATGATTGTTGGAAGAGGGCGTTGCAATTTAGCTACCTTCAGATCAAGCCCACAAGCTACACAGTGTCCTGACCGCAACCTTGGCCAAGGAAGCAGATGGTGGAACGCTCCTCAGAATCTGGTTCGAGGGCGAGCGCAGCCCAAACTCCGCGCGGGACAGGGCTGGTGCGCCGCGCAAACGGCGAGTACGACGTGAAGGCGTAACTCCGTTCTTTCGGGGGATCCCTGCTTGCCCATATCCTTGATTTTGGGGTTGATGTAGCCCTCCTCAAAAGCAACAAACATGCAAATACTTGAGGCCGGGCCCCACTCAAAGTGGAGACGCATTGCTTTCTTTTAGAGGTGTCGGCGGGTGGAAAGCAAGGACTCATTGCTCTTCCAGGGGGGAGGGCCGTCGTGGGAGTGCCAGTCAGAGAGTGAGACACTTGCAGTTGGAAGGGGGCCGATTTCGAGCTAAATCTGTTTGGACATGGAAGGAATTTGTTGCCGTGTGTACCTACTAACGTGAGTTCCACCATTTTGAGAATAGCCCCCAGGGACTCGATTTCTTTTGCTTGTATACTGCTATAGTCATATCTCAAGTATAAGTTGGTCTCTTTTGATGTTCCTCATAGCGGAATGCGGGGACCCTCCGGATCACCCCTCGGCGCGAAATTCTAAATGGGAGCTCTCTGGTTTGCAGGTTTGGGGGCATTTTGCTTTTTACCAGCATCTGGTTCCATCCAGCCCTGCAACTTCCACCCCTCGAATTACACGGTTTGCCCTTACACTCTGCGCAGGTGATCAATCAATTGAATTCCACACATGTTTATTTTTAAAGCTCTTGTGGGGTGGGCGGATTTGCACACATGCATGCCAGGTGAGCTGGGCCTGCTTCTCCATTCAAGCCTTGCGGATTGGAGACCTCCAAACGGCCTGCACCCTGCAGAGCGCTTCTCGCAACGAAAAGCTTTCCGCAACCGGCAAGTTGCCCCTCCCGTTGGCAACGGACTGTGATTGAACATCCTCACTTCGGAAATTCCGTTTTGAGGCGGCTTGTGAAACCGAAGGATGTTACATAGCGAAGATTGCGTTGCTGGGTCCTGGCGGAAAGTGTTGAAGCGGTCGTCAAGGGGTTCATTTGTTGTGTGTTTCGTGAGGGTGCTGGGGTTCAAGGCGAAGCCAGGGAGAAAAAAACACTTTGCAACAGGTAATTTCCCGAGGGCTTCTTCTCTTTGGCGAAATGGCCATGCAAAAGGGCCTTTCCCACAGCCATTCAAAGTTGAGCAAAACTACTCGAGCTGTGCATCACTTACATCTGCCACCATTCAAGTGGCATATTTGTTGTTATCACTGCATCAAATACACGCTCTGTACCCCCACGACTCCTACAATATCTCTTTCCTTCCCACGTACATATTTGATCACACTGAAAATTGAATCGAATGGAGATGCCGACATCCAGAAGGATGGAACTTGTTTGCGAGCTGTTGCCTGGTTTGGACATATTTGGGAATCGCCTTCCCGCATGATAGTCCTGACTTGAATGGGCGGGAAAATGCGCGTTTGCACAAAGAGCCTGGCATAAAAGGTTGGAATCGTCAAGGTCAAAAAGCGGAAGCCTGAAGACACCAAGTAAGGCCGGCTGAACAGGCACAAATGAGCAAAAACAACGCATCGTTTAGCACGCCCTGCCCACGGGCCGGCCGATTCTCCAACTTTTGGGATAAACTAGTTGTTCGTATGATGTTCAAATGAGGGTTCATCATTGAGATGGAAGGGAACTCCGTTTAAAACTGCCCTGGGTTGCCCTGAAGCCACAGCGCCCCATCCTTCAACCTTTGCGCCCAAGGCGTTTGCGAAGGCACGGGAACGAGCGCGGCAGCGCATCAACAAGGAGGTTGATGAGGCTGCGGCGCCTCCTTTGACTGTGGAGGAGCTGTGTCTCGGAGAAAGGGGCCCGGGTTTCCCCCCGTTTTGAGGTGTCTTCGAGGAGTATGAGTACTCCTTGGCTTTCTCTACACAAACGCACAGCCTGACTTTGGACCCTTTGGTGGGGGTCTGTGGGGGTCGGTCGCCGGAAAGCTGAATTTGCGTTCCCCAGTGTGTGCGCTTGCATATGCCTATCTGTCCACACAATCTTATCTTTCGAGGACGTCTCACACAGCCTAAAGCACAAGGCATGCGCGTTTTGGGTCATTGTCATGAGCGTTACCTGACGTCCTCGTACGGAGGGTTCGGAACATACATTGACATGTTCGCCAAAGACACTGGTTTCAGTGCACAAAAGAAGCTCGATTCTGTGGATCGTGTTTGATAGAGTCAAGGATGTCGTTTCGGCATGGAGATAGTTTGGACCTTCAGTTGCCTTACGCAGTAACATGGTTGAGGGAGATACCTGAGATTTACTTTTTACCGGTGTTTATGTGCGTACTTCACTACAGGACCCTGCGCAATACCCTCTATACCATGTGGTTGTCCGCCTCTTGACATGAGGTGTCACCCACTTCAATTTGCCAAGGGTTGCTTTGTGTTCCCTGAATTTTGGCCCCACTTCAGCTCAAGCTCACTGAATTTTCTGAAAGGGTGAACTGAATAACGGTGTGCCTGGAACTTGGGCCTGTTTAAACGTGAACATATAGCGGCTCGCGAAATTACATTGAGAGGCGCTTTCCTTTCAACCACCAAGCAGGTGTTTTGGTTTGAATGGAACTCATGGGGTCGCGGTGATTAGATCCTCGGCTCGCTGCCAGTGTTAGATAGGTATGCGGTGATGGTGGAGCAGCCCTGGCCAGTGCAGTTCGCCACCGACTTCAGCGCAAAGAGGCAAGTCACCTCAAACCTCAAGTGGCGATGTTTAAACCAACCCATTTTTTTGAAAAAAGTAGGAAGCCATGCCATCTACAGTCTTAAGCTTGGGAAGTGGCTATGGGAGAAAAGGGTGTCTTTCTTGTTAGCCGTTTTGAAAAGGAGCCCCTCAAAGAAGGGAAAACAAGTGCACCACTATTGCAAGTCTGGGCATTCAACCAACCCTGCAGCAAAAACATGTCAGCGAGCCAAGGAATCAATTTGAGCGAGCGAAGATTCGCTTCGGTCATGCTGGCGCCTTTCTACCGGAAATCCCCCTTGGTTTGGCATGGAATTTTCAAAACGTGGCACTGCAAAGTATACCTTGTGTCTGTCCACTCATGAGCGTCAGAGAGTGATGCGTGCGGCATGTCGTTTCTGGTAATCCCTTGCAGCTCCCACAAAGAATTCAGTTTTGTCCTTCCGTGACCTGACCTGCTGTCTGGGTCAGAACACTGGTGTGGAATCTGTGGACAGCGTAGAAGGCATAAAAAGCAGAACTTTTTGTGTTTGATCCCAGGGTTCTTCAAAATGCGCGTGTTCCCTTTTCATGGGAACTTGTTAGAAAGGTGACCCTATGTCTGGGCAGCCAACCCGCTGACTCCGTTTGCAGGGCTGGCGGCGAGGTAGACCGGTGGCAAAGCAGGTGGACAACGCGCCTGACCACAGCGATGATGTGGCGCCGCAACATGCGGCAAGAGATCGGCAAGTCAGACGCGGCCAAGAGGAATGCTGCAGCCTGGCAAATCACGGACTGGGTTGCACGGAAATTCTACACACTTTGTGCTCATTTTTTTGTTTGCATGCATTCCTTGCATTTGATAGGGGGCTCAAGAATTCCTGGTTCGATCCTAAGCCCCAACCATCAAAATCATTTACTTAAATCCATCCTTGCTCACAAGGGGCAATCATCTTTAAGGGGCACTGTTTGGGTATCATGTTTAATGTTATCAAGTCTTAGGAGTGGGTGGGTTAGGAATCCCCAAGTGTATTTTACCATGTGATGCATTTATCAACCTCAATCAACCCCAATTGCATGAGTGTCTCACTGGCGTAG
This sequence comes from Effrenium voratum, assembly GCA_963377175.1. NCBI lineage: Eukaryota > Dinophyceae > Suessiales > Symbiodiniaceae > Effrenium > Effrenium voratum. The sequence goes on from CAUJNA010003617.1 coordinate 225,953, forward strand.
CTTTGTCTTATTCATTAAGACAAGTTTGGGGAACAGATTGTAGGGGAACAGTTTGTTAAAAACTTTGTCATCTTGGGCCAGTTTTGCGCTTTTGACGTTTTTTGACTGATTCTGTTGGTTTTTGTCGGCTTTTGTCGGTTTTGTCGGTTTTGTCGGTGTTTGTCGGATTTTGTCGGAGTTTGTCGCTTTTGTTTTTCTTCTTTTTCTCTCTCCGCTCTCTTGACAATTTATCGTTTTCAACTTTTGGCTTTCGTTCTTGTTCGTTCCTTTAGCTTAGTGCTTGCTGTTGTTGCTGTTGTTGTTGCTGCTGCTGCTGCTGCTGGTGTTGTTGTTGTTGCTGCTGCTGCTGCTGCTGGTGTTGTTGTTTGTTGTTGTTGTTGTTGTTGTTGTTGTTGTTGTTGTTGTTGTTGTTGTTGTGGTTGTGGTTGTGGTTGTGGTTGTGGTTGTGGTTGTGGTTGTGGTTGTGGTTGTGGTTGTGGTTGTGGTTGTGGTTGTGGTTGTGGTTGTTGTGGTTGTGGTTGTGGTTGTGGTGTTGTTGTTGTTGTTGTTGTTGTTGTTGTTGTTGTTGTTGTTGTTGTTGTTGTTGTTGTTGTTGTTGTTGTTGTTGTTGTTGTTGTTGTTGTTGTTGTTGTTGTTGTTGTTGTTGTTGTTGTTGTTGTTGTTGTTGTTGTTGTTGTTGTTGTTGTTGTTGTTGTTGTTGTTGTTGTTGTTGTTGTTGTTGTTGTTGTTGTTGTTGTTGTTGTTGTTGTTGTTGTTGTTGTTGTTGTTGTTGTTGTTGTTGTTGTTGTTGTTGTTGTTGTTGTTGTTGTTGTTGTTGTTGTTGTTGTTGTTGTTGTTGTTGTTGTTGTTGTTGTTGTTGTTGTTGTTGTTGTTGTTGTTGTTGTTGTTGTTGTTGTTGTTGTTGTTGTTGTTGTTTGTTGTTGTTGTTGTTGTTGTTGTTGTTGTTGTTGTTGTTGTTGTTGTTGTTGTTGTTTGTTGTTGTTGTTGTTGTTGTTGTTGTTGTTGTTGTTGTTGTTGTTGTTGTTGTTGTTGTTGTTGTTGTTGTTGTTGTTGTTGTTGTTGTTGTTGTTGTTGTTGTTGTTGTTGTTGTTGTTGTTGTTGTTGTTGTTGTTGTTGTTGTTGTTGTTGTTGTTGTTGTTGTTGTTGTTGTTGTTGTTGTTGTTGTTGTTGTTGTTGTTGTTGTTGTTGTTGTTGTTGTTGTTGTTGTTGTTGTTGTTGTTGTTGTTGTTGTTGTTGTTGTTGTTGTTGTTGTTGGTTGTTGTTGTTGTTGTTGTTGTTGTTGTTGTTGTTGTTGTTGTTGTTGTTGTTGTTGTTGTTGTTGTTGTTGTTGTTGTTGTCTGTTGTTGTTGTTGTTGTTGTTGTTGTTGTTGTTGTTGTTGTTGTTGTTGTTGTTGTTGTTGTTGTTGTTGTTGTTGTTGTTGTTGTTGTCACTTGTTGTTGTTGTTGTTGTTGTTGTTGTTGTCGTTGTCACTTGTTGGTTGTGTGACGTTTGTTGCTGGTTGTATGTTGTGTGTTGTTTGACTGTTTGTTTTTGTTTGTTTGTTTGCTTGCTTGTTTGTGCGCTTGTTTGTTTGTTTGTTTGGTTGGTTGTTTGCTTGCTTGCTTGTTTGTTTGTTTGTTTGCTTGCTTCCTTGTTCGTTCGTTCGTTGTTGTTTTTTTCCTGTTTGCTTGTTTTGGTTGATTGATGGACTGGTTGATTGATGGACTGGTTGATTGATGGACTGGTTGATTGGTTGATTGATTGATTGGTTGGTTGGTTTGTTGATTGATTGATTGATTGATCGATTGGTTGATTTGATTGATTGATTGATTGGTTGCTTGATTGATTGATTGATTGATTGACTGACTGATTGATGGATTGATTGGTTGATTGATTGATTGATTGATTGATTGATTGATTGATTGATTGATTGATTGTTTTACCAATTGATTCATTGACTGATTAATTGATTGATTGACTGATTGTTTGATTCATTCAGTTATTCATTCACTCACTCATTCAGCCAGTCAGTCAGTCAGTGAGTTCACTCAGTCATTCATTCACTCACTCACTCAGATACAGACGACTCCATGTGAGAACTGGAAATACCTGTCCTCTCTGAAGCCTCCCTCTTCATCGTAGATTCCCTTAAGCCTTCCTCTTCATCGTAGCTTACAGACGACTTAACGAAGACAAGTTGTGAGAAATCGAAATACATGTCCTCCCTGAAGCCTCCCTCTTCATCGTAGATTACAGACGACTCAGCGAGGACAAGGTGTGAGAAATGGAAATACCTGTCCTTTTTGAAGCCCTCCCGCTTCATCGTAGTCCTCCCTCAAGCCTCCCTCTTCATTATTTCTCACAACTTGTCCTCGTTGAGGTCGTCTGTAATCTACGATGAAAAGGGAGGCTTCAGGGAGGACAGGTATTTCTGACAACTTGTCCTCGTTGAGTCGTCTGTCATCCACGATGAAGAGGGAAACTTCAGGGAGGACAGGTATTTCCATGTCTCGCAACTTGTCCTCGTTGAGAATACTTGTCCTTGTAGATTCCCTTAAGCCTTCCTCTTCATCGTATGATGCGGGGTTGTCAAAGCTAGGAGGTGTTCGGGATCAAGCAAGCCTGACAGTATTCCACCTTTACTTTGGAAAACAATGTCAACGAGGCAACGGAGACGTGCCATCATCAAGGAGGAACGTGAGAGAGCTCGCAAGGCCTTTCCTGATGATCCAGTCCTCGAGGACCCGGAAGCTTTTTCTTCCAAGGCCAAGCAGGCAACTTCAGTGGTACAAAAGGAAGTGGAGGATGATTTTTCCAACATTCCTATTATGCCAACTGCACCTTGCATCGGGAACTGTTCAGCTGAGAATGTCGTTGAGGACTCGTTGGATGTTGTGGTTTCGCCCGCAATATCCGCGAACCCTGGAGTTGGGCAACATCGTTGCAAGGTTCTTCAAGCCCATTTACATCCGATCATTCATGCACTGGTCGCCAGACCGGTGGGGCGAAAAGAGGTAGAAAGCAACCCTGACGCCCAAAAATCAATTCATGTTGAATGGAATAACCTTGAAAGCAATGGCGCATGGGATTACAACACCGTGCGTGAATGGTTGCAGGCGGTTAGGGAGCCCAAAAGCAGAGGTGAAAAGGTCCACGTTGGCAAAATAATTGAAATTTGTGTCGCAAAAGGGAGTGAACTCCAAAAGGGAAACCTTCTTCGCAAGTTTAAGGGTAGGACCGTGTTTCAGGGAAACAACGTGAAAGACGAAAATGCAGAACAAGCTCTATTTGCAGAACTTGGATCGGCTCCTTCCACTATGGAAGCGGCAAAGGCCATTGATGCTTATGGGGCGATGCCTGGGAATTGCGCACAACAGTCTGGCGGACGACAAGTGTATACCCAAGCAGTATACAAGGGTATCAAAACATGGGTGCGCCTCCCCAAATATCGCTGGCCGAAATTTTGGGCCTTGAAGTTCAGCGACTCGGTGGTGCAGCTTATGCTTGCTCTCTATGGTCACCCGGATTCGGGGGGTCTATGGGAAAAGCATTGTGAAGATATTATTCTGTCCCTTGGCCTTCTGCATTCTGGCATCCCAAGCTTCGACTCCTGCTTGCGGAAGATGTCGAAGACTTTAAGATGTCAGGACCGGTCCAGAACATGGCCAGAGGGTGGGAATTGATTTCGTCCAAAATTGACATGGACCCACCTACCGCTGTTGGCACATATCTTGGATGTGAACATGTTGTTACGGAGAAGGTCCGACTTTCACCGGGTCATCACCCCTTTGCTCATGTTTTCAATCATGACATTGACATTGAGGACCCTTCCGACAAAACCGCCGCTGCAGCTCGTCGTGCTCAAGATTCCTGGGAACACTATCCAGAACATGGCGGGGTTGTCTGTCAACATGAACAACCAAGGCGGAGGTGTCGCTGCACGCCCAACGGTGTTGCCAAGAAAATCGGGTTCGGCGGGGTGCGGTGCACAGAATGCTATCCATGCTTTGACAAAGATGGCGCTGCTCAACAGTATTTGCATTTTGATGACGATGATGAGCATGTGCAAACTGTCCCTTTTCTATGGGCGGGAACCACATATTTCTTTCATGAGAGCGTTGGTAATGCCCGCCTAGCGGCGGCGGCCGTAGAAATTGAGGGACAATCGAGCAAAAGGTTTTTATTATATTGATGAACTTTTCGAGCATCAACCATGCATGGAAAAACCTGTCACCCTGGTAACTTATGACATGACCGGGTTCCTACAGCAATGCCTGGACAGGTGCGTTGAGCTTGCGGGGGGCGCAAGAAGGTACCTACACCGTTTCAAGATGACCGCATTGCAAGACCCACTAAGGATGACACAGAGAAAAAGGGTGTTCTTCAACCTATTGCCTCCAAAGTCGTGTTGTTTGCTGCGCGGGTGGAACGCTTGGATCTGTTGAGAGCGACCCAGGGCCAGGGGCTGGCTTCTCACGTCACCAAGTGGTCCGTTGACAGTGACCAAGCGCTCCTCCGGTTGATGTGCTATATTCATACCACTGTTGATCGTAAGATGCACGGTTTTGTTGGTGACCCCTCATCACAGACCCGGCTTTGTTTATTTGCGGACCCGGATCATGCTGGCTGACTACCCCTGGACTGCTTTCTCAAAGAAGCAGACACCAACAGCGATGTATGAACAGCAATGTCATCCACAGAAGCTGAGGTGGTTGCAGCAAATGTTGCTTTGCGTGCTGTTGGGCTTCCGTCTTCCCGCCTCTGCGAAGTCATACAGTCGGCGGGGGGAGGCAAGGATAGCCCAACATGCACTCTCACCCGATCAAAGACTTCCGACTATTGGATACCTGACACCGCCAAGGGATATATACTCAGAGTCCACAACAAGAAGAGAAACCCGTTATTTGTCCCATCAAATGATGATTGCCTGGTCCGAGGCCTTGTCCAGTATGAGGTATACGGTTCAACTCTTTGGAAGTGGTTTCATCGATCTCAACGTCTCCAAAATTAGTTCAGACCAGCAGACCGACTCTACATGGATTGGCAAGACATAATTCTTCATGCGGGGGGCTGGTGACGTCGACTTGAACATCGAGACCAAAGAGATCAGGGAAAACATCACGGACTTTGATTATACTGGAAATGAACAAATGGGAAATGAAAATGTTACTCTTATCAACAATGGTACTTTCGAGGGCATCTTTCTCGAGGACAACCAGGCCACTATACGAATGATTGAAAGTGGTAGATCTCCAGCATTTTGCCATACGGACAAAACACAACGTGTCAGTCTTGCTTGGTTGGCGAAACAATTTAGACGGAAGCACTACAGGCTCACTCATGTTTCAACCAAGCTCCAAGCTGCCGATACGCTTACAAAGCCTTCAGTGGATTAAAGCTCATGAACATCGCTAGCAAAATGGATTACTCAGGCAAGCTGGCTGCTGTATCGCCACGCCAGAAGAAATCCGAGGCCAGGAGCACGGAGGGTCACCCTAATCGTATTCTGGTTGAGGTGTGTTGCTCGCATGAGTGAAAACTTGGTGAGACTGCGTCGTCCTGCTTTCGGCTGTCACGTGATTCGTATTACTCAGGATGATGATGTTCTTTCTCACACCACTAGAAATGCTCGTGCTATCAGTAGCAAAATCCTTACTCCTGTATTGGTGTGGGCGAGCATTCCTTGTACTGGTGGCACTTCATGGCCTCATATCAACATGAACCATGACGCGGCTAGGGAGAAAGTAAAGCGTCATCGGTCTATGTACAAGAGGATTTTCTCTGCGTTTGTCGATCTTGTCAACTCATTGGAACTTGCCAAGCCGTTGATTGCGATTGAATGGCCAAGGAGCTGCACTTATTGGAACGACACGGCTGTGGACAAGTTTGTCACACGTAGCAACAGAGCCATAGTCGATGTGAGCGAGAGGAACATCCTAATTTTTGGAGGTCAAAGGCGGACCTCACGTACTTGAGAGCACTTTGCCTTGAACCGACACTGCGTACGCAAATTCTTTGTGAACCAAGTCAGTCATGACACACGTGTAGGATTCAGTGTTCTTGAGGTTGAGTCCCCTACCTTCCGCATGCTCAACAGCACACGAACAAACTCTTCCGTCAAGATATTTGTGAAGGCAGTGCATGTTGGTTTTAATTGTCCATGGTTTCTTCATAGATAGGAACACCATCAACAGTTTTCCCACCCGCGGCACAACCATCAAACTTGACAGGGGTCATGATTATTTGCTGCACGAGGGATTGGTTCCAGATCCTCTGCCAATCACCAGCCGAGAGGCTTGGTCCGAGAATGTCCGACATGTTTCGTGACGCGGCCACGCAGTCCTTCATCGTCAAGGACGTCATCTCGGGTGTGGACTTGGCCAAAATGAGCGAGCGAACTGACGCCTTGGCTCTTGCCAAAAAACAGCGCTCAGCTCTCAAAACGGCGCCAGGGACCGACAAGAACAAGAAATCCGTATTCGGCCCGAAGCATGAAGTCTGGTCGGAGATGACGTGGGGGATAGGACTTTCTGATGCAGTCGATGCTGCGGAGCGGGCTAGGTTGAAGCTCGCCGAAAGGCCGGAGCCCCGTCCCTATGTGGTGGTTATTTCGTGGTCTGGCAATGACGTTGTCGGTCGCAATGGCTATGTCGACAACCCTGCCGCCCTAGCAGGCTGGGCCACAAATACCGAAGCAACGCCCATGCCGTGATGACTGCCCGTGATCGCCTTCGTCACATTTTGCACCGCGAGGATGTTTTTTCAGGTAGTACTGATCGTTCCCAAGGATGTCGAGGTGTACGGCTCGACCGAATCCTACAAGTCCCAGATGGAGGGCCACGCTCGGGTGCGTAGTGTCGGGGGGAACATCACTGACCTCAATCCCCAGACGTTGATCAGTATAACACATCAAGATCAGACGGGCTTCACGCACAAGATCAACCGACGACATTACATTCATAATTTCGTTGCGGCGGCCAAGTTGGGGCACTCAATGGGTCAGATCCTCAAAGCTGAGCTTGCGATCGGCTGGTTTATTCGATTCCCACCTACGGAGCATCGCCCCAGGAAACTGGCGGTCCTGCCTCTGCAAAGAATCCTGAGAACCCCTTCAAGCAGTAACTCGGATCGCGGCCATGGAGCCGAAGAGGGGAGGCATTTCTCGAGGACCAACCCTCTACCCGCTCGACACGGCCAAAGAAGAGATGAGAATGTGATGCAATCCGACATCCACGCAGCGACCACGGACGCCCTTGACGATGAACCCCAAAAGACCTCATCGGAAGAGGACAACGAGGACGACATTATCGTTATGGACTTGCCCCCTGGCTATCCGCCAAAGGCAGGCCGGGCCGGCCGAAAGGCTAGGCCGCGCAGGTTGCAGCTGTGGACCCAAGCGACGTTGGCGCAGATGGTGAGATCAAGCTCTTCCTCTTGTCCAAGCCGAAGAGCAAGAACAAGATGACCGAGGCCCTCTCGTCAGCAACGCCCAAAATGAAAGCAAAGGCCATGCCGAAACAGACGGCCACATCCAGCAGCAACAAGGCACCGGAATCCGCGGCCGGAGAAATCCGTGGCCAGGGAACTTCCTCAAAGGCGACGGCAGCTGCGGCCTTGATGACCTCATCTCAAGTAGGAAGACTCTTAAGATGCCGCCCGGATGCGGCCGGCGCAGAATCCGGTCCTCCAAATCCCAGCATTGACGGAGAAAGACCTTCAGAAGACGGATATGAGTGTCAGGCAAGCACACGACGCTAAGAAGGGGCTTTACCGCCTGGTGCTGGTGGAACCAGCCACTTCCCGACCAAGCTTTTCGACAGTGAGACTGCGGGCATCCTCAGATGCCTACCAAAAACGGTGCTCACAAAGTTCAGCCTGGGAGGGCGACGGTGTGAACGTTGAGGAGCTCCCAAAGCTACCACAAAGCCCGGCAAGACCCGTGGTCACACTACGAGCCGAACGCGGAATGGATCAGCTGCTCGGGCAAGTACTCCACCGAGTGCTGATCACGGACAGAGGACCTTCCTGAATAAGAAGATTTCCCACCTCGTCCGCGGCCACGCCCATGAGCACGCCACAGGGTCCATCTCAGAGTTCGAGCTGAAGGACTTGTCGCTCAACTTTCGTACTGTGGCAAAATGGATTCAGCGCCGGTATGATTGGCATCGCACGCAGTATGCGCGCCCAAGCGCTTCGAAGTGTTCGTCGAGCATGCTGCTCCTGGTGTGGAATGGAAGGCGTGCCGGAGGCAACTGGATTCAATCACATTCCTCGCATTCCTGTCACTCTGAACCAGAACTACACCATGGACCATGCCAAGGGCGGCGTGCGACCGGGGCTTTGCAGGAACTTCACGGACGCTCGCCGAAGGGCCAGGATTGCGTATCACACAGGCAAAACGCAGAACTTTTTCGACATCATCTTGATATGGACATCTTCCCTGGTGGAATGGGTGGCAAGCAGTCCTCGCGCGGCCACGCCTACCTAACGGTGGTGCCACCTGGGCTTGGGACAGGTTCGGACGCAAAGCTAGAGGCGCAAGGGCCGATCGCCCCATCAACATTGCGATCGATGTCGAGATGGCTGCCGCCTTTACGCACCCGGAGACGGGGAGGCCCTCGTCACGGAGAACTGGATCACGAACAAAATGAGCAGTTACGCCTATGTCGACCGAGAGTGCCAAGGAAGTTGGTTCCTGGGCACCAACCGCGTGTCGGGACATGATGCGTCCCCATCGCATCGGCGAGCCTGTGAAGTGCAAGACGTTGTGGACGAGAACTTACCGAAGCACGAACAGGTTGCGTTGGAATTTGAGACGGCCCGCTGCGCTCTCTATCGGAACTGGGCTCGCGCTGCGCAGCAGCAGCTCGGGGAGACCCGTGGCCGGAGCGGTCTCTGGCAGGAGCTGGATCCAAAAAGGAAGGAGTCGAGCAACTGGCGCTTTGCGGAAATCATGCATGTCCCTGATGAAGTCTGCAAAGGGTGCAATGGATCGACCCCTGTGGTGTCCATTCATTGTTTTCAGTGCGACACCTTGCAAGAGCGCATGCCGGGCGTGAAGAAAATCGCCCGAGTTGTTCGACTGCATCCCGCTCGTGATGGAGCAGATCGAGACTCAGATTCTCACCCAGCACAAAGATGCTCGTGGCGACCGTAGCGCAAGAGGAGGGCTCGGAATCATGAAAGACATCGCGAAGAAGGCTGTACCGAGGAACAAAGAGTGCGGAACCTTGTACGAGCGTCTCATCAACGATCCCTTCTATGCGTACACGGCTGCTCGGGGACCTGACGCCCTCGGCTCTCGAATTCATCGAGAAGGTGGCCCGTTGCATCATCCCCAGTTTCGAACGGCTGCACGGCTAACGCTGGTACCACCTCAAGAGGATGTCAAGGAAGTCCATCCCGATGACGTATTCGTTGCATGGCGGCAGATTCTTGCAGGCGGAGCAGTTTGCGGCCCTATATGGGAGCTTGGACAAAGACTAGCGATACAAAGTAATGGGGTGGACCCAGGACTTCCACTCGATCAGCGACGCCGAGACCGTCTTGGTGGAGATGCTTTGCTTTGTGGAAGGCGAAATCCCGTTCATTCAAGTTCTGGTCGCAATGTACCCTTGCCTGCTCGGCGTGACAAGCAAACCCATCCCTCAGCTCCGGGAGACCGGCAGCCTCCAAATTAATGTATTTATTTGATCATGTTTGCCAGAGATCAATTGTACAGGATGGGTGCTGCCTCGCGAGAGCGACGTGTGGAGGAGGAAGACCTTAGCTGGCCGATGCTGAAGAACGAAGTGCCTGCTGCCTGAGAAAGACCTCGTGCTGCTTGGGTTTATTTAAATTATTTAGTTGTGTTCATCCCTAACATCCTGTTTCACCGTCGGTCACGAGGGGTGTATTTTACCATGTGATGTATTTATCAACCTCATTAACCCCAATTGCATGAGTGTCTCACTGGCGTAGCTTCGTCTTACCCGCTACGCATGGCTCAAGAAAAGCGCGCGAATCGCAGGGTTGGAAGTTGACCCTTCTAGGTTGTTTAGCCTGTTCTATACCAAATCAGATCGTAGATCCTGAATACAGACCTGGCAGGGAGCTTGGATGAGTTGGTATTCCTTCTAGCTTGCCACTACTCAGTTCAGTGGTGCCAGCACTTTCTTCTGGGTTGCCACTACTTGGTTCAATATTGCCAGCACTTCCTTTTGGGTTGCCACTTCTTAGGCTCAGGTCTTGGCCTGGTCCCTTGCCAAGCTTTTACATTTGGAGCCCCCTGTAAAAGCAAGAGGCCCCGAGCACTGTTTTGAGGAGGGGACGGGGGGGAGGGGGGGGGTGGGGCCCAACAGCAAGCAAGGTCCGACATTAAGTGCGTTGCTTGGGTCCCGGCTCACCTGTTTTGCGCCGAGACCGAGGCGAAAGACGCTCAATCGCTTCTAGCCAGCGCCGAACGAGAGTGGAGCGCCCGCCATGTGGAGGACTAAGGGAGCCGAAACTCATTTGGGGTTTGCTCTCCGATCTCACTTTGCAATTAAAGGTGAACCATCTTGGTCCCCCAGTACTGCCCTTCTCTCCCCTTTTCTGATTAAGAGAATTCCCCTACTCAAATAGACTGCAGAAAAAATCGGGTACCAGCTTGAGACCCTCCTGGCCCCCCACTCCCCAAGCCCCCTCCCCCAAACCCCTGAGGAACTCTCCTCGCTAGTCGCGGAGCAGATCCACCGAAAGAAGACCGCCATGGCGGAATGTGCGGCGGCCACCCGGGCGCTGCAAGAGCGGCTCGCTGCGCCAAAGGAGGGCTTTAGGGCTGGTGAAAAGGAAACCACCCCCCAGGTTTCCTGTGGATTCTTTGGTGCATCTTGCCAAGGGATGTTAGGACTTTAGCTTTGGGTTTTCCATTGCGCCACTAAAAGTTAAACTTTTGGCAGGGGAGCAGAAAGCAACGGCATATTTTTGTTGGTTTATTTACTCGGTGCCTCAAGTGCTTGATCAACTCCTTGGAAAATCCTTTATTTTGGCGATTTTGGGCCCCTTTAAAATAAGAGCAGCACCCCCCTCACACCTCGACCCAGAGTCAGTGCCCGAAGGGGGAGCGATTCTTTCCTCCACCCGACTGTCAAGTTAGGATTACAAGTTTTGACGAGCAAGGTAGCACCACTCCAGGAGCCAGGGAGGCTGAATTTCGCACCTTTTGAACCTTGTCTTGATGTCGCAGGTGTTGCTTTGCAAGCAGTTTTCTTACAACAAGAGGTGCGTCAACCGAAGAGGCCGCCAATCATCGCAGCTTTGTGGGGCTGGGCTGCCTTGAAACAAGCAACCCCTTTGATGTGAAGAGCACTTTGTGTTGTGGCATGACGTATATTGACTTGGATGCGTCTTGCGCGGGCTTTTTCGAAGCCTTGCTAAGTTCAGGACTTCAAATCGCGGCCTCTTCCCTTGCACTGGGTGTTATGGGCTTTCCTGGCTGCATCCATGTGTTTATCGGACAAGTTCGCTATAAAGCTGGTCAGGCAAATCCAGGGGTACTCAATTTCTTGGCCGCAACCTTCCTGGTTTGCAAATATCATCACTTTCGTGCTTTTTTTTTGGCAGTGCTTGCCGCCGTACTGACTGCGCCCGGGCGAAAGCCATCAAGCATGGAAATCAACCCTACACCCTACAGGAACCAGCCCAAATCTTCAAATAAAAGGTTCTCTTCTGCCATGGTTCATGACCACATGTGGGTCTCCATGGCCAAACTGCTTCATGATCTCGATATACCTCCTTTCACCCTCCCGTTTGGGCTTCCTTAAGCAAATGGCCAACCATCAAATAAAGGTCCAAACTCTGCTCTCAAGGTTGGTGCCACGTAAGCCGCCTCGCGATTGATTCTTCGCATGCTTCAGGCATGCTACTCACCCTGCGGTGCTGCAGGATGAGGGGTGGGCCGGGGGGGGCGGCTCGGCCCAGTTTGCCGGTGAGAATGTGTTCCAGACTTGCGTCTTTGCAGGTGAGAGGGTTGGTTTGCATAGTCTGTTTTTGTCAACTTGCTCTTGTGTTGAATAATCGGTTTAATTTCTTGCATGGGGTGGGTCTTCTTGACGCCCGGCCAAGAAGCCAGAAAGGAATCCCAGCTAATCGGGGTGGGGGTTGGGTCCCCGAGAAGATGACCCTTCGAGTCGTCGAAGTGGGGGGACAGCTTTCCAAAGAAAAGTGGTCACCTCCCAGACCCCGGAAGGGACTGCCAAGAAAAGTCGTGCTTCCCCCGTTTCCCTTCAAAACCCAAAGCTCCAAGGCGCACGGAGCTTCTCAAATGGAATGCCGAGAAGGTGTATCTGTTGCAGGGAGGGCAACATCAGGGCCGTGAGTTGCACACATCTCCTCTTATCTTGACCGAATTTGTACATCCAATCCCATTCGGTGACCCGCACGGAATCCTGCGCAGGAGAGGCTGTGCAGGGTTATGCGAGCGCTTGCCAAGGAGAAGCAGAGCCGTGAGGACCGCGACGGAGCAAACCTTTTGGTTCCTTTTTTGGAGGTCACCCTTCATGCACCCTACCGTTTGACCAGGAAAAGCCGACCGTGTTCAGAGGAATCCCCTTTCGGCCCCCCCCCCCCCGTTTTTGGAAGGTTCCGTGTTTGTAACGGAGGTGCTGGTGTTTTGGATTGGTGGCTTGGTGAGCTCACACCCCACAAATTTCCAAGCCACTAAACCAAGCCACAAATTAGAGGCAAGCGTTGTTCGGGCTGGCTTAAAGGGAATTCCAAGGGTGCGGGTGTACCATTTGGGGTTCCCCGCCGCTCCTGCCATGTTGTTTCCTGACTCATGCAGGGCCGGGTCCGGTCTAAATCCTTCTCTTTCTTGAACATTTGATGTCCCATGGTTCATGCCACGTCAGGGTGGGGGGTCCATGACTTTTTGGTGGCGCCACGCTGCGTTTTCTATTAGAGAAGGTGCCGGCCCCCCCTCAGCTTAAGGCTCTAAGGCTGGCAAGCCAAAAGCGAACCAGCCATTTTGGAAATCTCGAGACATCAAGCGCTCCGATTTGGTGCAAACGCTGGGCCAGCTTTTTGACAACATCGTGTATCTTCGCCCTTCATTGCAGAGATGGTGAACATATGCGAACGAACGTCGCTCAGACACAAAACGGGCATAGCAGGGACCATTCAGGATACATTTTGAGCCAACGAGCGCATCACGTTTACGGGTTGATTAAGGGGCTCCCCTTGCAAGGCAGGTGGACTTTTGATGACCCTTTAAGGAACCTTGTTTAAGAACAAGGGGTGAACAAATGGGAATGGCTCAAAGTTAAACCACCAGGCGACCGCGGGTTTTAGTCCTCGGTTCCACTTACCAGGGCTCCATGTAGGGTACCTATTTTTGACCCACTGCCAAATTACTCATAGTACTCCATTGTTGTCATGATTCATCTAGTTTCAAAGCACCCACACCCCCATTCTAGTTATTGCGCACCATGCATTCAGCATGTTGAATCGGGCTTTTATTTGCTCATGGTGCAATCGCCAGGAAGACGGCCGACTCCTCGCAGAAGCGCAGGAGGAGTTGCAAGTCAAAAGCTTGAGGCCGGAACTCCCCGCGTGAGAAGTCGATTCATTGTTCTGTGGTCTCCTACAATCAGGTTACCCTTCTTTGGTGGTTTGGAATTTGAACCCCTAATCCAACCCACCAATCAGAGGGAAGCTGACGCTGATATGTTCAATAACTTCGGGAAGGCTCTTGGACCTTTCGTGAGAAGCATGGCTTGCTGCCCCACATCTTTGGGCGCCGGGTAAAGATGGAACATGATCGAGATCAGTGGATCAAGACAGAGCTCGAGTTCGTTCCAGCCATATGGCTATGGTACCATTTTGGGGTAGGTGCACCACCCATTTTAGTCTATTTTAGTGGGGGTTGGGATGTTCACTGGGGGTACGTGCTTTTGACCATGGCCATATCCCTCGTTCAATTTTTAGCTTTCTGGAAAAGTTCCTTTGAAGCTAGCCTGGCTAGCCCTGAGGGTATTCTCAGGAAACCCCGTGGGACCCCTGGCCAAAGCCAAAGGGGTTTCATGGAACTCACTTAACTGCGGCTTTTACAGCTCCGGATTTCCAGTGACCCCTGTTGCTCCGGATTTCCAGCCTGGTGGTTTCCAGCCTCAAGACTGTTTCTTCGCCTTCTGTGGCTTGTGTGGACATGGAATGGGCACCAAACAGAGTGTTTGACAAATATTTTGCTGGCGCCGCTTTGCTGATTTTTGTTTAGCACGGCAGACCGTACAAGTCAGGAACGTGAACCTTTCTGTGGGGAATTGAATAGCTCTGATTTGCATGTTCCTCCGGATTGATTTGCAGGCATTGCTCAAGGTATGAGCCCAAAACACTTTTTTTGTTTGAGGCCTTTCTACCGAGTTTGAGTGAGTTTCCTTTGCACGGGTGATGTTTGAGGGGGAAACGCTAGAATCCGTGTAAGTGAAGGAAAGCAGAGTCCAGGGTTAATACACCCCACAAAGTTCACTTTTGGGGGCACCGCCCCCGCCTCCGGATCAATGTTAGTCATCAAACTTTTGGAGGGCGGGGGATGGCGAGCACAAAGGGCCTCTTGTTTTGGGGTGGGGAGATACGGGGAGCCCGGTCTTGTTTGGCGGCGCTTTTTGTAGGACTGGCTTAAAAAGCAATATATCATCCTTCAGATGTTGGTCTTTCCTTTTGAAGGAACCATTCTTGAATTTGCTTGGCACACCAATGGAAACCCATCCATTTTGAGATACAACCCCTCAACATGGCCCGCCAAGAAAACAAGACACACACAAAATACAAAATGAATGAAATTTATAGTGCGAAAATATAGTGTTCCACAATGGGTTTACTACAACATGTAACCAAAAGAACGACCTAGATCCTCAAGTGCAGGCCCTGCGTCGTGGATTCTCCCTCGTGTTGCTTCCGATTCCGAATCCGTGCGATGGCAAGAGCACGACGTGGGAGAATATATGATACATGTGATGAGTCACCTTAGTTTTGTAGAAACAAATTTGCAAACTGACCATGGGCTGCTTCTGGGAGCAGGCTGCGGAGTCGCCCCAAGCTGGCCATGGCTATGCAACATGAAACAAATGTCGCTATCCGATGTGTTTTGACGCGACAATTCCCTGGCATCCCACAAAAGGTACCCCCTTTTCGAACGCTGCCCAACGGGTCTTGCCATCGGCACTTGTACCTACCCGGAAATTACCGGACACCCACAGGAGTTTAACTTTGGCCTGGGGGCTGACAACCACGAGTCTGAATGTGGCCACGAGTTGTCCACTCTCACAGGAACGCCCCTGTTTCTACTTGTTCTCTTTTTAGGTGGAGAAAGCCCCACTCTTCGGTTCAACCTTAGGGGAGTCTCCGAAGTCCCTCCATAATGTCCAATGTGGATTAGTAAACGGGACCCCCCCCCTCAACGATGGGGGTATGTGCAATAGTATCTTGAGATGAGTTTCCATTAGATTTAGTATTGGTAGACTTGAGTTTCCATTTGATTTAGTATTGCTGGAGCTTCCTTTTGAGATTTGGAGCTGAGTTTCCATTTGATTTAGTATTGGTAGACTTGAGTTTCCGTTTGATTTAGTATTGCTGGAGCTTCCTTTTGAGATTTGGAACTGAGTTTCCATTTGATTTAGTATTGCTGGAGCTTCCTTTTCAGATTTGGAACTGACTTTGCATTTGATTTAGTATTGCTGGAGCTTCCTTTTCAGATTTGGAACTGAGTTTGCATTTGACTTTATCGTAAGGGCCCCTGGAATAAAGTCTTGGGCTTAGAATTTGCCTTTGTGGGCTTGAGTGGGCTAAGAGGTCACTGCATTTAGGAAGTTGCATCTTTCAGGGGGGGCACGCAGCAAGACTTTATTATAGGGGCCCCTGGAATAAAGTCTTGGGCTTAAAATTTGGGGGCTTGAAGTGCTACCCCCTTTGTCGGTTTGATGGTGGGCAGTTTTTAAACAATAGACATGTACGAAAACTTGGGTTTGGGCAAGGTCTGCAGTTTGGTTTTTGGTGAGAAAGCAACAAGCTTCACCAGCATCAGCATCAGCATCAGCTGGGATTGTGTTTGAAATTGGCTAGGTTGTTAGCCAAGAGGTAACTGCATTTACAAAGTTGCATTTTTCAGGGGGGACCATGCAGCAAGACTTTATTATAGGGGCCCCTGGAATAAAGTCTTGGGCTTAAAATTTGGGGGCTTGAAGTACTACCTACCTCCTTTGTGGGTTTGATGGTGGGCAGTTTTTAAACAAGATACATGTAAGAAAACTTGGGTTTGGGCAAGGTCTGCAGTTTGGTTTTTGGGGAGAAAGCATGAAGCTTCACCAGCATCACCTGGGATTGAAGTTGGCTAGGTAGTTAGCCAAGAGGTAACTGCATTTAGGAAGTTGCATTTTGCAGGGGGGGCCATGCATCAAGACTTTATTATAGGGGCCCCTGGAATAAAGTCTTGGGCTTACAATTTGGGGGCTTGAAGTACTACCCCCTTTGGTGGTTGAGGGAAGAAGCAGGTGCCAAGAGCAAGGTGCCAAAGATCCAAGGACCAGGTTTGGCTATCTCTCCTCTCCTTCCTGTCCTTTCTCTCTTTCTCTCTTTTTTTTTTGACTTTTTTCTTTGACTTCTTTCTTTTTGGGCGGGGGTGGCAGGTGCTTGTCTTTATTCCAGGTGCATTTACTGTTTCTGTTGGGCCCCCCAGTTGTCTTTATTGCGCGTGCGTGTTTCAACCCCATTTGGACATTATGCCCCAGGTGCCGCAACCAGCAGATTGAGATCGAGCAACTGCATAACAAGGTGCTGCAGCTTTCAAAACACTACGTGGCCGCTCAGCAACTTGGCCAAGCCTAACCGCCCATTTTGCCGCCTAGTTTATGCTTTTGCTCCTGGGCTGCCCACACACACAGACCAGCCGCACACACACACACACACCACACGGGCCACACACACATAGCCATACACATAGAGCCACACACATTGCCACAGACACACAGCACACAGCCACGGCCACACAGCCCCCCACACAGCCACACACGCAGCCACACGCACACACACAACCACGCGTACACAGCCACCCCACACACACACACAGCCACACACGTAGTCAAACACACAGCCACACCCACATAGCCCACCCACACACCATCCAAACAGCCCACCCAAACAGCCCAACCACGGCCCCACACACCGCGCCACGCAGTGCCACACACACAGCGCCCCACAGCCGCACACATCGCCTCACCGCCATGCTGCTTTCGAGGCTGCCGCCTTAAGCGCGCCAACGCAGTCGGTTTTCAAAGCTTGAAGGAGGCGTTCCGGGACACACGCTCCCGCAAAGCTTTCCTGAAGCCTATACAATTCCACGTGTGTCGGACCGAACGTGCTTCCATTTCTTCAGGCCTTCCGAAGCCACATTTTTTTGTCTCGGCCTGTAAGTCCATGCCACCAATTCAATTTGAGACGAACCCCCATGCATGTTGATAGGAATCACATATTGGGAGACGTCGTTGGTGAACAACACACTGAGCCATGCTGAGATTCATGGGAATAATGTATGGAGGGCTGCTGACTGTACATGCGCTGTTCTGGCCGGTTTGATGATCAAAGGTAAGCATCCACGATTGGCACATGTACTTTTGATTCATCGAAATGGGGGGGAATGGGTTGCTTCCGAACGAAAGGTTTCCGTCAATTGATTCAGAGCCTTAGGTGGGTGATTGCAGCTCTCTTGCTTTATCCGAAAATGAGACTCTTACAACAACGTCGTTCCTTGAAACATACATCCAAACACAATTTGCTTTAAAGGTGGGTTTTGCTTTGTGCAATTGTCTCAAAAGCATTCTTCACGGAACCCTGCTCATGCAATCCACGCATGTTTGTTGTTGTTTTGCATCCGTGCTGCGCGGACCCCATCCACATCTAAGGTCACAGGAGAGGAAGAACGAACGAATGAGATCAACCCTCTCCTCCGTCGCCCGCATTCGCCCCTAAATTTGGTGCGAAATTATGTGCACGAGCATGACCTGATTTGGCCAATGGAAGGCTTAGTCTCCAGGACCAATGTTTGTGATACCAAGCGAAATCCCTTGAACAAAAAACCATCATGAAGATGGCCTACTTTGGTATCAACAAAAGGGTGCTTTTCCACAGCCAGGACTGAACCTGGGGCCCTGAAAGAATACGAATGCCTTTGTTGTCAGAGCAATGGTCGTATACCCAAGCACACTTGAAAGGGTAGGGGTTTCCTTTTGAAGCATCATGGACGTCGCTTGAATGGCCTGAAGTGTGGCCATTGCGTTTGGCTCAGCTCATGCCCTGGGAGTGAAAGATCACGGATCGGGGGCGCGTGCGCAAGAGAAAAGGAGCTCGGAAGATACCAGCGTATGCCCCAGACAAGTACCTCCTCGAAGGTCTTAGGTCTTGTTCTTTGGCGCGCCCTTTTCTTGAGGCTCGGTACTCTTGGTCTAGAGGGAGGCCAAAAGGAATCAAGCCATTTTTGACAGGTCGCTTAGTAGCAGCTTGTTTCGCATGTCAGGTTTGAGGGTGTGCGGGCAATGGCTCCGGAATAGTTGCCCCCGAAGGGGTTCATAGGCAACAACTGTTTTTTGTGTTGGCAGAAGAGGTTTATAGCCGAGAAAAGCATGGTTTGCCAGTAAATTGGCGCACCGTTTTTTACAGCTGGAACGTGCGCGTCTGCAAAGTCAAAGCGGCAGAAAGGTCTCCAGAGGAGGGGGGGCTATGAGGGGTTGGCACCTATTAACTCCAGGAAACCGGAAAACACAAACAAGCAAAGGCTCCTACTTGATTTTATGCAGCTTCACGCGAAGCAAGGGCAAATGTGCGGACACAAGCTGCGAAAACTGTGGTATGATCAAAATGATCGCAAGCCCAATGCGCGTGGACACAAAAGCAGCTCAGTTTTGTGGGTTGGGAAATCTTTGGGTGGCCCCTTTCCGTTTCCAGGGGTTCAGTGGCCGGTCTTGGCTTTCCTTTCCAGGACTTAATCGTCATCCCTAGTTCAAACGTTGAAAAAACATGTTAGGCCCTTATCTGTTGGCGTTGCCGCGCGGTACTAATAGGTGCCCATAGGCCCAGAAATCGACTCGTGTTTGGGGTGGGGCAGCTTTCAGGGAAAATTCCGGAGAGTCGGCTCCGGTTGGCTCCGGGGGCTGTCGGGTCCCAATCCCTGGGCGTGTCCAAGAAAGAGGCACACCTGTAGGCTACCTACTTGTTTCTGACAGCTCGCGGCTTTCGTTGGGGTATTTTTCTTCGGGCCGCCTCGCCGGCCAAAACAAATTCCGCCCTGAGCAAAGCGAAGCAGATCTCCAGCAGGCTATGGCCCCGCCTTCCCGGCACGGGCCGCAAGTCGTTGGTCGCACCGATCCGGGGGTAGACCGAGCGAAAGTTCTGAGGGCCCTTTACTTGGGGATCCAACGCTTGACTCAGGTTTTGGACATATTTGGGTGAATTAGAACGACCTCACGACCTCACCGCAAATGGTGGTTTATGTGGGGACTAGCCCCCGAGCCACCTTGTTTCAGGCTGGTGAAATATTATAACTCACCCAGAACTATAGTACCGTTGGCAGATTGATCAACCGCAATCCTTTTTCTTTGCCTTCGGAGTTCTGAGTGGGAGGCTTCCCATCTCGGTCTTGAACTCGCATCGCACTGCGGAACTGACCCTGAAGCAAGGTGCGGGTTCCAGAAGGCTCCAGGGCCGGTTTTGCGTCAAGCTCGTTGAAAGGGCCTCAAGAAACGAGGGCCCAGGCAGGTTACGGGGGGCGAACTGGAGAGGCTGGCCTATATCTGGGATGCGCTTTGGGTGAACTTCACCGGAAGTCTAGGCTGATTGCAAAGGAGTCCTAACACGAGCACGGTGGGCTTTCAAGCATCCTTGGCATTTGTCTGGATATGTTGCTTGATTTTCTCGCACCTCAGTTCTCTTCCCCCCTGTTTGGTTCTCGTCGACTCTTCAAGTATCGCACCCTTAGGGTTCACAGAAAGGGCATTCAAAGAGCCTTGGACCTCCAGACAATTCGCTTAGTAAGATCCAAAGTGAGACTTTAGTCAGGCCAGCTCTCACCAGGCCGCTGTCTGTGGCAAGGGAGCCGCTGTTCAGCCGGGAAGCAGCCCTAATTTTCACAAGGGGCCTTTCAGTTTTTTTCAACCGGACCATCCAAAGAAAATCTCGCCCTTCAGGCGGTTCGAGTGATGCTTCACCGTTCTCGGTTCCGGTGGTGTGGTTTTGATTGGTTTGTCACGCTTGGCTCTCCAAAGCCGCCGGTCCTGGAGTCCTGGACGTGTCTTTTTGGGACTTTCTTGCGTTCTTATGTCTACTTTCAGGGGGGGTCGCAGACTTTGGTTGTGGTCCCCGGTTTTGCTTTCTTCTCCAGATGCGGCCACGCACCTCGCCCCCGGCTGGGCACTCGGACATCGAAGCACGGGGCGAAAGGCGAAAGCAAACCACCCGTTTTGCTTGACTGCTGTTGGGTTGGAGCTTTAGACTTTAACTTCTTGGGAAACCAAGGGGTTTTCCACTAAACCCACAAACAGTTAAGCTTTTTGCAGAGGGGTCAACAGCTACTAAGTTTGGAGACATAGGAGCCGTCAATCAGGAGGATTCGGGAAAGGCCCTTGTTGAGTCACGGGTTCCTTCTTGGAATCCATTCATGTGTGCATCATTTGGTCATCCAAGTCAAATGCACATTGGGCAGGGTTCATAAACCTTGGTTGACTTCATAGGTCCAATCCGTTTCATGGAATCCGGATCGCTGGAGAAACAGCCCACTTGTTTAATCCACCAGGTTGGTTGATCCTGGGTCAACATTTAGAAGTGGTTTGACAAGTTCCTCAAGTGGATGATATTTTGATCAACCAGCAACAGGACCCTGTGTGTATGGCCTGAGTGTTTGCTTGGCTCCCACGAACGCGGTATCGCGAGGGTTTGCATGTGTCAAAATAGCCTAGAAGTCGCGTGTGTGGCAGATCTTTTTGAGAGGAATGTACGAGAAAGCTCTGGCTGCGCGGCTTGGGTGCGATGGTTTTAAGTGGCAATCAGACAAACATGTCAGATTGCACCGCGGCCTACCTCTCCTCATGGAGAATATGTGGGGTGTGTCGCGTCCTAAATTTGAAGAGCACCCGTCGGATTTTGAGCGGCTGAGGCCGGCGTCGACATGCTGACAGGCCCGGGCTTGCTGACCTGATTTCTTCACAGTTGCTGGTCGAAAGGAATTGACTCTTTTCAGGTGCCTGATAGATTGGTTTGGGTTTCCCTGCGAGAGAAAAACGCACAAGGACCAAAAAGCAACAAGTGCCGGGTCCATCCATTTTTCTGGACGGCAGACTCCGTAGACGGGCGATGTCGACCGTGTGTTTTTCCCTTTCCGCGTTCAGATGCTCTCTCAGTGGTGCCGGACCAGCTCGCCGACCCGGCAGCCCGCATGCCCAGCTGGATCTGCTCGGATGAACGAGCTGATGTGGACCCCCTATGAATCAACTAGGTCCCCCAGTAATGCCCTTTTACCGTTTCTTTTCTGGGGGGAGGGTTGAGGGTTCCCCTACTAAAATAGACTACAGAAGAAAAAAAGGCTACCCTTATTCTAACCTCTCTTGGGTGTGCGCTGCGTCCACATCAAGCACCAAAAACGGCCTCACTTCAAATTCTCAGGGTCTTAAAATCCACCCAAAGGGCATGGAAGCCATCCAGCCAGGTCTTGCAAGTGCTTAGGACGTGATTCCCAGCCAAGGGAAGCCCTAAGCTACGCCCTGCCACATGGACCACCCCTCCTTGGGAAATGTGTGGCTGGTCAAAACCGGGACATCTTGGGCACGCAAAAGACAGTAAAAAGGTTTCCGCACTAGTGCGCTCCTGGCCTGAACATCCATCCGATGCGCTGAGGCAAACAAATGACAGCGCGGTTAACTTTGGATTTCCCCCTTAAGGGAAAACATGGGGAGCCCTGTCCAAGGCGGCTTCCCATGTAGTGTTTGTACTCTTGTGTGGTCGGTTCCTCTCAAAGGGGAAAGGCAAATCGCAGCCCAGATTTGGAGAGGGCTAAACATTAGGGCCTCCTACCCACTAAAATGCTGTTCAGAACCCTTGTACTCCCCCTCTGAGAAGTTCTACGAACAAATGCTGAGTTGTGGGCCTTTGGTTGTTTCCCATTAATAGGTTCTGCCCAGCTTAAAGGACAACGCATAAAACCCCCACAGAATCGACTTGGAACCTGCCAAAGTTTCCCAAAGAAAGGGTGTTGGGCCGATGTTGGAGAGAAGCGGTGCACACATAAGAGATGACCAAGTTAAGGGCCATCACAGATGAGCTCCTTTTAAAATCCAACGTTGACCCGATATTAATCAGCCTCCGTTTATGGATAGTGGGGAATCTTTGGAGGGGCCCCCACCCCCTATTCCAAATTAGCATGGAAATCAACACGGCCCAAAAAGGCGGGGCCTCCAACAATAACTTCCGCTACAAGTGATCTATGATGATCCATGTTTGGGATCCATGTTCATTTGCAGGCGAGCAAGAAAACTGTGGTGCAAGAATAGCTCACATGAACGTAGGTAAGCTAAGAATACTCGTGGCTTGAAGGGAAATATCGAAGCTTGAGCGTGAAAAATGAAAGGAATGCAATGTTAGTATTGGTGCTTAATCCATAGTGCCTGGGAGTTGATAGCCTCGGCAGGCAAGATGGCTTAGAGAGAAGACATGATCACTAGACCCATTCACTTTCAATATGCTTTTTTTTTGGTTTGCTTCTTGTATAGCGAGCCCACCTAAGACCTAGCATTAAAGCTACGCAGGTCCTTGACTTGATCCATTGCAGGTTTCGCAATTCTTGTACAACATGTGGATGGAATGGGTGGACTCTTCCCCCCCACCCCAAGGACTGCCTTCTTCCTACGCCCAAACAACCCAAGTGCTGCAAAGGCAGTCGTGTGGCTTAACAGGCTTTCATTGTGGCATCATCATCCTTCATGTCTTTCTCTTATTTCTCAGGTCAGGAGCAACCGTTTTCACCATGTCTCCCTTTTTCCCTTCTTTGTTTGGGTTTACTAAAATGGTGAACCCCTCACTGGGCAACTGGGATTTTATCATTAGGGACCCTTGCAGGTGATTGAATTTCGAAAGCGCACCTGAAACAAGTGCCCGACTTCAATCCATGACAGCCCCCGCCCAGCAGCTCAGGACCAGTCCCAGGTTCTTCAGTGCTCCTGTCCGGCACACGTGGTCGGGGCCCAAGTGGTTGGGGGGTCCCTCAATTTGGGCGTCTTGTGAGAAGAACGTGGTAGGTGATATGTTTTTGAGAGGCTCTGTGCTCTTGTTGGGTTAAGTGGAAACCTACTGGAAAAGCTTTGGAGGTCCATCCCTACTTTGACACAGTCACATGCCCAATTCGCAAAGCAGTGCATAGTCCCCTTTCTTTCAAGAGGCATGCCTTGGAGTAGACGATACCATCACTCACTCTGCAAGCGTTGAGTGAGCCTGTTTGACCCGGGACACGGGGGGGCTCCCTCTGCATATTCAATTCGCGGGCCCAATTTGGGTGTTCCGTGCCCACCTGCAAGTGCTTCGAAGTGGGCGAACAAACATTGACACCTTCAACGTGAGGCTGAGGGTTCCGGCCTGCGACCGGTTGTTGGGTCCCTTCAAGCGATCAGTCCTTTGGTGAATTGGTATAGGTTACCCAGAACCCATAAACATGAACGAGCGGGATTCCCAACTTCGGAAAGATGGTTTATTTGTGATGTCCTTTTGGTATGCCTCTCAGAGGCCGGGGGAACGGGACGGGCTTTCGCAGAACTTGTTCCTGTCGCGGCCCATGCCTTGTGACAGGTTGTGCAAGGCTTAAATTCCAAAGCATGCATGTATATATATATATATAAATACATACATACATATATACACTATACCCAGAAGTATACGCATGATATGTGCATTTACACGGGCACACATCCCTACATATGCACACACCCACATATGTGTATTTATGTATATATATATATGTACACATATGCATACACATCTGCATTGCATGAGTTAGATCAGACACATACAGACACACACACACATATATATATATATACATGTATACGTATTAATGTACATGTACTCATTCACAGATGTACCCCTGTTGTACATAGATAGTTGCACTCTGGTTGGTACACTTACTCCTTGCTCCAGGGGTACGTGGTTGATTTCCCCCGGGGTTGGGCACTGGCAGTGGGGCCCTCATAAAGGTGGGTTCAGGGTGGGAGCGTGTTGAGCTGAAAGCGGTTGCCATGTAGACTCTCTCTGTCCAGTGTTGGCCAAATTGCGAGTTTAGACCACCAACCGTTTTTTTTCAGTTGTCAGCCCATGTCCGGCCTCATCCCCAACTCCTCCCCTCCTCCCCCCCCCCCCGCCTTGCTGTCCTCGAAGCTCATGGCACAAAGCGCGGCCGCGCGGCGCGGCGGAGGTGGGCAGCCTCATCGGCAAGGGAGGAGCTGCACTGAAGGAGATCTCAGGCCGAGGGGCGGCCCGGGCCCGCCGGGCCCGACGGCCGTGGGGGTTTTGGGTGTTGGGTTTTGGGTTTGGGCGGCCCCATTGGAGCGGCGAAATGTTTTTTTGGGCGCGCCAAGCCCGGGTTGCTTTGCATTTTCTTTTTTGCCCAGGTGCCGTGGCCATGCTTGGGATTCGCTGCTTTGGCAACAGCATTGCCTAGTGTTTCCATCACCCGCGTTTGCCGAGAACCAGTTGGTCATTCACCTCGAATGTTGAATGATGGTTTCCCCTGGCTACCTAGCAGAATCCCAGTTGCCGAGTGGCCCGTTCTTGATGCCATTTCAATTTTGGTACCCAGAGATTCTCCAGCCTGGGGCAGGAAGCGGAGACCCAGTCACAAGCTAAGATCTTTAGAGTTTGGAATTTTGACATGAAGCGCGTTCAGCAAGGATTTACGGAACCACTGCAGTTGTCGGCCTTTTGGAAAACTAGCTTTGCATGCATTTCCCAGCTGCAAGGGAAAGTGATCAAGTAGTCACGCGGATGCCCCGTTTTTGCGACCTGACCTATGAAGAAACCCTTGCATCGGGAATCGGGATCCCGAATGTTCGATCGGTGAGTAATAATGCTTCACCCAGAGCCATGAATAGGAGGGGGCGGGGGCCTCCCTATTTCAGAAATCATGTCTCCTTTTGTTGTGTGTTTGGTTTCTTCTTGGTTGCCGAGTCCATCTCATTTTGAGACATATGGGCCCTTACGGCATTTCTGGTTGCAAGGGGGGTTCAAAGAGAACGTGAACGAGCAACAAGCTAGTTGTTGCGGAACTGGGGTATCCAACTTGTTTTATGAGGGAGTGACATGGTTGTTGTTAAGACACCATTTTGCATTTTTGCTTCTTGTGGTTTAGTGGGAAATCCCCACTTAACAGCTAAAAAAAATGTTTGCTCCCCGTCCAACGTCAACCAAGGAGATCGAAAAGTACCAGGGGTCCCGTGAGGACATGGTAGAAAGACACGCGCATGCCGCACGCCTGGGGTTCTGTTGGGAGTTCGGACAGATGCCACCGGCGTGCACCTGGACATGCGAGACATGGAGGGGAGCTTTGGTGAGAAGGCGGCCGAAAGCCCAGAGCCGTGCATATGCCGTGCAGCACACACTTTCTGGATTTGGCTCAGAAGAGATCGACTTCCAGTTGTCTAAGAATTGTCCTTGATTTCCCCTTTCTGAGCCAAATCCAACTTCCACTTGCTGAAAAACGAGTATTTCTTCTGTTTGCCCTTTCTGGTTTTAAAGGAACTCTATCACGACTGGACATATTTTCATGTTTTCCGGGGTAAGCAAATGGAGTGAGGTTTGGTCAAAATGACGCAATTTCCCGATGTTGGTGCAACACTACTGGGGTCTCCTCCAAAATGACTGAGTCTGAAACAGAGCCTGAAAGTAGAAAAATATTATTTGTGTCCTGCGGATGGCCAAGACAACCTAGACTCCCTGATTTGTCCGTTCATTTGGGAGGAACGAAGGGATCACTTCACCCGGGGGAGTAAGTTTGACCTTGCCTATGGTTTGTTTGCCGATCACTCCGTGTCGTTCTGAAAAGCTATGCAAAATGCTTGAAAAGCCCAGTTTGGGGTGCCCTTCTTTCCCATGGTGTCCTGAACTCCACCGGCATCCGCTTTTTCTTTTCGGTGAACGTGCGTTCAGGGTCACTGGGCAACTGGGTTCCCCATGGCCTCTCCAGGTCTGGTGCGGTGTTTCCTGTGCAAGGAGGGTCAACCGGCAACCCCTGCATTGTGTTTGTCCCCTGCATTGCGTTTGTCCCCTGCATCCCCCCCTTGTCTTACATGAGCCAATCCAAACAAAAAGAAGGGCTGAGGGGACGCTTGACAGTTCTTGCCATGGTTTCCAGTCGCTTGCCTTTTGGACGCGTCCTCGTCATAGAGAATTGCAACAAGAAGCAATTCCATTTGCAACGTGCCGGAGCTGAACCCTCAGGGCGACTGAAAAAACATAGCGCGAAAACCATGAATACAGGACGGCCCACTGGTTTTGGCCGCATTCCTTCTCTGAAATTGAATCGAGACCTCTGGTCTAAGGTTTGTGAACTTTATAGCAACCCATGCCTCTTTGCCTTCGTGCCGTGCCTTGTCATTTTGCGCGACCTTCAGGCGGTCCCCTTGCCGCGCCAAAGTTGTCCCCCCACACCTGGCGGGAGAAGCGCCTTTGGTGGAAGCGATTCTAAGAGTTATCCAGGTTGAGATCAACCATCGTTCATTTCATCCACAAGCCGTGGGATGCCTTCCCCGTGTGTGTTCTGCTACCCAAGACTTCCCTGCAACAGGATCTGCAGGTTTGGGGATCCATCTTAATTTTCAGGAGGTAAGATGAGTTTTCACTTTTGGCCCCTGTCAAATCATAAATCACAAATTGGTGCACATTGCAAGCCAAACATCACGGGTCAACTTGGTGGGCCCAGATCTCATTAGATCTGCTCTGCGCACAGTACAAAGGCTCTGCCGAGCTATGAGGAAGGCTCTTTACGTGCAAAAGGCTCGATATGTTCTGCGTAATCCAACCATGTCAGAGGATACCTGTCTTGGAAAAGGACTTGTGTACACTTCCATATCATGTTTACAATAGGTAAGTTGCTGAAGAATGCCAATGAATTATGTAGGCCTTTGCACCTTTCGAATCCTGAGGCTCCTTTCGCAAGAACGGGACCTCCTCCCCAACGGTCAAATGTCGCGGACCCGCTCTTCTCAAGGTATGGGAGATCATCAGTTGATAAACACCGTCGCCCTGGGCTCGATGGGAAGAGACCGCTCGATCTCTCGCTGAGATCATCATCAGCGGCAATGCTGTCGGATGTGTCGCCGCCGGGGGGCCTGGTTTTATGTGGCGGTCGCTTGGTTTTGCACGTGCAAACGGCTATCTTGCATTTGACAGGAAACTTAGCAAATGACAGCTGTAGGATTTTAACTTGAGTCCACCCCTTAGACCTCTCGGGCACATGGTGCTTGGCATGGGAGCGCCGGCTTTCAACAACGTCTCCTCCTCGCTTCGGCTTGGCTCGCTCCTGCTGAACCGAGGCTTACTTGCACATCATCGGCCGCATAGCAAGCCTGCAGGAGTCAGGCCTTGGGAAGTGGGTGGAGGGGATGCAGGAACAAAGGAACCGAGAAAACACAGGTTCAACGGTTCAACATGGGTTTTAGACGTATGCCTGGACATTCAAATGTCGAGGAATTCCTGGCCGTTCTGGTACTCAAGGCGTTTTAACGCGGTTTGTGTATTTTCACGCTTTTTGTTGCGGGCGTTTTGCGGTAGTTTGCGGGCGTTTGCGCCCAAAACAGGGTCAATGCCGAGAATTACCAGGAATTCCTTGACGTTTGAATGTCCAGGTGCAGGTTGTGTACACATATAAATGACTACCTTTCAAGCCTACCTTAGTGGTACACAAGCATAAGATCCATTTCTGAAAATGTCTATGACACATACCCAAAGGCAGACAATATTGTATCTCGAGAAGTTAGGATGCCGGTCGATTCTTTGTCTTCGGGCATGGGTCACCTATTGAAATCGCTACGCGATCCGCCGACGCCAGTGGACAGTCCCCTATTAACAAACTCGGGCTGATCGAGTCAGCACTGGCTCAAGGGACGATTGCCAGATCAGCGCTGCTGCAGGGTACCTCTAGTTTGGGGTCAGGAAAAAGACGCCTTTTTGCCTAGGTCACATGGGTCTTTTAACGTTTGGAAGGAGAACAAGCAACGCTCCTCTGACGTCGGCTGCGAAGTACTTTGAATTTGGGGTATGCGGGAGTCTTAACGCATGGAAGGAGAACAAGCCACGCCCCTCTGAAGTGCCTTGAATGTGGGGTAAGGGAAAGGACGTTTTTTTTGGCCTAGGTCACATGGACCTCTTAACATGTGGAAGGAGAGGGTGCCTCGAATTTGGGTAAGAAAAGATGGTTTTTTTTTTTCGGCCTCGGTGACATGGGGCTCTTAACGAGAATGCGAACAACGCCGCTCTGACTTCGGTCGCAGGGCTGAACATGTGACAGGAGAAGATTACTAGGGCCTACTCTTTAAGCCACCTCCCGAAAGGGTATAGCCATTTTTTTGTAAGTAGAACGAGGCTTTCTTGGCAGTTTCCTGTTTTTCATGCCCAGATGCTGAGGATGCTGGAAATGCAAGGGGTGCAACCACACAACTTACAGGAACAGACCCAGTCTTCGCGCTCAAGATTTTAAGACTTTCAGACACGCAACATTGACCAAACACAGAAAATACCAGAGATGTGGGGAATGCTGGGAATGCAGCCGGCCAGCCACAAAAAAGTGCAAAAAAACCAGAGCTTTTTGATATTTCCCAAAAGCAACCATCAAAAAACGAGACTAGCAACCCCCCTCAAATACCCCCAAAATAGACTTCCAAAAGCACGAACATGCAGGGGATGTTTCGCAGTAACTGCTCCGCGCAGGTGGGAATTGCAAGAAACACTCATTTTGAACAGTTCCTCAAAGTACCACTGCACTTGGCCCCACCCAAACCCCTAACAGGCCAATTCCAACATCGCTTGAAACAGCACAACACAACTAGTATCTGCACAAAGAGAGACAAATTCATGGCAACAAGATAATCCTGATGATGCTGGGGATGCAGATCCTGCGCGTCCGGGGGACTCCCCCCCTGGAGACCCAGGCGAACCGCAGATTTTTAGCACGAAACACCCAACAACACTGGAAAAATACAGGGTTTTGGACACCTAGCACAGCTGGCAGTCCCAAAAGCCTTCGGCTTTGATAAGAGATTCCGAAGGAAGACCAAGTTGCGGACTGCCAGCTACACGCTCGACTGGCGTCGGCGGATTTCTTGAGGGAAGGACTGCAAATCCACCAAAAGATGCCGCTTTGGCCGGCCGGACGCTCTTCATTTTGGATGCTGAGGTGCGGCTCCCGTTCGGCATGTTGACGATTTCTGACATGCGTTGCATTTGTTGATTTGGGGGAATCCTACTTCTGTGAGTGGGCAAGTTGAAACTCCCGTATGCTCTAGTCTGGTGGGGAAAAGAACGAAAGTCATGGACAGAACCACGTTGGTCTCAAGGACATTTTCTTCGAGCACCATCATCTTGGGATGATGCAAAGTGGACGTACGCTGGTGGATACGACCCCCCGAAATGGGGCCGAAGGTTGTCCCCAAACGCCACCCATTTCGGCCTGAGTGTCGTGACCATTCCAACTGCCCAATCATCTCCAAACATCGAGGGCGCCTGTACTTCTCCATTGGCCACTGGGGGTCTGGGTTGCTTTTTAAAACCAACTCACAGAGAGACGCGTGGGACGCTTTGCGCGCGGAGGTGGTTTGGAGGACGCGCACGGGGCCAAGTATCTTCGGGGCGTATTGAGGTGGTTGAGAAGCACCCAAACACACAAATGCCTCGTATGATTAAGCATGATTCTGTGATTTCACGGAACCCCGCGCCCCCATTGCAATCGTTTAACTCTGCAGGGCGTGCGTGACATCCCCTTCACCAGGGTCCAAATGGCCATCCAAAGTTCCATGCGCGGTTGACAAAAGGGGAGCTGGATTGCCTTTACCTCCGTTTCCCTTTTGCAAACCTCATAGGCCCAAAGAAGAAACAAGAAGCTTTCTGTTGGTTGTGTTTCTTTATTGTGGCTCTTTTAGGCAAGGCCCTTTAAGACAAGTTATTCCGGCGGCCAGTCAACTCCGCCGGTCGGATTCGTCAACGGCAGACCACTAAATTGTTTGGCGAGTGGCCGTACCCACATAGGCCTGTCTCAAAGTTAAGGGGTACCGGGGTGCCCCCTAAACGTCCGAAAAATGAGTGGGTGTTCTTTTGGTTTCCCTTCCAGAAAGGGGTAAACTAGGTCCCCCAGAAGTGCCGTTTTACACTTTTTGGGGGGAGGGTCCCCTAAAATAGACTGTTCTAACCTCTCTGGAGGACCTACCTCAGTTTAGGGGGTGGGGGGCCCCTGCAAAAGCGGTCTGATTCCCTATCCATAAACTGGGGCTGATGAATATCGGGTCAACGTTGGAGGGTAAAAGGGGCAAATGGAAGCCTCTAGCACGGTCTCAGGTAGTGCTGAACAAAAAGGAGAGAAACGATATCTGGCCAAAGCCTCGTAAACTGGGGTTGATGAATATCGACAGACCCACCTTCCAGTCCGAGAGCCGAGGCTCGTTGGCGCCGAGGGTTTTGACGCCATGGCCGGGGCCTAGGGCCCAAAGGGTGGTCGAAGACAGACGGAAGGTCTCCGGAGACGAGGGGCGAAGGTGCACTTTCAATGTATCCCAAGTACAAGCACCTCCTGAGGATGGCTTCTGGGGGGGTAAAAAGGGGTCTTTTTGTACCTCCTTGGAGGGTACTTGGGCCCTCTGGTATGGGAGGGTATGGGTCCTTCTGCCACCGTGTGGCTTTCTTGGGTGGCTTGGGTATGTTCTGAGTTCTGTGGCAAAGCTCGCCAGGCGGGTGCAGGCAGCTTCCTCTGAGCGCGGGCGTCGGAATCCGCGGTCTGCGGCCTGAGGGTCGCAGGGATTCCGCGGCGAGCGGAAAGGGCAGGCCCAAGAAAGAGGTTAACCTCAAAGAGGGTTCTGGCAAAGGTTTTTGGAAGATGACACCGGG
Organism: Effrenium voratum; assembly: GCA_963377175.1. Classification (NCBI taxonomy): domain Eukaryota; class Dinophyceae; order Suessiales; family Symbiodiniaceae; genus Effrenium; species Effrenium voratum. Next base: position 257,061 of record CAUJNA010003617.1, read on the forward strand.
GCCCGGGGTTTGGTGGCAGCTCCCGGATTCGAGCCCCTCTTGGCTTACTGAGTTATCTGAACCATGGCTAGCGCCCCAACCGGACCCGACCCCTCGAAGCACAGACGTGCTGTGGGCACCGGCGTGGAATGGCGGAAAGTGAGCGGCAAGTTTGCTGAGGTGCGGCCAAGGCCGACGGTTTGCGCGTTGCATCTTTGGCCGACGGAATGCAGATGCTTTTCGTTGCAGCATGTTCGGGGTGCACGCTGGACTGTTCGAGGGCACGTGTCGTCAATTGGTTTCAGCCTTGGTGGGTTTTGCCGAGGGAAGCCAGAGAAGCGCGTTTGGTCCGCCTATCCCCGTCAGCTTCCATGATTGGAAGGCGGGCAGTTCGTGTTCTTTTTTTTTAATGGACAACTGACGAGTGGAATCGGGCGACCGGAGTTCCCCGACAGGGCTGGGGGGGGGGGGCACTCCAAACCACTTTGAGGTCGGCACTTGCTCTTGGTGTATCGGATTTTTTGACCCGTTGCGAACCCCAAGTCATGTGCGTAGCGTCCAAAAGGAACCCATTTGTTGGAACCCATTCCCAGCTGTGGCCCCAAGGTCCTTTGGGGAAGTGAGCCAAGTCAACTTCCCATGCTTCAGTCTGGGGATCCTACACGCCGGCAAACGGATCATGCATTTCATCCGGGGTGATGTCGTTGGGTTGGGGCCAGTCAGTACCTTGTGGCGGCTGGAATTCCATTAGGCGCCTCACTCCCCCTGCCACAGCGAATCTGATCACCTTGTTTGTTCTGGCTCCCTTCGGCAACGTGATTCGTTGATTTTTCTTGAGAATGCCGCGTGAAACTCGCGGAGCCAACTAAAAAACTGTTGGACAAGATGGCAAGATGTTGGCAGCCAAGCCTGGCGGTCCCGGCACCGGAAGCTTCCACGTTAGTCTGGGGGAGTAGGTTTTCAGTCAGCTCCGGTATGCGATCAGCCGCGCTCGCCGAGCGCCCTCGCATCTTTCGCACGAATTCGTCTGCGGCTCGTTGGGCGCGAGCTGGACACATTTTTGGGCAAAGGATATGTCAATTGGCTAAACCATCGACATGGGAGGTTCTGGGCAAGCGGCACCAACAAAAAGGTACCCTGAAAAAGAGGCGCGTTACGGAACCCACCGGTGAGGTTTGTCCAAAACAGGTATTGGGATGCTGGCAGGTTGAACCTCCACTCAGCTGACGAGATTTGACGAGCTTTCTCGGTGGCATTTGCCTTTTGAGGCCGGTTTGTGCCGAAATCACCTTTTACACCTTCTTGATAATGGTAGTCTCTGGTAGTTCTCCATGTTCACTTCTGAGAAGCTCTCACAAACAAGTCAAAGAGCATCCCATGCTCGAAGGCCGAGCCACTGTCCAAAATTGGAAATGTTGCCCATGGAAAAGGTTGGCATCGCATTTGGTGCCGCTCCATTAAACACACTTGGGCGAAAGTAAATGGCATAAATCCTCCATTTTAGTTTAGTATAGTCATCCTTTTGCATTTGGCCACACCAACGGATTTGTGGCATTTGGCTTCACCCTGGTGTAAAGGTACCGAATGATTTGTTTGATCTTCCTTTTGAACCAACATGACAACTTCTTGCGGGGGGTCTAAGTCTGGCTCGTTTTCTTGGGTGAGAATGCAGTGACCCCGGCGAGTGCCATGCCTCTCCAGCATGCGACACGCGCGGGTTGCAGGGGTCCCTAGGCGCCTGGGGGAATTCGGCGAGCAGCTTCCCACTGGCTGCGATTGTCAACATGATTGGGCTTTGTCTCTCAAGGCAATCAGGGGATCCAAATCCTTGCAAGCGTTCGGACACATCCGCTAAGGAATCCTACCCTATCCAAAAGAATGATTGTGGTACCCCAGCTAAAGGGGCACCAGATTGCTTTTCAGGCCGTTTTGCTGCAAGGTGCTCCTGATTTTTCAAGAGGCTGCAAAGTCCCAATCGGGCGTCAACCATGCTTCCTCTCCCGCCCACGTTGCCATTGATGGCTTGGATTTTTTTCTCGGCAGGGTAACCCTCTGGTTACATGTTGCTTTTTCTGAGGGAGGCTAGCTGAAACCGTTTCTTGGCTTGTTGGGCAGAATGGCTGGCAGTTATTGCTTGTTTGATTCAGTTGTTTGAATGGATTCCGCTCGCTTCGAGGAGCCACCTGATTTTCTCACTTTGCCGTCTTGGGCAAGTCAGTGTTTTCCAGGTGGAAGACGTTGGCCCGATGCTGGGGGTACTCATTGGCTAATTGTTACTCGCAGGGAATCCCTCTACTTAACTGGCAGGTTTCTTGGGCCTATCCCAGCGCTGATTTGCTCGCCGTGCCCTTTTGTTTTGGTCCCTCAAAAGGGTGTGTTTTGAGGGCCATTTTTTAGGTTGGTTTAAAGGGACACCAACGGAAAGCCGCATTTTGCTTGCGTTTGATTTTGCACACGTCATCATTTGTTCTATCTTGCTCCATGGCCGAGTTGTACTCGGCCATTGTTGCGAGCCACCTGGCCGCTTTGCGTTGTCTTCAGCAGATGGTAGCCGCACATACTTACAGTCATGCATAACACGCATATGTTGTTTTCCGTTTTTTTTTTTTTTTCTCGGGGAGGTTGAGGGACGATGGCCCAATTTGGTTTCGGCCTGGGGTTTGGAAAGCCTTCCAGAATTGGGCACCCTGTGATCAGCCCCGCCCCCTCCCTCGGTTTGGGAGAAACAACCCAACCTGCCGAATGGCCCCTCAGCCCAGGTGGCCCTTGCATGGCTCGCCTCTTGACGTTAAAAGGGGGGAGGGGGTTGGGTTGGGGGCATCCAAACCGAAAATTGTGGGGTGGGGGTCCTGCATCCTAATGGACATGGAGCCAGACTCGCAGTCAAATTGAATTCGGGGTGCATTCATCCCATCTTTTGGGCAGCAACCAAAAGCAAAAACAGAGACCACCCATTTTGTCTCACTTTCTTTGCTTTGAACACGTCGCCTTTTTTCTCGTTGTTTTCTTCTCTCCCTGTCGATCCCGCTCTCCCTTCTCAAGGCTGCTTCTCCTGTCCTGCCCCTGTCCTGCCCCTGTCCTGCAGACAGTTCCAAAGTCTTAACGCAGAAACGCCTCCTGGAGCACGGCTTTGCTTCTGGTGACTCCCTCCCCTTCAGTAAACACGCCGGCTCGAATCCGAAACCAGGGCCCCATGACACTGAAAGATGTCCCCCACCCCACTGGAATGAATTATTTGGGAAGGGCAGGGTAAGGAAGAAAGGAAGAAAGAAGAATTGCAGACTGCACCCGCACTTGCATACACCAAGCCTTTCTCAAAACCAACCTGAATCCAACCCTCAAGCCACCTTAAAGCCACCCCAAGCCCACGCTGAACAGACAGGTCTCGGGTTTGCTCAGGCTTCTTTGGGGTTTCTTTCGGGTGATTTCAGGACGTTTGTGCGGGTGGGCTTCGTGCTGGTTTTAGGCTGGTTTAGTGTGGTTCAGGGAGGCTTCAGGTGACTTTTGTGGATAGTGTAGTCGTCATCAACCCGCCAACCCACCCCAAATACACCCTACACCCACCAACCATATACCGCATTCCTGCCATGAATGCCCTATATAAATTGACCCCACACCAACCCAAGGCCCACCATGGACTCATGCTTGATGATTCATAAACCTAGTTCAACCTAATTCACCTGCATGAAACCAAGCTTTACCCTAAGACACCCAAAACCTACGCTGACTCCCATGGCAACTCTCTTCACCAGAACGCCCACTGCGGCTGGTCATGCTATGGGTTCTTCCGCCGGAGGACGAGATGCTGCGGAACTTCCTGTGGGTGCCCCTGACCTCCCACGCCAAGGAGCAGAAAGGGCTCAGAAAAATCGGACTTCTGGTCTTCCAGTTGCTTGGTAATCTTTTTGGTTTTTCCCCCTGTTGGTTTTAGAGGGAAGACATCACTACTGGAAACATGTTCATTTTTTCAGGGGTTTGAACCAAATGGAGGTAGTTGCTTGGATGTGCACCGTTTCGTTTGGTGCTGATTGGCCTAACCGCCTGAAAAAGTGATTGCTTTGGGCGCGCGCCAAACAAATCTTTCGGGGACTGAAAGTTTTCGTGCAAGCCTGAGAAATAGTGAAACTTTGGGGTAGGGCGTGTTCATTGCTAGACCAAAGGCCCGCAGCAGGGCAGCTTGGAGACAGTTCGCCTTTCTCCAATTTCCACGCTGGGACTGTCATGTACCTCGAGAAATTGGAGCCCTAGGAATCCTTAAAAGGTATGCTTGGGGCCCAGCGCGGGGGGGAGGGGGGAGGGGGGCTATCAAATACCGATTCCATGAACAGGTCGCTGGGCCCTCCCTATGCCCCACCCGGGGCTTATTTGTTTGCTCATATGTTTGCGTGGGGTCTCCGATCCCAAGTCTATTTGTACTTCTCAGGGTGGACCAAATATGGAACGGAGTCAGACCATATATTCTTTTGGAGTGCTCCAGCTGTGCACCAAGCTAAGTATGTGTTCTCCTTGTTTTTCTCCATTCTGTCTGCTCCCTTTTATATGACTTGCTCCAGTTTTTTGTCATACGTCATGTTTGTTCCACACATTTTTGCAAACTAATGTTTGCGAAACTATTGTGGCAGACAATTTGCCCCGTGTGGTCTGAACACTAGCTACAAACAGAACTGCGCAGCTTGCGCAACCCTAAACATAAGCGCTTCGCGCTTCCTGCTCGGCCAGGGGCTGTTTGATTTAGAGGCTTCCTTACTCTAGGGCCTGGCGTGGTGAAAGAACCGACGTGCACGGGGCTGGCTGGACGCATGAATATGTGGCCAGCCGTTTAGCCGGTCGCCCTCAGGCCACAGTCGAGAATCGAAGGTAGGCAGCTGGAAAAGCTGCAGCCGCAAACGGCGCGTGGCTTGACAGCCGCAGTGCAGTGCGAGGGCAAGGTGCCGGGGGCACAGGCAAAGAAGAACTGAGTGGGTGAAATGCGAGCGGGCTGCGTGAACCAATCGTGTGGCTGTCGTCCGAGTCCAAAGGCAAGGGGCCGCTGAGGAGGGCCAAATTTTGAACCTTGCTTCACTGCAATCCAAGATGGCACACGTTTTTGAATTCGGTCGAAAGGTACTGTTACTGCCTAGTACTGCGTCGTAGATCTGAGAGCTGGGCACCAGCTGATGGGTGCTAGCAGGGCAGGGGAGGCAGGAGTCCAACAGCCGTAGTCCAAGAACTGGGGCTACGCGCCGAGTGTACCTTATCGGGCTTCAGCTTGATCAAACATAATTTGACTCTAATAATTTGCCAGTAAACATCTCCACCAGGTCCGAACCTCCCAATTTTTTAGACCTTCCACTGTCACGCAAACCTGCGCAGGCGCTGGGCTACGATACGGCCTTTTTGGCGCCCATTTTCGCAGAGCTCCCCGGCAGCTGGCGGATGTGTGTATGGCGGGTTGTTCATTTGGTTTGGCTTGTTTGCTTCATGCTATTTGTTTGGTTGGTTTCTATGGCTTGCTTTTTGGGTTTGTAAACTGGCGGTCAAGTTGTTGCATGGGTCTTGCTACCAGATAATAGGGGCAACAACAAATACAAGTACGTATTTTGGACCCACGGACTCACAGGTTCGCCAAACTAAGTTGATATCCGAGGAGCGTGGGCATGCGCATCCTACCGAACTTGCTGGTGACACAGGCACGGGCTGCCTTCTGGTCAGCTTTACTTACGGAAGCTGTGGAATTCCCACCTAGATGATGTCATCCCCGTTGGTAGGTGGTTTATCCCAGTGTTGGTCGGGTTTCATCCATTTCAATTGGTGCATAATTTTGCCTTTCACAGAATGCAAAATCGGCTTGGCCCCCCGTTGAAGTTCTTGTTTTGCTCTTGGAAACGGGGGATTGTCCATTTTGTGGATTTCGAGCTCACCTGGAAAAACGGGCGAACAAGCTATGATGTTTGGTCCTTGGCTTGGGGATCCAATTCTTTTGGGAAATGTCGATTTGTCACTGGGTGACAAATAGCCCATGTTTGTTTTCCTTACCCAACCGGAAGCCAAAAGCGGAATATCGATTTTTCAAATTTATCCGGAGCCCCTCGACAAAGGCACACTTCAAACTTGCGCTGGAGGTTGGCCCAAAGGCCGAGTTGCTGATGCTGCTAGTGCTCGCCGGATACGCCTGGGCGCCCGGCCCGGGTATGGGGGGGGGCTGGCCGGAGTGGGTTGAAGTGGCTTGGAGCAAAATGAAGTCTTAGCTGTGGGGATTGCAGCTCTTGAAGCCACAGTTCGAGGCTCATTTTGAGGACGTCGCTGTAGTGGGCCCAGCAACTGGCCTGGCCAGGTTCGTTCTATCATCACAGGTTTCCCTTGCCAGTGGGATTCCTCTCGAAGGAGATGAATCGTCAACCTTTGCGACATCCAGCGGAAATTCAGCGGAATTTTAGCATATTTCCTCGATTGAAGCTGGCTGCGTGGAGGTCAGGCCGCCCATCCCCAGGCAGCCTTTTGACCGAAGGTTTTCCAGATTTTGGTGGATCGTCCGTCAAGGTTCCGACCATTCTTTCCAAATCCCCATGTTGCATTCAAGCCACTTGCCGGTTCAAATGGCCCAGCGGGCAAGTGATCTGATCGCTTCCGAGGCTTCCCCACTCCTCGACTTGGAGCCACCCCTTTGGACTGACATGGGAGGGACCTGTCCTTCTTTTGACTTGGGGACTGACCTCCTTGAGAATGGCCGTCCGCTACCCACCAGAGGGTCCGTAGAACTAGCCGAAAAGCTGGACTCACCAATCAGGTCCCAAGCTGGTGGACGGAGGAGGGGGGTGAGTCTGGAAATTTGCACTGTGTCCATTTTCACGTTTACATCCGAGCTTCACAACCTGCTCAGCAAGACCCATTTTAGTCTATGTTAGTGGGGATTGGGATGTTCACTGGGGGTACGGGATTTTGACCCATGGCCATTTACTTCCAAGTTCAAACTTTAATTTGCCGGGATTGTGGAAACCAACAGGCTGTTTGCTGAGTCTTGGCCACGGGCGTGCAAATCGGCGAAGGTTCGGCCATTCGGCTCAGGGCATTCGCTTGAGAGTTGCGGACATGATGCTTGGGCTTGAAACAGTATTGAAACAACGCATTTGCGGCGCCTGGTTGGGGCAGCTGAAGCTTGAAGGGAGGGGGCATTTCAAAACAGCACTCGTATGTTTGCAAAGTTTATATAGTTGGCATTCTCAAACATGGTGGGTCTGCAACGAGGCCCGACTTCATTTGAAGTGGCCAGTTTCTCTCTTCAAGCAAAATGGGAAGGTACAGCACCGGCCAAAACCGGCCCAAACCACCCAAACCACCCACCTGAGCCCATAACGTCGACCCCGATCGCCGTTTGACCCCTTGCCGCGATGTGGGGCTTCGGGCCTGTGCCAGCTGAGAGCGCCGCGCAGCGCAAGGATTTGGACGTGGGGTACAACCACGGGGATGGGTACGCTCCCACCAATTAACATGGAACCTGACAGGGACCCGGTCCCTTGAAAGGGAAATGGTCTACCAGGGGACCAGGACCCCTGTCAGGTTCCATGTGAATTGGTGGGAGGGTATTGCTTGAATTGTTCAAAGTTAGCACCCCATTGCCGCTGGAGTGCGCGTTTTAAAGGAGAACTGCACACGGGGGAGCTTAAGCCTAAGCCCGTGCTGACCGTGCGGACCATGTGCCAACCACGTGCCAAAACACAAGTGATAGGCAACAACCATCATGCTCGAGTTCCTCCGGAAAATATTTGAAGAGGAGACATTTCATAAAATGTCCAGATGCCCCATTTGACCCTGACAGGAAGGCTGGAGGCCACGCCCGAGGAAGGATTTGATCAGCTGAGCCCCAAGTTGGACTTGATCCCCCCCGCCCCTTCCCACCCCCCGGTGTTTGTCTTCATACTTTTCTACCAGTAGTTACCTTGCTCATGCTGGATCCACGGCTCATTCTTTCCAGAACCACCTGCTCAGGGAAAACCGCTTTACCAGAAGAACCATGGTTGGGAGTTGGAAGGAATGGGATCAACCTGGACTCTCCCACGTGCCACTCTCCGCATTCCTTTCCTTCCTTTAGGTGGGCTGCCGCTTTTTCCGGCCCCCACTTTGGTGCTTTATTAATAGGGGCCGCTTCAAATGTGATCTGATTCTCCAGTAAACCCAGGGACACCCCCTATTAACAACAGAAGTTGATTGATATCAACATTACTCCGCTTTTCTCTTTTCCGCTTGCTCCTTTCTCGACGTCTCGCTTTTGGCCCGTCAGTCAGCTGTTTTCCCTGACAGCACACTTTTTGTTTTATCATTGCAAGATGCATGGAGACGATGCAAAGAGGAGCGAGCAAACGAGGACAAGAGCTTGGAGAAGAACGCCAGAAAGCCTCGGTTTTCCCTGAGTAGCTTAGCCCCCCGGTTGCAGCATTGTGCAGCCTTTTTAGGCTGCACTTTTAGCAAGCGGCATGGTTTGTTAAAACGGCAGTTGATTCCACAGGACCGCCCTGGTTCGAGTGAGGTGAAGTGCAGCTCAAGCAGATCAAAGGCTGTTTCTCACGGCCTTTTGTGTGAGGGTATCCGTTTTGGCGTTCAATTTCCAACCAAGGCTCTAATTTCCTTTTCTCTGTTGTGTTCCTGGGTTTTCTTTCGCCTGCGCACAGGACCCACGCTGGGCTGAGGCTCGCCCTGCCGGTTTGGAGATCAGAGGGGCCGGCGGTTTGCTGGGCGATCACTGGACCAATGGCATTTACGAGTTGGAGGCGTCCGATGCCGATGCTTGGCACTGAGCCCCGAGAAAAATGATCGGACAAGGCTGTGGGAGATGGATGCCCCTTTGTGGTTTCCCATTGCAGACGACCACGCTCCGTGATACCAAGGTTTCTCATACCTGTGGGCATTCTGCAGCTACTTGTCATTTCCAGGGGATTCCCTTGGTGTCACGGTGGGGCGGGGGGGAGAGTCGCATCCGTGTCCACTTAAGTAAGAAAGTCATCTACGGAAGACAAGCTCTACCCTCAAGAAAGGACGCTCCACTTTTCACAAGTCCCTTTGTGGAAAGGCTAAATAATGAATGGAGGAGGGGTGGACAACCCCACACTTTTCCAAGTTTGGCGTGCAACAAATGCCTAAGCAAGAGCAATCGAAATGTGCTAGATGTTTTCTGAGGAAACATGGGTATTTTCCACAACCATGGCCGTTTGGCCTCCAAAAGGATTACGCATTTTTAGGATGAACGAACAAATGAGCAAGAATTTGAAGCTATGGTTGTCTGCATGTGCCAGATTGAGGCTAAGTTTTCTCTCTGCATCGCAAGGATGCGCCGCCGGTCTACGCGTTGCGCGCGGGGCCCTTCGAGCGGTTCCTCTACTGGGACACAGAGCAGCGCCTTGGACATCGGAGGTCGAAGCTTGAAGGCTGGGTTGGACCTTGTGGATGAAACCAGCTGAAGAATTTCCAGTAGAATTTCCTGGCTTGGATCTTAATTCTGGAACTTAGTCATGAGCTCAAAATATAAACTCCAATATATTTGTGTGTATACATATTAATATACGAAGGGGGGGAATGCTTACTCTTGATGTCGCCCGAAAATGGGGAACCCGAAATGGGGAACCCGATCCCGGGCTTGGGTGCAGAGTGCAAGCCATGCAATGTGCAGAGGCGGTAGGAGAGGAACGAACTTGCTTGGCCCACTCCCAGTTTAGGGTGGCAGCAGACATGCGTTTTCAGGGCTGCCTCACCCACTTGTTCGTCCCAATGCACATGGCCCCATTGGCAGCTCATTGGCTTTGCAGAGGCAAGCCCTGCAGTGGGCTTCGAAGGTTTTTTGGGCATGATACTGCAGCATCGTCTTCTCAGCGCGCGGTTTGCAATCTGTCGATCCTTGACCTCAAGCGGCCGATAGATTGGGTTTCAATTCGCCTTTGGCCGGCTTTTGGTCCTGGCTGGCGAGTTCCACACGGCTGCTGACGTTGGCCAGCGGTGCTGGAGGTGTGTTCACAATGATAGATAGCTACTCATTCCACGTTGCTGGCGATGTGTGCGCTCTGACCGAATGCTTTTCGCTCCCCACTACGCCACCACCACCACCACCACCACCACCACCACCACCACCACCACCACGCCCCCAATCCCACACCAACCACGAGCGGCCTCAAAGATCACACTGCTTTCAAACTTCACTCAGAGGGGTCAGCTCACACGTCCTAGCTTTGTTGCTTGGATGGCGCGAGCTGCTTCTAGGTACTGGCGTTTGGGCAGCTGTGAGTACAAGGATCAGGCGCCAGCGGGTCGGCTTTAACAGTTTTGTCCAAACGTGTTGGTGTCAGCCAGGTTTGTTCTGTTTGCCTAAGAGTTTCCCGCGGCTGGGTCTACACTTGGACTTTGTTTACAGCCAAGATTTGCTTTCAGTCTCCATCGAAGTGCTCAACAGGTGTCAGTGGGGTGTCCTGCCATTCGGTTTGTTGTTTTCGAGGTGGTCTAAAAATCGGCCGAAAACCTGAAAACATGGGTTTGCCCGGGGTCTCTTCCAAACCTATTCTACATGTTAGAGTGAGCTGCAGCTCACCTGACTTCAGATCTCCATGCGCCCTGGCCCAGTTCCTAGGCCAAAGCCTCTGCTGGCTCCATGCGCAGCGCCGAGCAGGCGAGTGGCCTGCCGAGTTGGGCCGTTTGGGCCGTCGCCGACGGGACGGGCGAAGGGGCGCACCGGGGAAAACCGATGGGGGCTACTTCCGATTGGGTGATTGGGTGCATCGTTTCTGCGAAAGATCAAGGTCGGAAAATGGGGTTGTGTCATGTTGTTTCCCTTTACCTACCTTTTGGGGGGTGACTTTGATCATGGTGAAGCACCGGGGCCAGACTGCTGAGGCTTATAGCCACATGTCACCAAAAGACAGACCACACTGGTTGGTGTGCTCCGCTTTACTGACCTTGGGCCGTTTTTGATTTCCCTCTGACGCTTGCGCTCGACTGGTGTGCGACAAGCAGGACCTTTTGCCAGTACAGGTCATCCGGACGCATTTACTGTTGAGAGGTGGCATGATCGCCGTCAAGCGCCAAGCGCCAAGATGCGCCAAGCGCCAAGCGCCAGCTCGTTTTTCAAATGCTTTTGTGTTTGGGACTCTCAAGTTGATCGAGCTTTTGTATGGGTTATTTGCATGTTTGCAGATGTGTCTGCTGGCATGCAAGTGAGATCTACTGCAACCCGCCAATGCGTAGATCCATGGAGTCATGCATAGGCGCCCTTTGCCAGCACTTGTGCTCTTTGTGCCCCTTCCATGTTGGGAGCTTCAACAGGCCTCAGAATATATTGGTAGTAATGCAGTTAGTTTGGGGCGGATATGGGACGACAACCCAAAGTTCTCGCAAATCCAGCAAACAAGCCAATTTTCCCAGAACATAGCCATGGTCCACTTGGGGCAGCCGTCATAGGCTCCTGATTTTTTTTAGACAAGCAGGTCCCTCCGGGCACTCCGCCTACCGCGGTCGCGGCTTGGATGGTCCGGGTGGGCTTCGACGTGTGGATGCCGCAGGAGGTCATCATCAAACGCCTGGGCCAAAACGGCGACTCGGATCGGGTTCTGTTTGTATCTAGGTGCCCCCGTAGTCCCCTTTTTTGGGGAGGGTTCCCCTACTAAAAAAGACTACAACAAATCGGGTACCAACTTATTCTAACCTCTCTACTGGTTGACCTAGGTGTGTATGTGTTTTTTCTTTTTGGGAGAACCGGGGGGGGGCCTCCTCCGAAACCATTTTCTAATTTAGGATATGGACAAAAGGTGGACTAAACATGAAATAGGATCAGAAAATGCTTGTTTAGGGTACTCAAGATGTCGTGGCCAAGTTTTGTCAATCCTTGCGGGAGCTTGGCATAGCTTCCAAATCCTACATTCATAGTTGGCCCACATGATTCTTCCCAGAGTGGTCCGTTTTCAAGGGACAGGTTGGTCCGGGGCGCTAGTTGTTGACCCTCCTGTGCTTTTCTGGTTTTGGCGTAGGTGCTCATCTAGCAATGGACACTGTTTTCCTTCCCTGTAGGCCTATGGGTTGTGTTGGCACGGAACCTCGAACGCGCATGCTGATATTGCGCGGTGACCCTTCATGAGTTTCACGTCGTGGGTTTGCAGGGGTCTTTTAGTTTTCCGTGGTTAGACTTTCTGGGCGTCCTTCGTTTGTTTCGTTCTTTATGCTTTTTTGGCAGCAAGCAGCGGGCTTTGGGGGCAAGTGAGGCTATTCCGCCGGCAAGTGAGGCTATTCCGCCGGCTAGACGGCTCGTCATGGCCGAGCAATGTGCCGGTGCAGAGACTGGCCCTTGCTTCGACAGCACAAGACGGCGGCCGGGGGTGTGCCTTTTCAGCCTGCCTCATGGAGGCATGCCCTCGACTCCAGGGACCTCTATTGGCTTGTTTCGAAACTTGGAACTTGGAGCAGAATCTATGTTGGCTTTTGGCGCAAGCAGGATTTCAAAGGTAGGACTCCTGGACCAAATTTGACGGAGACCCCAGAAGAAGACGGAAGGCGTCCTTGACGAAGAGCGTGCGTATTGAAGGGGTTCCCATTTTCTTTTCGCGAAAAACCCACTAGCGCCAAGCAGGTCGTAAGCAACCAGGAAACTCATACATGAGCCACGGTCAAAAACTAGCTTTAAACTTGAGGTGGGGATAGTCGTGGACCCTTGGGCTGTCCCATGTCTGTCTAAGCAGCCACTTCTTGAGCCACGTGCCGTGGTTTGTCTGAGATCCTTTCATGCACTTTAGTGGTCAGGGGCAAAACCCAAGGTCCGTTGTTGTTTGCAAGGTTTGCTGTGAGGCGGCAAGCAATGACACACATGATGCGCTTGTGATCATGACTTTAAATTTGGTTTGCTTCGGGTGCCATCACTGCTGCTAGCCGCGGGTCGTCCAGCGCGCTACGGCAACCACCTGAGCTTGCAGCTGGTGTAGGGTGGATGCTCCCTGATGCCCACCGCGAGCACACATACGCACATATGTCTTACCCATTTACACAGACAGTTACAACACCCACATGTCTCCAGAAATGTACACAGTGCAACCGCCATCAACCGCACATATACATATAGATGCACATGAATGCATACTGGGACAACGCTTGACTGGCAGTGTGCCGGGCAAACAAACAAACAAGTATTGGGGTTACAGCTGTTAGATTGGGGGCCACGCCGCCCCCCAATGTCCCGCGAGCAGAAATTTTGGAAAACCCAAACAAGCGGTTTCCCAAGGGACCCCACCAGGGTATAATGCACAACTGGCTACAAGCCGGCCTATGATGCGCTTGACTCTATCACCAGGCAGAATGGAGGCGTGTTCGTGACCCAAGGGATCTGTCGTCCCGCTTGCAAGCCAAGGCTACGCGTGTGTTTGCTTTTCCTGGGCTTAGTTCAAAGGTGTTGCAAGGGGATCAATTGCAACCAAATGGTGGCTATCGGTGACCAATAGTGACTTCTGGGGGCCATTGGTGAGAAGGGCCATATCCTTCCTGTGGCCCCCTTTGCTGTGGCTCTGAGTCAGTAGTGGAAACCACCAAAATGGTCTTAGTTGCCCGATTTCAATCAGCAACAAAACGGGCGGCTCCAAAAACACATTCAATGCTCGGCTGCAAGCATCCTTGGCTCGAACCTCCCGTGCCCCATTGTGCATTCCGTGGAAATGCAAATGCTGCTAGCTGCAATTGCGTGTCCGTTCAGGTCAGTTCGGTTGAAGTCAGGTGAGCAACTGAGAAATTTCGATAGCCTACTGTTATTTGGATGTGTGGAACCCTTTTTCTGTTTTGTTTCCAAGAGGAACCAACGGAAACCCACAATTTTGGTGGGTCCCCCAAAAAAGACAGACCAATTTTGGGGAATGCAAGAAGGGGAGCCACCAGAATGCTCCACAAAAGCCACGGGCAAACCAACTTGTCTATGGGTCAGACGGTATTGGCTTCAGCCTAAACTGGTGTCATTTAAGCAGTGCACGTTGGCAATTTCAGCAGGGGGCTTTCGTAAGGCCGACGCAAATCCTTTCTGACCATGTTGGTAGAACCCAAGGTCAATGGGTTTTGGGCGCCGCTTGTTTGGCGTTTTCTTCCAAAGAGGGTATCCAGGGCAATTTGGTGTTTCTTTCAGAGCTGTGCAGAGCGTTCCCTGTCAGAGTAGTAGGGCCCAAAAGCGTTGTTTAACTTCATGAAGTACCTCGTTGATATGCCGTTAAGTTGCATGTAGCGAGCAAAGAAGCATGGATTGTGAGCACTGGCAATGCCTGACACCAATGACTAAAGCTTGCTGGTTCTCAGTAGGGAATTACCCTTCCAGGTGTTGGGAATGAACCGGTGGTTGGTGGGGGCTTGTAGGGGATTTCCCAAGCAAACACAACCGGCAGGTAATGGGATATGCAACTTGAGGCCTGCGGGTGCCTCTTGCCGGGTGCCCTTCAGCCTGTAAAACACGAGTCTTGTATATCGTAACTGTTGCCTTGCCTGCTTGGTGTTCATGTTGAGCGCGTTCCTGCAAAGAACAAAGTGTTTAGCTGGCATAGAGGCTTTGGGAGGATCATGGGCGCAACGCAACCTGGAAGTATCATAGCCCAGCAAGGAAAGCGCGAGAGAATAGATCGGTGGCACTTCATCACTGCCAATGTAGCGCCCGCATTCAGCATGTGACCATGGCCATGTGACGAGGGCAGACAGGCAGGCCAGGCTGAAGGGTTACAAGCTATGGATTGGGTCAACGTCAGGCGACCTATTGATCTGTGTGGTTTCAAGTTGCTATGTTTTGGACCCACCGTGGATGACCCCCCCCAGCCCAAATGGCGGTTTGCCTTTTTGCGTTTCCCAAACCATTCCGGAAATGCTATCCACAAACAACACACACACACGCACACACATGGGCTTCTCTTCTCGTACTGGCGCTGGTGCCTACACGAGGCTGTCCTTTGTGCCCTTCATGGTGATGGCGGCATTGGGTCAGGAGCGCCCCTCAACGAAATACAAAGATGAGCCAATTCAGGGCCCTTGACCAGCGGGGAGTTGGAGAATCCCCTTAGATGGTTTTTGGATGTACCCATCAGCTTTAACGTGGACCTTGACAGAGTCCTGGAAGACCCTGTTCCTTTGAAAGGGACCCCCTGTCAGCTTCCATGTTGACTGGTGCCAGGGCAACCTTTAAGGAACACTATTTTCAGGTTAAGGGGGTTGCAAGAGTTGGCATTCGCCTAAGGAATTGGGCGGGATCACATGCTCAAAGCTTCAAGCAGCATGGTTTGGTAAGTGTTCAAATCGATGGCTCGGCATGTTGAAACATAAGATATGGGGCGGTTCCAGAGGGTTCCGTGGCTGACCTGGGCTTATTCACAAGGGATGTGCGTAATGATTTGGCCCTTTCTTGCTTGCTGGTGCTCGGTGAAGAATGACCCAGGGTGTCATTCCATTTCTTATTCCCTGCGAGTACATTTATGTACGCTCATTTCAGGAGACCGTGGAGACTCCTGTGCCCACTCCACCTCCGGAGCCCATCCCGGCGCCGCGTGTGTTGTCTTCGACCCCGGAGCTGACAGGCGGGTGAGTTGGCGTCGGGTCGGTTTACCTGGTCGCTCTAAGAGAACCATCCGGAACCTTGAAAGCGGGATTTGGCATGGGGTGTTCGACCCTGCGGAATTGGCAGCCCTCACCTGTTCATGGTGTGTGTGTGTGTGCGCGTGTTTTTGTGACAGTGTGGCAGCTCCAACAACACCATGGGGCCGGTTTCCTTTCGGTTGCCTTGAAAGCCGTGCACCCTCAAAAATGCGCAGCGACACATACTTTTCGATGTCCACAGAAAGCCGCATGTGGCTCAAACCCTTGGGATCGACGTGTGTCTTCCAGTTGCCGAGTGGTGTGTGCTTGGTTGGCACGAGAAGGGCCAACACGAAACGGCCAACACGAAAGGGCCAACACCAAGGGACAAACTTGTTGTTCCATGCGAAGCCGCCTGGCAAGCGTTTCTTGTTCTGATTGGAATGGATCCGTCACTTGCCAGGAGACGAGCTGATTGCAGCCCATCGCCACTTGGCCTATAGGATCCAAAAGGGTCAGCAGAGGAGCAGTTTGAGTCAGCGCCATCCAGTTGTTCAGTGACAGATTTCTTTTTTTGGTTTCCCGGCTGAACATGGTCCTGGCACAAGACCAGGCTTTTTGCTTCTTCTTCTTCTTCTTCTTCTTGTTCTTCTTCTTCTTCTTCTTCTTCTTCTTCTTCTTCTTCTTCTCTCTCTCTCTCTTTCTACCTTTCGGGTCACTAGGCAGGGCAAGGAGAGCCGGGCTTGCAGCCGGAACGGCCTTGACCTTTCCCTCTTCGTCCCGGATTCCTGCGAGCTCATGAACAACTCAACTTCCAGCTGGATGTTCTTTCGGTTTTGCATCTTGGACGCTTCCGGTCAAAAAGCTTCCCACAGCTATAGGAGGAGATCCTTGGGAGACAGCCTCTTGGAATTGGGCAGGCGATGGGCCCCGTTTTCAAGGAGCTGTAATCTGAGGATGTTTGAGCTATAGTTCTTGCAACAAGCTACAAACGGCAGTTTGCCTTTCTTGCTGTTTCTTCTTCCCGCTCACGCGCTCGTTGGCGCTTATCTCCCAGCCCCTTTTCTCCACTCGTCTTGGGTGTGTTTGGTGCGTTGAGGGTGCCTGTTGAGGTTTATGCAAAGGAAAATGAAAGGAAAGTCAGCAAGGGTCCTTTTGGGAATTCCTTCTTTGGAGAGCAAGCCCTGCTGGGCTTGTGGTTTTCCATTGCAATATACTATGCCTGCATTCGTGTCGTGACTTTTGTTTGTTAGTTTTGGGGTGGGGGGTGGGCGGGCAGCGGACAGCCCGAGGTCAACAGTACTTGTCCACCTTGGCTTCTGCAGGCGGGTGCAGGGCGTATATTCAATTAGGAAGGAAGCATGCCTCGTCGGGAAGCGGGAAGGGCGGTTGAAAGACAAGCGAAATGGTTCTCTAACCAGACGCAGACACACAGATTCCCATAAAAGATCCATGACCCGCACAGGCGCGCAGAGACCCGTTGGCGTTGCAACTTTCCCTGGATCCCTGCAAAGAGAAACCCTTTCTTTTGTGTCCCCGGGATTGACAATTTTCCATCAATACCCCCGAGTCCCAAACCCCTCACGCTCAAAGGACTCTTTTGCTTGGCTTAGGTCAGACAGATTTTTCGACTCGCGCGCACCTGTTCAGGCATCACTGGGAGGAAGGGCGCTTGGCTGTACGGGGACTACCTGAACGATGTTGAGGGTGTCCACACGGCCGTTGGTTGCGCGCAGGCCGGGTGGTATCCGTAACCCCCGTTGGTCAACATCCTTGCTCTTGCCAAATGGGAGTTTGCCTGACAGGTGCTGACAGGTGGTAGATGTTTCCCTGGTGGTCTCCTATCGCGGATTCGGAAAGCTACATCCAGCTTTCCGTTGTGCCCACTCAAAACAGATCACGATTCCTCCTTTCTACCGGGTCCACAGCAACCTGCCACGCCGCCACACCGGACCATTTGCCAAGGGTGAAGCCCTATCTTCAGGTTCCCAGCTTGCACCAAAGGAGAAAAAGGGCACGTAGCATACAACCACGTGCTTGAAACACCTATTGGGGGTGACCAAACAGAACTGCCAGAAAACCACAAAAGCGGCTCGCCAAATAAACGACCCCTTGGGGGAAAATGGATTACAACTCCCGGACACCTGGCGGAGTCCTGACGCAGAGGCCCTAGAGCTGCTAGCAGCGTCAATTTCGCACATCAGGTTGGTGAGTTAATTCACATCGCCTATGCCCTATGCTTCCAAAGCCTATTAAAAAAATAAACATTGTGACAACCCCGGTTTTTTGACAAAGACTATTTTTTGACGACGAGCGGCAGCCTCCGTTTTGAACTTGAACAAGGGCTAGGAAAGACTTGACGCTAAGGGATCCCAAAGCCGCATTTGTATATACATATGCGGCAAGATGTTTCACAATTGTCAAGGCCAATGTTGGCTTCTATGTTGCTTGGTTTCTTAACATTGCCATGTAGCGCGTGAAGGTGAACCCTCTTCTCACAATTTCTGCCCACCCCCTTAGCCAAAAAAGAACGAGACAGCCAACATCTCTACCCATCACAGCAACCATTCCAGGATGAGGATGTTGATCATCTGGGTCCCCTGCAACATTTGCCCGTTCCACGCCAACAAATAGTGGTTCTACGCCAAAAAAAGGCGGTTCTACGCCAAAACATGTGGTTTCCACGGTTTTTCTACGGTTTGTCTACACTCATGTTGTTTTTGGAGCTGTGTGAAAATTGGAACAGAAAAAACAAGCACACAATTGCTTGTTGTTCGTGCCACCTGCGTAATTGCAGAGGAAAATTCAATGCTTTGCTAGAATGAAGGCTCTGTCTACGCAAGACTTTCAGCAGGTGCATTTTCATTCACACAAGGGCCCCGAGGACCCTATCAAGACATTTTAGTTTACTTAGCTTGCAGAGAAGTATGTGGCTCCCAAGGCTACTTAACAGGTTGCAATAGCAGGCGTAATTTTTGATAAAACACAGTAGCAACCCAAAATGTACCCCAAATAGGGGTTGTCCATGAAAAAACTAGGGGTTGAACAACCCCTATTTAGAAAAATAGTCCAGGAAGCAGAGGGTATGTGCTTAAACCCAGGAAGCGAAACAGGTAGGTAATTCATATGGGGTACCCGGGTACCCCAAAACAAGACACAGTCATATGATTCAGACAACTGCCCCCCCCCCCCGAAAAAAAAAACGCGCCTTCGGCTCCGGATCTGCTTTCGGAGGCTTGCCAAGCGGATGCCAAGTGTGGCGTGGCCCAGTCGGCCATGTTTCAGCCCTCGTGCGTTGGGCCCCGGCGGATTGGATTTTCACTTGATTTTTTTCGCTGCTGGTGGGGTAAATGGGCGTCGTTTTTCCGGACCTCGACACCACCGAGCTCCAAACCACCAAGAGGGAAGCGGAATTTTTTCGGGGAACCCCCCCACCCCCAGTGCTTTGCAGCAACTCCACGAGGTGATCCAAATCGGTCTCCTGCAAGATCTGTTTGGGGGGGGGGATCCACCGTATGTGCCATTAAAGGGGGGCCCTTGCCTTTTCAGTGTTGGTGCAACAATCGCCCACTTTGTGTTTCCACAACTCATGCCAAAAAGGGATTGGCAATGTATCCAACGCTTACCGACCCTATTTGGCACCTGGCCCTGCAATTCTTCCAACCCCAAGGTGACCTACTGGAATACACAAGCTGAGGGCAGACTTGTTTGGAGCGCGATGGAAGCGGGAAGGTACCAAGAAAGTCTCAGGATGCCACGTGGAGATTCCTCGCACCTGGTTGATTCGCATAGGATAGTGAAACTTTCCGTTTGGTGATCACACCTGGTCAACCCATAACTCATTTGTTCCAAGCCGACCTTTTGACCTTTTTGGTTTTCCAATTGTTTGTTCATATTGAGTCATGGCCCTTAGTTCCAGGTCCTTTGGTCAACCCCCATAAGGTTCCAATGACATGTTTCTACCTTTCGGGTCGCGAGTCATTGGCCGATGCCTTCGGTTTGCTCACCACTTATCACCATGGATTTGCTTTGCAAGGACCCCTCCCGGTTTTTGGGTATCTTGCATCCACTGCGCACGTTTTTGTTTTCTTCTTCGGCACCCCGAGTGCCGGTTTCAAGCCTAGGCTACCACTGGAACTTTCAGGTTGAGCGGGCCAGGTGCGACCTGAAAGCTGAGAGGCTTGGCGGGAAGGCCCCCTTGCGGCACCCCCTCCCCGCGGGTTCGGGTTCCCCGCGGGTTCCACAGGTCCAAAGGCCCCGTAGAGCTTGTGGAAACAAATGGCGTTCCGAGTTCCGATTCAACCAAACTTGCAGCAGGTCAAGCCTTTGCTCAAGGGGACGAGCAGATTGGGGGGGGAGGGGGGGCTGCCTTATGTCGGCGACACATCACTCAAAGGGCTTTGGTTACAGGAACATCTACAGGAAATGGCCCCAAAGCACTGCAAATATGATGTTTTCATGTAGAAAATGTCCTTTAACCCAAGCCTTTGAATCACGCCTGCTTTGTGTTCAGAGATAGGCACTAGAGACTGGGTTTGTGTTGCCTCTCACTTCAGCCGGCGAAACCGCTGTATTTTCCCTGGGTTTAGCGGGGGATCATCACTTTTGGAGGGGAACACCCCCGTAGTAATGAACTGGCGGTTGATTAGAATGGGGTCAAGAGTGTTGTTGACCCCTGATGAATAAAACCTCCGGGGTCGTCCTGGAAGAAGAAAGCATCCCCACAAAAAAGGGGGACCCCTCCTTTAATAACAAGTGGGGGTTATCAATCAGGGATTGCCACGAAACAACGAGTTCCTTCCTTTTCTGACGAATTTACTCAGGGAGTCATGGAGCAACAGTTGGGCACACTTGTTCTTGAATTCTGATATGGCTTCATGAGGGAAGTTCTGTTTTGACATTCCCCTTGCTCCACAACTACTCCCCTACAAATCAACATGGTGAGTCCCGCACAAAGAGCCACCCTTGTTTTTAACCAAGGGCCGAAGGGTGTCGGATGTTTTCTCCAGCTTGCTTCGAGGAATGGAGGCATCAACGAGGACATCAGTGATTGGATCAGTGGTGATGTGCCGAGGGCAAGCAAGAAGCCCGCCGACGAGATCTAGGGAAGATCTCGCCAGGGCTGATCGAACCTGGAAGCCGATCAGTTTTTTTGGATCCCCTTGCGCAGTTCTCCCGTTGTGAGCAAGACTTGAATGGAATTCTTCGCAATTGGAGCTGCAAAGTGAAGTGACCTTTACCATTCAACAGTTCAACCATCGGCGTTTTTTTGTTTGATCAGCCCTTTGCGCGGGGTGTGCGGAGCAGTTGCCCAGGGCTGCTTTTCTGAGCATGCGGATGCGGAGACGGACGGAATCCGCACCCTTGAAAGACCAGTTGGCAACCCTTTGAGCACCCTGCACACCCAGCTGGCAAAAAGCCCAGCCAAGTGCTTCACAAACGCCGGACTGCTATGCAAAAGTTTGGCGGAAAAAAAAGGCAGAACTCGCTGCAACGCGGAGGGGCGAGGACACAGATGGCGTGAGATGGATGCGAGCGAGCGCGTTGTATCAAGTTTGGCTTGAATGACCTTGTTCGGAGTTGTTGTTTCTTCCCACGAGCTGAAACCCATGAACGAGTTCTCCACGGGACGTTGCAGGAGAATCTAGCATTTCAGCCACTTCAAACATTTCTGGCTGATAGAAGATGAATTCTACCCCCACCCCTTGAACTGGAATTGTGGTGATATGTCTGATATGGCTACAGTGTGGCTACAACCCCCCCCCCCCTCCCCTGGCATGGAATTGGGGGAGGGCGGTGTCCGGACGTTGCTTCCTGCTGAGCCGCCGGCTTACCAGACCCCTAGATCTCAGCTGAGTTACTCGAGCGATGGGATCCCAGGGCACGGCAGACAACAACTTCTGGCTCTGGGGCACCTGGGGCAAGCGAGTGATCAAGGCCCCGTTTCTCACCCAGAAAGTGCCCGGGAAGATTCGGGCCCCTTGGCTGAGCTGGGGGGTGGGAATGGGAGGGGTGTCGGGGTGGGAATGGGGGGGGGTGCTGAGATAGGGAAAAGGCAAATCGGGGGGTGGGGGTGGGGGTGGGGGTGGGGTGGCCCTTTTCCTCCCGGTAATTCCACATGAGGGATACGCAAAGTACTCCGCGGACATGTGATCGGGTGGAATAGGGGCCAAATCCTTGTAAAACGACAGCGAAAACGAAGGCGACCCTTTAAAACGAAGCCTCCGGAGATGTTCCATGTTTGCGCCTTTAATTTTGGGGAGAGCTCATATCCCCGTTTCGTAGGTTCCAAAAGGAACCATTGCTGGTTCCCTGCTACAGAGGTAGCTGGGTCTGTGAATGTCTGCGATGCCAATAGAATTGCCGTTCGTGATTTAGGACCCCCAGGCGATTCCATGATAGCTCCCATCCTTTACGCTGGCCTTCTCGGTTTCCGCACCACCCCATCCACATTCCCTAAGTATTTCATCGGGGGCACGCGAGCCATGCCCCTTCCACATGCCCGGCGAACTCGTGGCATGTGGGTCTGAAGATGTCTGAAGTCCCCCTTACCCAGATTCTCTGAAAACCAGACCCTAGCAAGGCCTTATGCAGGCCTTCTTTGGAGACAACCCGGGGGGGTTTCATTTCATGAAGCCCCACCCGTAGAAACCAACTACATACAAACCTCTACCGGATTTGTTCACCAAACACACGGCTTCCGCCCTGCAAAAAAAGCGAGGACATCGTCATTGGCCAGAACTTCATCATAGCACTCAAGGAGGACGGGCACCTGGTCTCCTGGGGCGAGGACAAAGTGGGTTGCCTCGGTTTGGGCACCGAGCAGGTGAACGTGCAGGATCCCAAGAAGACGCTCTTCTGCAAGCCAGGCCCCCCCCCCCCCCCAAAAAAAAGAGCACCTAAAAAAAAAAAAACGAAGCCTGTATAAGCCCTTCCAACCATCCTAGAGCCCAAAGTCAATGTGCTCACTTGAAATCTCGCTTTTACCAGATTCAAAGCATCCACATCCAGGGTTTTGGATGTCTCCTTGGACGAACCCTGGAGCGAAAGCGACCGCTTTTTGCAAGTTCACTTCGACTAAAAAGCTGGCTGGGCCCGAAACAATCGATTCAATTATTATCGGGGAAGGCGGGAAAAGAGGAACCACATTCTATTTGCAGGGTTGTTGGCTCAGCCAGGGGGGCGTTTGTATTCTTCAAGCAAGGCATATGTCACATGTTTACTTGTTAAATCCCCGCATCATCTCGCGGCTATTTTCGACAGGGATTCAATGTTGTTGCAACCAGCCCTTAGGCTGTGTAGGAGCCCAACTATGTTTCTTGTTGAATCCATTGATCTGGTGTGATAGGTAGTTTAGATTTGGTTTTGATCCCGTTTTGATCCCGTTCTTGTAGATGGCAGATGGGACACCCCCCCAAAAAAAGTCGCCTCCAAACCACCAATCCAAGCTGCCAAGAGAGAGCAGCTGACTGGGTGCCTTGGCCGCGAATGGATTGCGCAACCGACCTGCACCATGGGGTTTAGGAACTCACCTTGGAGAGGGGCAGGGTATTTAGTGAGTGGCTAGTAAGCCTGGCTATAACCCACTCAACGGAGACTTATAACCACGGCAAGTGGGTCACAACCAGGCTTACTAACCACTTGCTAAGTCCTGTGCCTTTTTTAAGAACTCGGACCGGTGATCAAACCACAAGGGCGAAAATTGGAAGCCGGTTTCCGTTAGTCTTGAACCTTAAAGCACCGACGAACCACAAAAGGAATCAAACCAAAGCTTGGTTATTCTCCAGACCCCGCACCCGGTTTAGATTTTAGGTGAAGACCAGGAAATGCCATGCCCACCAAAGGGCTTGGCTAACTTCCAGGCCCCCATAAAACATAGCTGGTACTGTGTCCTTCGCCTTTTTTTTAGGACTGCAAGTGCGTGAAAAACCGGGGGACCACAAAAACAGAGTGGTGGCTTCCCTTTACTCACTTCCTGAGTTCATGAACTTTAAACTTTTTGGGAAGACCATTTTAGTGGTACACATAGCTTTTAGACTTTTTTTGGGCCATCCACTCAGCAAGTGAGACACATGGCCGGCTTGCCACGTTTGGATCCGCCGTTTTTTTTGTTGGGCGGAAGCAAATGCGGCGTGGGAGAAGCTCAGGGTGATCTTCCCCTCCGGCTTCGAGGGCAAGATCGTGGACGTGCAGTACGGGAAGCACCACGTGCTCCTTGGATCCCGTCGTTGCCTACCTTACCTATGGATGAGAAGGAGAGAAGACCTGCTCAGTCTTGTTGGGTAACATGGGCTCTGTGTCTGTAAAAGATTAACTTCCCCAGAGCTCGGGGTAAGCTACCCTCCCAGCGATTCCATGGGTTTGTGCACAGATCCCTGTAGAAAGACTACTTTCCTCTTGGTTAAAGGGCCCTTCTTGCACTTGCATGTTGGTTGGTGGGAGGGTACCTTGAGCTTCATGGACCTCGCCGTTTTATGTGGTTTGGCCTTCTTTTTTTTTGGGGGGGGGGTGGCCATCAAGAAGCTTGACTTTTGTTGGGGCAATCCACTCTCCGACTCCTGAATACCCATGTGCCTTTTTTTAAGGGACGGAAGCTGAAGGTCAGGGCGGCTTGAAGCCGTGGGCAAGAGGGTTCCCGGTTCCCACCTGCTGGGACACGGCAATTTTTACTCAATCATTGAATGTGAGTCACCCACATCCAAATCACAAGGTGTCTTTTGTTCCTGCATGTCAGATAACCAAACCCTAAGTTGGGAGACAGTTGGGTGTGTGGATATCAGCCGAGAGGGTTTCTCTCAAGGGGACCCCAAAGGTTGGTTTGGCTTTTGGCTGTGGCTTTCCTCGAAAGAAAGGCAAAGGGGAAAGACACCCTAAACTTTAAGAGTCGTGGCTTCCATTTGGTTTCCCTTTAGTCCAACCCCAAAAAGGAAAATCTCAATACAACGCAGCTCGTTCGTTTTTGTTTGCTTCCAAAACAACCCGCCTCCAGCCACCAGCCACCAGCCTGCCACCAGGTTGGCACTGACCAGCACGGGCAAGCTCTATGCCTGGGGCGACAACAGCCGGGGCCAGCTGGGGCTCAGCGACCAGCAGACGCCCAGTGAAAATGATCAACCGGTCTTCTACCATATGTTAACAGGGCTCCTTAAAAGATACACGTTGCCCGTTGGATGGGATCCGCATGGCGGGAAAATGGGGGTGTGGGGGGGGGGGAAATGGCTATATTTCTTTCCCAGAATTAGTTCCCCTTTTTGCTTTTTTGGGTACCCGTTTTTGGGGGGAGTTGAGATGGGAGGCCGTTAAAGGTCATGGGCTGTGGTGCCCATTTTAGAACCTAATTTAGTGGGGATCGGGATGTCCACTGGGGGTACGATTTGGATTTTGACCTATGGCCATATTTCATTTGGACGTCAAAACTTCGCCACAGAATCCGAAGAGAATGTTTTGTGTATAAATGCGCGACGGAAGATCTGGTTTGAGTGTATTTTGCGGGTGGGCCAAGACAAGGGGCTGCATATCCACACACATTCTCCCGAGAGCTGCCCTTTGGGCAATCAGTGCCAGCTTTCGGTCCTGGTTCTCTCTCAAGTTCTGTCATGATGCGTATGAACCGCCCCCATTCCAACTTTGAACTTTGCGGAAGGTGTCTCCAATTCGGGCCGAAAAGTTCAAGCGCACGGCCAGAGGACTCCGCAAGTCAGCAAGAAGTCCTTGCATTTGTTTCTTTCACGGGGGGTAGCCCATAAAAATCTAGGCCATTGGGCATTGTCGGTTTGTTGAGTTTGAGTTCGCTTAGTGGAATTTTGCCCTGGTTGTTCCGTGACTTCCACCCTTCAAAGTTGCTTTGGGTGGGTAAGCTGCGCACTGAAAAAGCAATCGACCCAAAAAAGAGGTTCCAGATCTCTTTTTCTTCTCCAGACATCGGGCAGCTGGGGAGGGAGGGGGGGCTAAATCGCTGCTGGCATTTGCCCCTTTTCAGGTAAGCCACACCTACGATGTGCGCTTTTAAGACTGTTTTGGTACCCCTTGGAAGTTCCATTGTGGCAACCCAGTCAATCTTTTCTGGGAATAATGCTTGGAATATCCCTACCCCTTAACTAATGGAATCGGGGTCTGGAAAATGGGAACCCTCCCGCTCGAATTGGTGCTGAATAGTTTGCCAAGCCGTGGTTTAACTCCTAAAAAATTGGGCCTTTCCGGCTTGATGATGTTTGCACCTATCCCACATGTTGTGGCAGACTGGAACTACAAACCATTGTGCTCCCGTAATCGTGACTACATTTGGTTTGACTCCAAACCGTATCAAACTTGGAGCCAGTTGCGAGTTCAGGAAGGAAACCCTATTCTAATTCTGAAGGCGCTTACCAGTTGATTTGAGCCGGCTCCGGCACTCGCCGAGGAACAGATACGAGCCCGTTGCCGTAGAGGAGCGGGCCTCTCCGTTTTTTTTGTTTTGTTTTTTTGGCTGGGCCAAAAGTGAGTCAATGCTTGGGACCATCGGAAGCATTTGTGCCCTGAACTAAACTGGTAGTGGAGTCGCTTCAGAGCCCTGTCAAGGGCTCGTTTTTTTTTTTTGGGGGGGGGTCCCAGACACACACACACACACACAAATAGCTTTTTTTGGGGAGGGTACCCGGGTTAGTTTTAACAATTTAATAGGAAAGGCTGTATTTGAATGGGATGTCCTGCCTGGCTTCGGAGAAATTGGTAGCCCCGGGCAAAGAAATTATGAACCTTGACCAAGAAGAACAGCGTTCGAACTTGGGGGATACACGTCCAGACTCCAGTGAGGCAACTTCTTTGTTCCATGTTTATAGATACATATACACATGAACACATGCATCATTCAGGGTTCGAAGCACCAAGGGTACGAGTGTGTGTGGGTGTTTCCTCGAGAAGTGAGGGATCCTTGTAAGCAGGGACACCCCCCGGTCCATCAACTGGGAGTTCCTACGCCTGGCGAATCCATCGAGGGCTGCAAATCTAATTTGGATTCCCTCGGACACGTGCTCGACACATCAAGATCAATGGTTTCATGCATCAGCTGGGTTCCCAATACACAAGTGAGTCATATCCCGCATATCCGATATGTCAAACCCAGACTGCGGGTTTCAGTTTGAAGTATGGTCGGTTGGAAAGTCCGCTTCAGGAGGCTTTCCTTTGGCAAATTGTGGCACCTGCGGGAGGGTATTTGGAAGATCAATCTACTCTGCAAGGGGCCCTCTGTCAGAAGCAATGTTAGTGGAAGGGAGGGTATGTTTATCATTGCTTTCTGTCAGTTGCACATCTAATGGCACTACATCTTTAGGATTATTTTGTTTGGTGTTTTTTGGGACTGATGATGGGGTCAATCAACCAAAAGCAAACACAGAACCAGAAGCCAATAAAGGGACAACCAAGAAGCAACACACATGGAGCATCATCCAACAACCAGCAACCGCCACCAGATATCTGACATTTGTTAATGCACCTTTCGGTCACACGGACAAACATGTTTGAACAGCCTTCTCCTCCTGGGTGGTTTCCCCTTGGTATTCCTTGGTCCGGACGCTCGGAAGAGCCCAAAATAAAGAAGCTGCGTGCCCAACTTTTCCATCTCCAAGCTTAGGAGCTGCGGCCCTACACGGTCACACAGGTCTTGGCCTTGGAAAACATGAGCTACGCGCTGACCAGCCACGGCAAGGTCTATGCCTGGGGGGACAACACCGACGGGCGCCTTGAGAAGATCCGTCTGAGGGCAACTCTTTTTTTGAGGGTAACTTCCTTTTTTTGTTGGTTTTTGCAGGGAAACCGAAAGGACAGCCACAGTTTGAGGGTCCCCAAAAAAGCCGCGCGCAAGATGGGGGTTCGAGCGGTTCCACCGATCCAGGATACAGCGAGCGAACGCCATGGTCTTTATGTGATGTTTAGGGGTTATTTCAATGTCACTGTTGTTGGCACGGTTTTTGTTGTTTGGTTCTGTTCACGTTTAGCAGGGTTTGCTGCTACCATACCGGGGGTTGAAAAGTCAAAGGCATTGCAGATTGGAAATGCTTATGTCAGTCAGGTTGAATTGCATATTGCTTGAGGATTTGCAGGTTGGAACGGGACTGTTGGAAAGCTCAACTCGAGTTGCGGGAAATGGAATGGGTAGGTACTTCTTGAGCATATTTTAACTTTGGAAAGTGATGGGAGGACTACTTGTTAAGTCAAATCCAACCAGTTTCTGTGCTTTTTTCGCTTTTTGGGAAGACCAATTTGGCGGTAAACAAACAGTTCGGAGTTTGTGTGGCTAATGCCCACACAAAGCGAATAAATACGTGCTCGGTGGACATGATTTGCCACGTAAATAGTGGTGTCTACCACAAGGATCCGTCTCCAATCAAGATACAAAACCAGATATGCCTTGCCACCTGCTGGCCCACTTCCGCGTTGACTCTCTCATTTGTTCCGAGGGTTCGAAAAAGCACAGTTCCATGGATTTGTGTCCGCCCCAAACCAGACTTCGGCACCCCCCTCCCAATAACAAATGAAGGGAACAGACCGACAAATGGAAACAGGAAATCCTCCCGGCACTGCATTTGCCCAGATGTTCTGTTTCCTCCCACATGCCGAGTCCACAAAAGCGACCACACATGGGTATGTGCCAAACTAGCAGGACCCCTAGAATGGTGGTTTGTCCATTTCCCTTTAAAGCGACCCTCGAGAGGCGTGCCCTGAACAAAAACACACACACACACACCCTTGCCACAAACCCACACGACTCCCGCAAGGTAGGCTTTAACTCGGACTGCTGCGTCACAAAAGCAATCCAACCTGCTAATCTCAAGCAAGGAAAGCGAAAGCAGTTCAATCTCTCGAAACCAACCCCCCCGTCCATTTGAGGGGTTTCCATTTGAGGGGGTTTCTCAAAATAGTGCAGATCCTTTGGGTAGTTTTAATCTGCTTTGAGGAGGAAACGGCCTCCGAGGTGTTTGGCGCTGGAGCATGACAAGGCGGTTGTGGACAAGCCAGAGCCCATGATGCGCATGAAGGAAACGGAGGTTGCCGGGCTTATAAAGTGCATGTTTGTTCAAAACAACACATACATGAAAATAGATGAACAACTACAACCATGAAGCAACAACTAGATAGATACGCACACAGAAGCAAACATGAATACATGTTTGCACGTTTGTTTGCAGCGCGAGGCTTTATTATTATTATTATTTTCTTATTATTACTGTGTTTGCTTTGTTTCCTCATTTATATCTTTTACCCAGCGGTGGACTTGTTGGGCTCGGATTGCGAGGTGAAGAAGCTGGTGGTCCGAGACTGCGGCGGTGCGGGAGGCAAGGGCAAAACCGAGACGCGGCGGCAAGCAGCTGTGAGACGTTTCGTTGGCCCTCGCAGGGGGCCCTAAAGCAAGGATTGGCTTTCCGAAGAGTCTCAGCCAAAAGCGTTTGCCCTAAGAAGATGCAGCCTGAAAACCCTAAGGGGGCGCCGCTTTTACTTGCCTGAGGGGTGCCTCACGGAGCCGGATGTATGGTCTTCCTTCTTACTTTTGAAGCAAGCCTCGACTTGCACGCCGGATCCACTTTGATCAGAACAGAGTGGGGTTAAGAGGCAACCCCATGCTTGCGGACCTGGGGTAAAAGGCAACCCCAGCCTGAGAGCCCTTTGGGATTGTTCGTTGGAATGAACAACTTTGCAAATTATTTTGAGGGCATGCGGCATAGGTTACCTTATGTCTATCCCAAGGTCGCTGGGGCAGCTAGTAGCTGGGCGTACGTATTGCCTGCATCCCTTGCAGAGGCAGAATCCACGGGAGGGCTGGGTGTTGAAACTTTTACAAACATGGCACCTTGCTTCCCTTGCTTCCTGATTCTTGTTCAAGCATTAAGCGCCAGTCAAGGCGCAATTCGCCCAAGCCCTCCAAGTGTTTCCTTCCCAAGTCGGAGTTCCCATTTTTTGACCCGTAGAATTAAAAACCCAGTTCTAGTAAACTTGGTGATTGGAAGGGAGCCGCTACGGAGGGGGTATCCAAATTTGCTTTTAAAGAGGGAGCCTCTCGGAGCTACAGTGCCAGCATGGAGCTACCAGGGTCTGTCTGTCTTACAATAGGGTATCACCAAACTGGTGGTGTTTTCTTATTTCTGGAGCCTCAACTCAAATCCAGGGTTCCTGATTGTTTTTATTATTATTATTATTATTTTGCGGGGGGGGGGGGGGGGAGACCACTTTGGTGGTAAACAAACGTTTGGACTTTCTTTGGCCAATCCACTCGACAGGATGTAGGTTTAATAAGACACTTACCAGTTTTTTTGCTTTTGTAAGGACACACGGCTGTTGCTCAAAAACAAGCACCCCAAGTTGCAGCTTGGGAAATGGAACCAAAGACTAAAGCCTGCGCAACCCCAGATCTTTATTTTTCGCACATGCAAAAGTATCTCAGGTCATTGCCTTCGTGGAGCTTGCCGACCCGCTCTCCCAGAAGGACACCATCGGCGGCTTCGATCGTCCCTTGGGGGGCAGCGAAACAGATGCGGCGCCTTGACCGAGATCCTGAGGTAACGGCTGGCTGTATGTATGTCTTTGCGTTTGGCTTTGCAGATGCCATACACATACTCTTTATAAATACACATGTGCAAAAATGGGCATGCAGTTGTATTGCATTGCAGTGAACGACACCGCATTACATTACAATACCTGCATTCGTGCAAGCACACATGGTCAGATTATGTTTCTCGCACGTATGGTTCCTGTCATATGCGGTTATGTGTCCGTATCAAATTTGCTCGTGCAAAATACTATATTTATAATAAGTATATATATATATATATGTGTGTTTGTGGGGGGTCTATTGTGCATATCGATATTTGCGCCTTGCGATTTGTACTTGAAGAACGTGGTGGCATTTGCTGTTTGCCGTGTTGACTGTCCTTTGTGTTTCGGCTTTGTGTGGGGTGCGGGCATGGTGACATGTGTTTTTGTCGTTGTTCTATTCTTCTTCCTTGTGGGTCAGGCTGTGATGACAGCTGCAATTGTTGCTGTCTTTCTGGGGTATGGTACCCCCTGGTTTGAAGGTACGCTGCTTGCCTTGTTTTTCCCCAAAGGAAACCGGCATTTTATTGGGTTTCACTATTCTGAGACAACCCCGTTTGCTTATGTGTTCTAGTCCCCTTCCCTGCTTTTTGTCGTAAGGAAGACGTTGATGGTAGCTTTGTCACCGTTTTTGGGGGCACACCAAGCAGCCGAGGTGGTTTTGTCCGACGACATGGAGAAGGACATCTTTGAAGGTGCCTTCGGTTCGGGTGCAAGTGGCACCCCGTCCCATGGTTGAATGTCGTGTTTTAGGATCCAATCGGGGGTGGCCACGGTTACTCTTGACTTGTTGTTTGCAGCTTCATAGTTGCGGAAAGCTTGGTTTGTAGGATTCATTTCTATGATGCCAAGGGATACTTTGCCAGAGGCAATGCCGGGACTCGGTATCACAGAACGGTTTTTGTTCCACAACCATGCTCCCCGCTTCCAATATTCACGCAAAAACCAAGACCCCCCTCCCCTCTCGAAGGTTGGGCCTCATTTGGCTGTATTTGGCGTGTCTCCTGCTCTTTGGACCTTCGTTTGTGGGGTTGAGTTAGCCAAGGGCCGCCCGATATATTTCTGAAGCTCATGGACCCAAACTGCGTCGATACACACATGTCAGTGGATATATATCTGTACAAACGTATATACTGAAAATTATTTAGATGTATATTAATTTCCGTATTTGCGTATTTGCTGAGATTTATGTCCCTCGCGCGTGCGCATGCGCAGGTGTGGACCTCATGCGCCAGGTCATGGACAACACGCAGGACAGCCGAAGCGCCAGGTCGGTGGACAGTCAGGTCACAAAAACGCACCAGTCGGTGGGTGCTTCGCCCCGGGATTCATATGCATGAATCCTCTCGATGTTCACCAGTTGGTGTGTGATTCAGTTGGTGTGTGATTCAGTTGGTGGGTGCTTTGTCTCCCCCCAAAAGAAAGGAAAAGCAGGGCTTCATTTCCGGCTCGGTCCATCCTCGGGATTTTAGATTTTAGGTGGAATGTGAAAGGGCTTAAAATGCTGCATGCCTTGCTCCGAAACTATGGCAAGCTCAAATTGAAACAGAAACTGGTAGGGAAGTGAGTGAAGTGGCTAAAACATGATCGTGCCTGACCTTGTTTGGCTCTTTCCCCGGCTGGCTGGCTAAAATGGGGGTGGTAGTACTGAGTTCCTGTACTTAAAGGGGCAGGGTACTCTGTAAGTGATTAGCCAGCCTGATTATAACCCACTTAGGAGACTTACAACCATGGTAAGTGGGTTCTGACCAGGCTGACAAACCGCTTAGCCTTTAAGTAGGATCAGTACGATCTATAGTTTAGGGTTGAACATGTACATTAAGTCACTCGGTTGCGACTTTGCTTCTGAGAGTTCCATTCTGGTTTCTGGTGGTCAAGTTTTAGAATCGCACAGGGAGTTGGATGCAGCGTTTGCCGTGTGTCTCCCGCATCAAAGGAACCCCTAGAATTGTCCCCTCCAAGAATGTTTCTAGGAGTTCCCTTTTGTCTTGGATGCTTCGAACATTTTTTCATGTGCCTGTGGCTCCAAAAACGGGTGCCCAAAATGCAACCCTGGTTAGTGGAAACATGGACCAAAACCTGCGTAACCTTCCCTGTTTAATTTTGAGCCACACCCATGTGTTCACAAGCCAGTGGTGGGATGGCGGACGTGGGCGCGGCCAGGACTGGTGGGAGCACATCCTGAAAGTGCGCCACGGGTCCCCCTACACCGACAACCCCCTGCAGGCGCGCCTTTGGCCTTTGGATCGGAGCGCCTTTCTTTTTGACTAGGGCTCAGCTTCGTAAATACAATGGTGGCTGTGGGTCGAAACCAATGGTCCCATTTTGGGGTAGGTGCGCCACCCATTTTAGTCTATTTTAGTTGGGATTGGGATGTTCACGGGATTTTGACCCATGGCCTGGTGGTCGATGACGCCACGGTTCTCCTGCAAATCCTGGACGTTCCAACCCCAACCCCCTGGTTCTCCATGCCCCCCACTAGAGCTACAGCAAAGTCAGGGTAGCTCCGAACCTTAAAACAGCGAACAAAACACAAGGGTGGACACTTGGTCTTCTGTATTTCGGTCTTCCTGTTCGGGGGCTAACTCTTTATCTTAACAGTGTTTGGAGCACCAGGAAATTGCATGCGACGTCATAGACACAGTTAGAATGTAATAGAGGCCAACTAGTTTCACTCATGCTCTCATCGACATGACCCAAATATGAGTTTGGATTCAAGTACCCACAACCCTTTCAAGTTAATATTGATTCCCTTTTAGCAAGCGCCGAGTCGTGCAGTCGCTGCACATCATGAGCATTGTTGATTCCGAGTTCGAAATGCCACTCGTTGACCCAAGGATTTTCTTGTAACCCAACTTTACCTGGGCTCCCGTTGCCCATTTGGTTAGAGTAACGTCAGATTGCATTAGTCCCCAGGTTTTCCTGTCAAAGGCTGCATTGGATTCACCCGGAAATGCCCCCTGATATCAACCCTTTTGGGGAAAAGGGATCCAACATTGCCGTGGGTACACATATGTGTCTTTCATTGCATGGCGAGCTCATCTGGTGGTAAACGAGCTCACGGTGATGAAGGCCCTGACTCGGGATCCCATTCTTTCTTCAGGTTTTGGATCTTCTGTAGGTTGCAGAACCCCAATATGCCTCTTTTCGGAAGGCTCAACATTGCCGGCGTTTGGGTGGTAAACGAGCTCACGGTGATGAAGGCCCTTACTCGGGATCCCATTCTTTCTTCAGGTTTTGGATCTTCTGTAGGTTGCAGAACCCCAATATGCCTCTTTTCGGAAGGCTCAACATTGCCGGCGTTTGGCGACTCGAAGGGTGCGTCTCTGAAACAAAATGAGTTTCTGTTGTGAAATGGCTGTGTAGGGAAACTGGGCGTGTCTCAGCCTGTTCTTTAAAAACCGAAGTGGTAAACTCCATTGGCTTTCGGCCCAGTCAGGTGGACGACTTGGCTGACAAGGATTTGGACAACTGCAGCGCTATGCAGCTGGACACCTTCGTGGGCCTAGAGGTCTTGGAGGACCCAAAGCCCAAAGCGTTTACGGGACGGGCAAACGAGAGGGGATGGCCATGTTTTCCCGCTGTCCAAACGAGCAAACGAGCAAAATGGAGGTTTCCAACAACCTGCCAGAAAAGAAAGCCTGAGAAAACAAGCAGGTTTGGCTTGGCACCGGGTATCAATGAACCCCTAGTTGGCGGCTTGGATTGGCGGGTTTGGGATTTTGAACCCCTTCTTGTAGAGGGCAAACGGGGACGCCAACCCCGGAACCTCCAAATCACCAAGCCAGCCACCAAACAAAGGAAGATGATATCAGGGGCTGCAGACGTGCACAATAGTATCGCATTGCGAAACATGGCTTTACAGAAACCAATGTTCCCAGCCCTGCGATTGTTTGGATATTGGAATATGATGGAATATGATGGAATATGATGGAATATGATGGAATATGCAGGGTTCGGCATTGCTCACACTGTGTCTCCTGGAATGTTTCGGACGGGGGTTGTGTTTTTTCTTGTTTCCGTGAGGTTGTCTATTCTTAGGTTTGAATTCTCCAAGTAGGTCTCTCCCATGCAAAAGCTTTCTCATGGCACGGGATGCTGCTAAGAAGTTGCAGCAAGGTTCTTCGCATTTGCATATGTTCGCACTGTTTGTAGTGCGCCAACTGTTTGAAACTTGTTGCAGATGTGATGAGTTTACAGAGGCCAGGTGCCTTCACTTGCACTTGGCAGAGGTAGGGCTCTTGTAGGCAGAAAATGCAACCCACAAACCAGTGGTGGAACAAATTCAGACTCAATAATAAATTCCAGTGAAGTAGGTTAGGGTGGGTTTTGTCTTTTTGGCAGGGTAGTGTACCCGGGTTGCGGGATCAAGGAGTTTATCGCCACTTCTATGATACAATTAGTCTTTGGGAAGTCCTTTTTGTTGTACCATGGAAGTGGTCATTTCCCACAGCCCTGGCCCTTACAATTGTTTGTGTCCCATCATTGACACACATTTTTCCAGGTAACTCGGGCTGCGGACACTGGCCTCTCTGGTTTGAGAGAGCCTACCAACCTATTTAATTATTTTGGCTCTCAAAAAATGAAACGGGGTTGCGTACCTCCAACAAAGGTGCACGAGGGAAGTTATAGGAAAGGAGGCTCTTTTGGTTTCGAAGGCGTTCTGTTTGGCATGCTCAGCAGGTCTTGGCGCAGGGGTTCTGAAGTGGTTCTTTGACCCTCGGCTCAGGATGCCTCGTACGAGTTGGACAAGTTCATCCAATCCGCCCGCGCCCAGCTCTTCGAGATCCGGAAGAAGAAGGGCACCAAAAACGCGCCCAGACAACGAGAGGTCACGTTTGGTCACTCCGCGCCCAGTACTCCCCCATAGCATCCCAGTGGTCCTTGCGGCTATGAAATGCGCAGTCCAGGAGACACCATCCATCCTTTGTCCCTCGCTTAGTGCGCTTTCAGCACGCTGGCTCAGGGGCAACGCATAGGTGGGGCATTCAGGTCAATCCATCGCTCGGCAATCACCAAATTAACAACAACTCAAACATGTGAGGTTGTCGCACCCTTGTGTTGAGTTTGGATTGGGTGCACCGGATTTGCTGGAGGTCGGTGAGTGCTTCTCTAAACGGAGGGATGCCTAGAATGATTGTTTCTGTGGTTTCCTGTCACCTCACCCAAACCCTCAAAAACGCCCAAACCTCCCTGACCCACAACACCCCAACCTTCCCCTACCCAAACCCCTTCTTAACAGCAGAAGAGTGAGGAAATACAGAATCCCCAAGCAAAGACATCACATTGTAGGTGAGCTGGTTCTAGCCCAGGGACGTCACAATCTGGGCATTTGTCGAAATTGGGGAGCCTAGAAGGTGGTTTTCGTTTTCCCGAGCCTCGACAAAAAAAGCACCGCCGTTTGAGGTCAAGTTCATGCTCTCGCTCTTCATGGACGATTGCAAGCTCCGGCGGCTGGGTCAATATGTTGTAACATCTTACGTATGTCTTTCCCCTTGGCTCAATGATAGTGGGAAAAGGATTCCAGCTTGTGGTTGGATGGTTTTGAGGGAGCCTTCCACAGCCAACACTTCTTTAAGGATATGGTAGGACTGGATGAATAGCTTGATTGCTATTGGGTTGGATCTTTAGACTTGAACTTCTTGGTTAAAATCATTTGCGGTTTCCCTTGACCCCACAAAACGTTGTTCACTTTTTGCAAGCGGATTACAGCAACTATTCTAGGAGTTGAGTCTTATCGTTATTTTCAAAAACCAGCTGTTCCCCCCTGGGTTTTTGATGGTTTTCTGAACAACGGATCCGTGGAAAGAATGGGGAGGCTTCCGTTAGAATGATAGAATTTAACATTTCAAAGCCCAGGTTTTGACCGTCCAAGGCGGGAGAAGATCCGGCGGACCGTCGCAGCGCGACAGCTCATCGAGTACAAGCGAGGGATGCCGACCGGGGCTCCAGATCTTTTGGGCATAGGCCGGGGGGAGCGACGGTGGTTGGCCACATTTGGGTGTGTCTGGTGTGGATTGGTCTAGAAGGAAACTAGTAGAATCACGTCATCATTACATTATCATTATTGTTTGGGAGGGGGGTCCCTAAAGAAAGACACGCCCATTTGGTTGCATGTCAAAGGGGAACCCCCCAAACATTGTGGTTCTTTTTCCTTCCCTTTACACCAACCTGACACATGGCATAGACGTAATACTCAATCAGTTGTGTTTCTCTGGTTGTTTCCAGTGCCTCCGAGCATGGCAATTTCCTCGGGCCCGGCAAATCGAGCGGTCGATTTAGGCAAGTCTGCCTGATGGGCTGAAAGGCAGCGAATGGGTGTGTCTCTTTCCGTGGCTCTATGATACCCTGCGCTATGAGGGCCTAGATCTTCACAAGCGTTTGGCTCTCAAGAACCTGGCTTGATACTGTTTGCACATACA
Organism: Effrenium voratum; assembly: GCA_963377175.1. Classification (NCBI taxonomy): domain Eukaryota; class Dinophyceae; order Suessiales; family Symbiodiniaceae; genus Effrenium; species Effrenium voratum. The sequence goes on from CAUJNA010003617.1 coordinate 293,555, forward strand.
AATGGCCGGATTCCAATTTTTTAGGCCCTTACTTCTGGCCCCGTGTGACCCGTAAATTCACTTCTTGCTCGGTGGGTTCCACTAAACACACATTAAATATATTAAATCAGCAGAAGACATGGTTGCAGGTTCCAAGTCTTTTTTCTAACGAAGGGTCGCAGGGCAAGGAGCTCACTTACCCAAAGCGAATCGGTCACACAGCTATAGGGTCTTAGTTAATCCGGGGTTTGGGATTCTCGGGCAGGTTTTGGAAGGTTCTAGGCAGCTTCGGAGATTCTCGGGGCCTTCATTTGCCGGTCTCTGCTTGCACTCGCTTGCAGGCCCAGATCGCGCCAACTACCTGAGCAAAGACGCCTCGCTGACCAAAGGGTTTGGTCAGGGGACTCCGAACAGGTTCCAACAAGGCTTGCCCCAAAGCACAGCCATATGTGTAGCGGTAGAATCCTACAACCCATTTGTTAGAATCCACTTTGGGTCACCCAATTTTGCACGAACCTCACATTCCCCTCAAGTGGACAGAGGGTTACGTGCCCCTTAGGTGTGTACCCACCCTGCTTTCCCCAGTGCTAGCGCCCGACTCTATGTGCGCACGTGCACCCATGTAAGAGGCTGTGCGCACCTTTTTTCTCTGGGAACGACCACTTTCAAGGTACTGCTTCAAGGTTTCTGGGGGGTTGCTTTTCGGGAAAACTGGAAATTCAATGTGGTGTAAGGGGAACCATCAAGGAAATCCTTTTCTGATTCAAAGCCACAGCAAGGGGAGCCATGGCAGTTTAATGGCGACTATTCGGGGCTATTAAGTCTCCCATCATGCTTCTGCATCAGTTTTGGCAGATTGGCCCTGGATGGTCGTCATGGCCCTAATAGTCGCTCTTGGCCAATCATAGTCACTATAAGACTGCAATGCGTCCCCTTGCTCTGGCCATCAGTATGCGAAAGTGCACGCACGTGTTTTCCCCCTTTTTCTGCACTCCAAGGAGACAGAAGCTGTATCCTCGCAGCTCACGAAGGTCCGGAACCTGCGGACCTACGATCTCTTTACCCGCGTGCTCCAGGCGCTCCGTTTGGCTGGGGCCAAAAAGCCACAAGAGTTGGTTAGGGTTGGTTAGGGACGCCCAAAAAAAGAGGGAAGCCACATGATGGTTCTCCTCTTGGACATGTTGAAAGCCAAAGAAGAAAGGATATCATATCCTCAAAACACGCACGCGCACACCCACATGCCCACGCACACACAGATACACACACACCCTGCCCCAGGCACCCCACACATAACTCACACACACACAGTACACGACACACACACACACACACAATACACGCCACGCAGACACGCCACACGCACACCACACCACACACACAGACACAGAGGCACAGAGATACACACATATTTGCACCGCGCACAGTACGCACACCCACACCGCGCACGCACGCACGCACGCTCACACACACACACAAACACACCCACACCCACACCCATTTGCGCACGCAAACACGCACGCGCACGCGCACGCACACGCAACACACACACATAAACACAACACACCCACACACACCACACTCGCCACACATCACACACACAAACGCCCTACTCACACACACACACACACCACAGACACCCACACACACACACACACACACACACACACACACACACGCCCACACACCACTCGCACACACACACACACACACATACCACCCACACACACACACACACGCGCCACATGCACACACAAACGCACACACACACACACGCACACCGACGCCACACACACACACACACTCACACATCGCGCACACACACACACCACGCACACACACACACACACACACCACTCACCTACACACACACACCACACACACAACAGACACACACAGACACACGCCACACACACCCACAAAACACACGCAGGCACAGCGCACACAGCCACACACACACACACACACACCACTCACCTACACACACACACACCACACACACACACACCACACACACACAGACACACGCCACACACCCACAAAACACACGCAGGCACAGCGCACAGAGACACACACACACACACATACACACCACACCACACCCACCACACACACACACACACCCCACACACACACACACACAGACGCCACACGCACACACCACCCAAACACACACCACACACGTCGCGCGCGCACAACAAACTCAAACACACACACCACACACACACACACTCACAAACACACGCACGCGCACGCGCACGCACTTGCACGCGCACGCGGCACGCGTGCACGCAACGCACGCACGCACGCACGCACGCACCCACACACACACACACGCACGCACACACACACACACACACACACACACACACACACACACACACACACACACACACACACACACACACACACACACACACACACACACACACACACACACACACACACACACACACACACACACACACACACACACACACACACACACACACACACACACACACACACACACACACACACACACACAAACACAAACACACACAGACACAGACACAGAGACACACAGACACGCAGACACACAGACACACAGACACACACACACACACACACACACCCACCCACCCACGCACGCACGCACGCACACACACACACCCACACACACACAGCACACACACACACACATCGGGCCACACTCGCACATCACACACACACATGCCACACGCACACACCACACACCACACACACACACACACCACACGCACACACACACACACACACACCTGTCCCACACACACACACACCCACACAACGCTCACCACACACACACACACACCACGCTCACCACACACAGACACGCACACAGACACAGACACAGACACAGACCCACGCACACACACACACACACACACGCCCACACACACACACACGCCACACGCCACACGCCACACGCCACACGCACACACACCACACACCACACACACACACACCACACACACACACACACACGCCACACGCACACACACCTCACACCACACACACACACACACACACACCACACACACACACACACACACCACACACCACACACACACCACACGCACCACACCACCGCATATTGGTGGCCGAGACTTGGGACTCCCAAAATGGGTGGCGTTTGGATGCTTCCCGTTGGAACTTCCGTGGAAGGACCCTGTCCATCAAGGGGATCGGCCCAATGCAAGCCCTAGACTGACTCCAGTGTTTGAATAGGGCCCCCTACAAGGTCCCTGGGTTTAGCGAGAACGATCACTTTTGCAGGGACTGGCGTTGCAACTGGAGTTAGCCTTAAAAGCAGGCCTGTATTTTTCAACGCCAAAGAGTCGCTCTTTCAACCCTCACTAGTGGAAAACTAAACTATTAGCGCAGCAACAGATATGTGGGCATTTAAAATTTTTAAACAGCAATCATTCCATCCCTGCACTGAAGGTAGTTTGAGACTTATACAGGTCTGTCATTTGTAGAAACCATCAATCATGCGAACACAATGAAGATAGTTTGAAGCGGTTGGTGCCGGCTGTGCTGTTCCAACCCTTGAGGAGAGTCTCTCAGAGGTGCTCGAGTCGAAGCTTCAAGTGCTGGGATTGCAGGAGGCGGGGGGTCCCATCTTGCTTTTTCGACTCCTCGATCTGATGGTGGTTGGAAGGACGCCAAGCAACTGGGGTCTCTTAATGTAAGTGGTGGCTAAGGGGCTATCAGGAGGTGAGAGCATGGTAGTTGAGAGGGTGCCCTGCTTTGCAGGCTAAAATTGCCAAGAAATAGGGTTCGACCGGTGTTTTCTGTAGGTAGACAGCTTTGCCCCAGACCCCTCGGGTGCCCTTGTTTGGGGTTGGCTTGAAGTGTAACCAACGGGCAACCCGGGCTCCATTTTGAGGGTTCCACTTCTAAAGCCAATCAGGCTTTAAACCCTTCTTGGTGCAACATAGAAGGGGGACCCAAATGTACCAGGCTCCCCGCAAGATCGATTACCTCTTCAATGGGCCCTCTGTCAGGTGCCATGTTAGTGGGACGGAGTTTAAACACCCAGAGTGCAACTTTTCCTGCATAAACCAAAAGCAAACCTGGGGGGTGTTTCCTGGGAGAGTTCTGCAGGAACTGACGGCAGAGCCTTCTGAATGGTAGCGGGTGCGCGCGTTGCCCAATAGCTCCCGCTTAAACATATGGTTATGCTTTTGGACATTTGCTTGAGACAGCCTTCAATTGGTTCTCCAACTAGGGGTGCCATGGGGTGCCAAGTCTGCCTGTATCCTGCCTCCAGCTACATGTTACAATTTGCAAATCTAAGAGTATCCTTATGGCAGGTACTTCTGGGAGACCTTGAAAAGAAGAGAGCCAGGGGAGTCCGATGTGGAAACCAAGGAAGCCGATGGGGAAGCCAAGGCTCAAAGCTAGCCCAAAGTCTTGGACCCTTGCGAGGGTCAATATGTTTGGGGCCAGGCCCCCACATGTGCCTGTCTTTTTCTCGACTCCCTTTTCGAAGCGGTTTCAAAGAGAAACCAAAAGACCAGCGACATGTATTTGGGGGTTCTCCCCTTTTGATGCACTTGGGGAACCCACGAAACAAAAAGTGCTGGTATCCTTTTGGCTTCCCTTTAAAGGACCGTCCGCAAGAACGGACCTCGTTCGCCCAAAGACACAACAGCCGCTTCGCACGTTTCCCGCGAGGAGGTGCTGAAGATGAAGCAGGGCCAGAAGATGGACATCTCCCTCCCCGGCCTGAAGATCCTCATGGGCCGGTGGGCGGACTTGACACTTGGCGGGTGATTTTTGGCGAGTGATTTTTGGCGAGCGGTTTTCCGCCGAAATTCCGGAAGAAAAACAATCGAAAGGTATGGTAAAGTTGTTGTTTTCTTTTCGGGGATCCCTTAGGACCCATTCTAAAATGGTCGTCCCTAGGGGGGTCGGGTGGTTCCGCCCGTTTCGCCCAGAACCGCCCTTTTCGTCCGGAGCCATTTTTCCTGGGATGGCCAACGTTGGCTTTCCGCCGGGCGCCTCAGCCACAGGGCGCTTCCTGCGCCATAAGCCAGGCCGTTCTGGCGAGAGTCTGTTCTTCTTGCACTAGCTCGTTGCGAGCGTTCGCACACCAAATAAACACAGTGACTTCTCATGGCTCCAGGCTACCAAGTTCCGATAAGCATAAAGGAAACCCTCTCCACCCCTCGAAGAATTTCCTGCAACACACGATCACCTTCGAGGGCCGCTTGCGGCGTGCCCAAGAGTTCCTGGAGCCTCCATTGCTACCTTAATTTTTGCTACGAAATATTTTTGCTCGTGACACGTTCTTCTCACAAAAAACGCTCGTTTGAACAGAAAGTGCTCGAGACATCCGCGCAAATGCAATTTGCTACCTGCGATCCGTAGCATTTTTTGAATTTGCGCTCGTTTGCGCGTTTTTGCGCCAATTTGCGCTCGTTTTGCGCTTTTTTTGCACATTGTTGCGCCCGTTTTGGCGGCAACTTGAATCTGGGGATCAAGAAAACACGGCCGAATGGGATTTCTGCCCGAATCGTCAAAAAGCGCTCGGAAGCGAATGGGAGGCAAAAAGTGCTACGTCGAGGCAATTTTGGTATCGAACAAGGGGGGAGGCAGAAATTCATGCTACGATGGAGGTTCCAGGTTCAGTTAAGAACCGGAGAAGCACAACGGTGTCAGCGCCTTTTGACCAGTGGCCCCACGGGTACGAGGCGCCGCTCTCGTACCCCAAAAGGTCAAGTGCTAGCTCCAAACTGACGCCCTTGGTGCGCTTCAACTAGCTGCGTAGGGCCCAGTTCATTTGATCAAGTCTTTATTTTGGGCTTCGCCCCTATAACAATGTCTTCGTGGCATACAGCAACGAGCTGGCAGCGAAATCCATACTGGTGCCGGCGTGAAATATATGAAATAAATCAGGGCAATAAAATCGCGCCGCATTGTCCGAGTCCGTTAAGCAAAGGGCCAGGAGAATCCCAAAGCAGCAAATTGTGAGGACCGCATGTGCTTAGCCACTGTGGTTGTAGCGACACTTCTTCAAAGGGCAAAGCATCGCTGCCAGCTCCGCAGAGCCAGCAACACCCAAGAAGCGGAGCGGTGGCCGTCAGATGCCATTTGCAAAGTGTACGCGCGAAGAAGCACAGCGAGCCTCATGTTCTGGAGTGTTGGAAGGCATTGCGCCTTGCTTTTCACAGCACGCTTGCGAAGAAGATCGCAAGACTTCCATTGCTGCACACGCACGCTTCTATGAAGCTGAAACTCATGGTGCTCGATCTGGGCCCACACTCAACGAGTTAAACTGGATTGAACGCAAGCTTGGAAGCTCTGGCAGCAGCTGCATGGGAAAGAAATCGGGCCTGCAATGTGCAGGAGAAGCGCCAAAGCGCAGCGCACCTGCCATCGCCCATTTAAGCTTGTTAGATTTTCAAGATGCCGCAAGCAGGCCAGGCGCGCTGCTCCACGCCATGATCAAAGCGTCACATGTGCACACAGGCGGCTTGCACTTTGACCCCTGTTTGCAACCCTAGTCATGCAGTTCTCTTATTTCGACCTAAGTCGATGTATATTGCGGAAAACTACCCGGTCGGCCGAAACCGCCCGTTTGACCCAAAACCGCCCGCCGGTGCAAACATCCAGAAATAAGTGACCGTCAAAGGCCCCAGGGACCAGGTGTTGGACTTATGTTTAAACTTAACTTTTGGCGCGGCAACCCTTTTTGAGGGGCGGTTTTTATTGACAGAACCGGCCTTACACTGGCTGAGCGGCTGGTTGCCTGGTGGGTGTCCTTTTTAAGCGCCAAACGGGGGTCCACTGTTTTGAGAAACTGGCAGTCGGCAAAAACACAGGGGAATGGCGCCTCGCATGCTTTGGTGTGCTTCCTCTTGGGCTCCTTTTGCAGGTGCTGTTGTTTGAAAACCGTTTTGCACAAACAAAACAAGGTTCTTATTTGTATTTTAAATATGGTTTCATACACGTTCTACCCCTTCTGTGCCAGTATCCTTTTAGGCAGCTGTATTCAAGGGCACGCTGTTCTCAGGGGGTTGGGAGCTAAACATTCTAACGGTTCAGTAGGCAAGTTTTACTTTGCAAAGTGTCAAATGCCGAAAAAAATGACGTGTTGGTTCACCTTTCTCCTGGCTCATGCTCAGTCGTGGCTCCGAAATGAGTGTTTACTAACTTTGGAGGGTACACTGGGTTGAAGGAACTTTGTCCAGGCCTGAACTTCAAGACCCGTGTCCCAAGAGGTGCATCAATTCTGACCTCCGAAGGAAGCGCTTCTCCATTTACAACCTCTACCAGGAGTGCAACCTCCGGGGTCAAGGCGGGGCGCGAGGAAAAGGCCAAAGATCCCCGAAGGCGGGAAGTGGGGCCCCAAAGAGCCGCTTCCTTCTACACAAAAACCAAATGAGCCCCTGCAAAACTCGCAGCGCCTTTTTCAACAGTCTCGGGTATCCAGAGGTTTGGGGAGAACTCGGCTTGCAGGTGGGTTCTGAAACCTGTGGATCGGGCTCAAGGTCCCCCAGAGCCTGCGGAATTCCGTTAATTGCCTGTCATGCAGGGTTGCTACACTTAGGAGGGGAAGTGGAAGGGTGGAATGGCATCGGATTGCGTGAGGGAACCCTGGATATTCATTGGATTCGGGTGGTTCCAATGTTTGCCCCTGGAAATCCACCCGGTGATCTTTCCTGACTTGGCCAGCTCGCCAAACGGTTCCCGGGTACTGAAAGGGGCAGGGTACAAGCCATGGTTGCAAGTCTCCGTTCAGCGGGTTTGATCCCACCCCCCCAAAAAATGGAATTGGGGGACGGGGGGTGATCTTTGAAATTCCATTTATGGCTGCATTTTTCACCTTTTCTGGGGAGGACTCGATAAATGGAATTGGGTCCCAGACGGACCCTGTGATTTTACTCAGGTTAGCCCTAATTGATGGTTTGATTGGTGGTTTGAGGACTTGAACCCTTGCTTCTTGTTAAGGGCAAAGGGGAACCCATCCTTGACCACCAAACAACTAATCCGATCTGGGGCTAGTCTCCATTTGCTTAAGTCCCCCGGAAAAAATGCGAACATCTTTCCAGTTGTGAAATCGATTCCAACTTTAAAACCAACAGGGGAAATACAAAAACAAAATCATTTCAGCAAATGGAAGGGTCCACCCCCCACTCCCCCCACTCCCCCCACTCCCCCACTCCCCCCGTTTTGGCGGCACTTTCCCTTTCATATGGAAGGCTAGATAAATGGAATTGGGTTCCCCCCCAAAAAAAAAACAAACAAATCACAAAAAAACCTCCCCCTCCCATCGGTAGGGGGCGGGTAGGTTTGCTCCAGGCTTAGCTTTCAACTCCGACGACGAGATGTTCTCCTTCCTGGTGGCCAGCTCCGACGCCAAGATCGACCAGATCATCTCCATGGATCGGGACCTGCTGGTCTCCAGGGACAGCCACATCCCAGGCCCTTGGTTTGGGTGACGGCGGTGACGGGACGGGTGACCTCACTCTGGGTTGGGTGGGGGGGGGTTGTGTGCCGCCATCAATATTTTGGGTGGCTCTCTCACTCTGGACACCAACCCTGCTGGTGCTCAGTCGGGAATGAATCGGGGTGTTGAGAATGAACCTAAAAACTCCCTTAAAGGAAGTCGCAAGTGATTTTGTCCTGGGGGTTCATTCGCTCATCCCCTGCTTAGAAACCAGCAAGTAACGTCCCAGAAAAAAAACAGCCGGCGCTTTGTGTCGGCTTTGCTCGCGCGTTTTGGGGCCAGGTCTTTGCTACGAGCTGCTGGTGGAGAACGCGGAGCTCAGGAAGATGTGCAACGCCTACCAGCTGAAGGCGTGGTGGAAACAGCAGAAGTTTGATTGAGCGACGCCAATGGAATCTCTTCAAATTGGGAGAGAGGGGTACATCTGCCTATTTTCTAGCGAGCTCACCTGGGGGTATAACGAGCTCACCATGATAAAGGTGCTTTACTTGGGGATCCCTTAATTCAGCTTCAGGATTTATAGTAAAATTTGCAGAATACATATATACACATATAGATCGATATTATATAGCACATACATGAGTCATGGGGATATTGAACGTTGTGGTATCACTGGAAGGCATATGCTTCACAAACACACCTGAAGGTGTGGGAAACTACCGATGCCTGAATCAAAAGTTCAGATGCAGGAATTGCTTCGAGCACGTGAACCAGTTTGTGTTTTGGGCCAGGCTTCCGAAACGGCCCCCATTTTTGCCAGGGTCGCGTATTCTTGGCAGGGCTGATGATTTACGATAAATGTAGGGAAGCCTGTTGTTTCCCGTGTTCCAGCCTGTGAGCTATAGTCATGTGAAAATACCTTGCTTTCATTTTCTGAAGTGTTTTGTTTGTTAATCCCTGTGTTGGTGTTAAAGGGAATCGATCTCACTGCTGGACATATGTTCTCATTTTTTCCAGGGGACCAAACCTTCCACCCTTTTCACCTGGAGCCTGGGGTTCTTTGGAGGTCCTGGTTTGGACCATTTTCTTTTAAAGGGACCCCCCGTCAGCTGTGGGAGTCAGGGCGCGCGATTGCAGGTGCTGCTCACCAGCTCTCATACCTCCACCGGCCCACGGCCCCCCGGGCGTCAAGGAGATGGCGTTTTGGCTTTGGCCGTCTGAGTCGGCCAGCTGAAGGCGATGGGCTCAGTTTGCACTGTCTCTACAAGTGCCCCCAGTAGTACTCCTGGTTCCTTTCGCGCGTAAATCCGGGAAACCACCCCGGAAGCCTCCAAACCAGTCGGAGGGAAGCTGAACTAGGTCCCCCCAGTTAGGTGCCAACTTTGACCGTTTCTTTTTTGGGGAGGGTTCCCCTACTAAGATAGACAGAAAAAATGACCTCTCTACTGGAGGATCTAGTCTACTTAAAGGGGCGATTGGGGTACCAACCCACGACGGGACGGAGACTTGTATCCATCAGTTTTGTGGGTTACAACCAGGCTTGCTCACCACTTACTAGGTACCCTGCGCCTTTTAACTGGTGTTTGTTTGACTCGTATGGCGTGTGCTATGCTGCCAGCTGCTTCCTTTTTTTTTTTGTTGGGGGGGGGGGCGTTAATACTAATTTAATATTGTAGATGAACCAAATCCTGCACCACCTAAGAAACTCTGGAGTGATGACTCCCTTGTAAATACCAACGGAGAACCGTTTCCCATGGTTTTCAAAGTGGTGCGAACGGATAGCGTCCATCCACAGTATGTGTTCGCAATTTCTTGTATGCTAAGCATTCGAAGCTTGGGATGTACTGTGCAAGTTGTTGTTGTGGATGATGGATGAGATTCCCTTCACACTCTGCCAACACAAACAAGGGTGTCCCTTGTTGTGGGCAAGTTGGGATGAAGTCGGGAAGATTCCGACTGTGATGCCAGAAGGCCATTCCAGTGATATGCCCTGCTTCACCAGGTCCAGTTTGAGCACGGGCGCAGAGTAGCGCATTGGGCGGCGAGTAGCGCTGGCCGCAAAGTCGAGGACAAAAGTTTCTACGCCAGCGACTGTGTTTCACGGCGCATCGTTCGCCTTCCGCGATGGTCAAAAGTGGAGCGACCGCTGGGCCGGCTGGCAGGGCGGCTGGGCGGCGGGGTGGCAGGCGGCGGGGGCAATGTCTCAATACATCTCGGGTGGTGCTTAGGCAGGATAGTATTTTAGGCAGGATAGTATTGGCTGTCAGCCATTTGTCAGGGAGTTGTTTTTTGCAAAACTTGCCTCTAGGGGCTTGCGATTTCAAATGCAGGGAGGTTAATATGCTTACTTGCCCATTCTCACATGGAACCGTTCGACGCTCGTAAAGGGAAGGTCCTAGTTTGGAGCCATGTTCCTTTTAAAGGGATCGGGTCCGGAACGTCAGGTTCCATGTTAATTGGCGGGAGGGTAGTAAGTGGTAGTAAGCCAGGTGAAACAAGTCTCCGCTTAGTGGCGCATAGCCAGGCTTACTAACCACTTACCTGACGTACCGAATGGAGCGCCCCTTTAAGTATGTCTTTTAAGTAGGCCTTTCTGTGAAACCAACATGGGAGTCCCATCCCCACGCAAGTGGCTCTGAAAAGCTTATTTTCCGCAACCATGGGCCGGACCTGCTTTGCAGGGGGATCATCTAAATCAGCTGGCCAGGATGTGTTGTGTTTGCTTAAGTGGCCCATATGCATTCCTTAAGGAACTCTGGGAAACGGAACGCCACCTGCAAAGTGTACAACACATTCGTCTTCTTGAGGATGCAATTGTTTGGATAGGCCCATATGTGCACCGCAATCGTAGAAGGGTGGAGGGTAACCGCCCGATCGCCCCTGCAAGTTTCTTCCACAATGTCCCGGGCCGCGCCGCTCTTAGGTGACCTCCTTCGCCTTTCCAAACGCGCCCTGGGCCTTCCACCTCCTCGCTTGCGCGGCAGGACATCGAAACCATCGGCACATGCGCGGGTGGTCGTTGGTGTGTCTTGTTGCCTGATGTCTTCTTTGGGCTCTCCTCCAAACTATGTTATATGGCCTATGAAGCATTATCAGAAGATATAATTTTCTGTATATCTCAGATATAGGCCAACTCAGGTTTTTGTCCTGTGGTGCTGTTCGCCCCTGCTGTTATTTGGTGTTTTTAGCTTTCATGCTTGCTTTCTTCAGTGTACTGTTTGCCTATCGTTGTTCAATGCTTTGTTGTTTTCTGTTTTTTTTTTTTTTTGAGTATCTTGTTTGTTTGTTTTTTTTTGCTGTATGCTTGTTTGTTTGAATCACATGTTTATTGTTGGTGGTTGTGGGGCGGAAGGTTGGGAGAGGTGCATGGCCGTATCTTGCATTTCCCGATTGAGTCAAACCTACCTGCTTTTCCATCCAGCACTAAAAGTTTCTCTTTCCGCACAATCCACAAAGATATGGGCCGTTAGGTTTCCATTTGAAGCAATCCCATGCCAAACCTTCAATCAGGATGCCCTCGAACAAAACATGTAGTTGACTTAGCACTGCACGTTGTGGCCATTCATCGAACTGCTGGAGGGCTGGACAAGTGCGGAATGCTTCAGCTACGTGACACAGCAACGTGCATCAAGTCGGGGCATCACAGGAAAGAAGGAATTATTGTTTTGTCCGCTCCTGTCTGGAGTTCGGTTCACTTGTTCCCCTTTTGGATGGTTTGAACAAATCCTTTTGGGGCCAGTTGGATGTCTGTGTTTCCTTTTCCACTCAAAGCTGGGAACCATGTGGCCTGGTAGCATCTAATCTTGGGGGGACGGGCTCCGGCCCTCTGGAATGATCAGAGTTGGCTTAGTCCAAGTTCATTCGCAGGTTAAGGTCATATGTTAAGGGCCGCGCAAGTGAGACTTGCTACGCTTTCTGTTGCACCCAGAGACTGAACCAAAGCGGCAAGCATGGAGCCCGACAAAGCGGCTTTTTTTAGGTGAAGGTTCCCAACAGTTTTTTTTGTTTTTACTGTGTCACTTGGGGAAGGGAGTGCGTTCTGTTGTCAAACATCCCAGAGTGCGAGATCGCCCCGGTGCGCATAGCTTGCCTTTTGTGTTTTGCGCCCAGGAGTTGGCTTCGTCCGACCTTGTGTCACTCTTCACTGTCAGGCGTGAGCTCATTGGTGGAGTTGTGACAACTGTATCTTTCATTTGCTTACTGTGTTTATTTTCCCCTGCTGTCAAGGGAATCTATCACTACTGGACATATGTGTTTTGCTTTTTTCCCCAGGAGACTCAAGCAATTGGAGGTTATACGCAGGTAGTTGTATTTGCTGCAGGGGAGGATGGCCATTCAAGCATTGGTAATTGATGTTGTTTGTTGCTTCTTTGCCGTGTGCGCTCCCCGCAATCATAGAATATGACGGGATGGTTTTGGAAGCCGACCATCTTGAAGGGGCCCTGTCCGCTTCCCTTAGAAAACACGTCGGGCTCTAAGACCTTATGTAGCCTCAAGGTGCATTGGGACTTCTTTTTTTTGGGCGGGGAGGAGGGAGCGGGTTGGCCGGGATCGGGGCTTGAGGTAATCCCCTGTTTTCTTGAAGAAGGAGCCATCTAAAGTGAGGCCACTGTTGAAGCTCGTGACACCTCCCTCGCATTGACATGAACAGCTGTCCACGGGGTCATTGTTCTTGATGCAGCTTGGTCCTAGCTATGCCATGCACCCCTCGTCTATATAGGTCCTTAAGCATACAACCTATGGTCCGCGAAGGTGATCCCATTGAATGTAGTCAAATGCAAGGTACAAAATCACAGGGACGGGAATCTCACTTTGGTATGGGATGGACGCAGTCCACTTCGTACCACCATGGAAACCCTGGAATGATGACTTCCCTGGAAAACCATGGAATCAACGTGGTGCAAGCGGATTTCGCCCATCCACAGCATCGCAGGGTGAAGCCGCGGTTCCCTTTTGGGTGGCTGGCGGTTTGAGGCCGCCTGCGGCCAAGACATGGACGCGCTGACGCGGCTCTCGAAGCATTGCGGCGTCGGGGGGCCTTGAGGATTGGACAATTTGGGCGGCTGCGGGGAGTTGGGTGTGAGATGGGTTTGAGGAAATCCCAACGTCCTGGGGAGTTGGGGTCTGGGGTTGGGTTGATCAACATGGAATTGGGCCCCGGGTTCTCTACCAAGGGACCCTGTAGAATCATTGGTTGTGTTGAGTTTGGTCATGGCCCATTTTCCGCGAACCTTTTGAGGGATCCACCTGAGCGCATGGGGAATCAGGCCTTTTTTTCTGTACCAAGGGCCCCCCTGTCGTTTTCCACAACCATGGGCTTCTGATGGCATCTCGAAGTGAACGGGAATTGAGCTCACGTGACTCCCTTGTGTGGCTTTCCATAAATTCCGTTTCGGGCGACAGTTGAACAGACCGGATGGTTCGGTGAGTTGGTGACAGTTGAATCTTCTCTCCGAGTTTCCTAGAGAGCATGTTAACACACATTATATATATATATATATACACGTATTTGGAAATATTGTACTTAATATGTCCAAATCCGTATGTACGCACATATGTATAATACAATATGTACAGATATATATATATATATATATATATTTGTATGCATGTAGAGGGCGAAAACATATGGCGCAATGTGCGCATCAACAGTCCCCCCATGGGGTCGGGAGCCTCACTTGGCGAAGCCCAGGCCGCTCGCACCTGTGCGGACGTGTGCAGCTTCGTGCTGCCTGCCGTGCTCTATGACCTCACCAGCTGGGCCTGGGCCCCGGGCCCGACAGGTCGGGGCCAGTTGATAGCTGGTGGTCTCCAACTATATAAGGGAAGGGGTGTGAACATCAGCAGGCCTTTGGGGTTCATTTGTCCAAGGGGTATGTAAAAGGGGTATATGCACACGCACCCCTGGAATGGAACGGAGTTAACGCCCCAATGCCTCGTTCCAGGGGGAGCTCAGGAGCTACCAGGAGTTCTGGAAGTGAGCTAAATCCGCAAGGGACGCACTTCTGATTTGCACGGTCCTCCGGATTTGTCAGGCGCTGGCATGATAGCCATATACTTAGGGGTACTGTTCACCCCGGAGTCGTGGATTCGCGAAGTGTTTCCAAGGATCCCCTCTATGGAACCCCTGTGAATCAAATCTCTTCGGATAAAACCACTTCAAATCCGACCGCAACGAACAATTGCAGGCACAATGTGAGTGTTGGGACGATTTGGGGAAGCTCCCGCTTTGTTTTCCACACCGTGGAACACGCACCAAAAGCACCGGGAGGTTAACGCAGCCCGACAAGCGTGGCATTTTCGGCTCCCAACAATCCGGGGCCTTTGACAGGCCCAAGCTGTACAATGAACTGGGCCGACTGCTCGGAAACAAAAAAAGCGACCCAGATTGGACAAAACAGAGCCCCCAAGGCATGATGCTGGCGCATCTCCGAGATCCGGAAAATTTGTGTAATTTTGTTTGGAGATGGAAGAGACACAGGGTGCTTTTGTCTAATTAATGGAGTCGTTGCCAGCTCTCCGAAAGCCGAATTCCTCATTTTGGGCCTCAATGAAGCTTGGGCCTCAAAATGGAGTGGTGTCCCTTTGGTCTGCGACTTGTCATGTTTTGCCTTGACACACAGTGGCCACTGTTTGTTCGGCGTTTTAGGCGTGCTGAGGGGGTCGTTGAGTGTGGTGGTTCGCAACCGCGTTGTTCACCCTCTTAATCGCTTCTTGGCTAGTGTAAGGTTGTGGGATCAAGTGGTTTATCCCCACAGGGAATCTGCCCCTTCGCCTTTGGGAAGCCAATTGTATCACAGAAGTGGTCATTCCCCACAGCCCTGGCGAGTGAGTTGTCCTTTTTGTGGGTCCTTTTGAGTTGGATTGGACCCTTTTGCAACTGTCAGGCCGGGGTGGCTGCCTTCGGCGCGGTGCTCGCCCTGCTGTACTTAGCCGAACCCCTGGTCGGGGTTCGGGGTTCGGCACGTGATGTGTAAAACCCGGGCACCCCTCCCAGCAGGGAAGCCGACGGTCAGAGGATTTGGAACTACTTTTCTTTTCAGGAAGCATCATGGATCTTTTGAGGGGCCTTATTTTGGTCAGGGTTCTTTATACATGTGACCCGAAATGGTTTTGGGGGGAACAAAATAGGGCTACCATCAAACCAGCAAAAACTCATCACACCAGCAAAAACAAGGTTAGACCTTTGCTCAGGGGGAGAGCAATCCAGAAACCGCGGGAAGTTGGAGGGTAGGTGTCCCAGCCAGAAAATGGTCATGGTTCCGAAATGGCTAGAGTGAGGAAAACAGCATCTTTGGAGCAGGTTGCTATTTTACCCCATCGCCTTTGGGCCAAGGTAGTGCATTGAAGAGGCCCTCTGCACAACAAGGGCCCGGAATTGTTGGGGCTCAAAGCGGATGGCATTTTGTGGTGCGGCGAGCATGCTTGTGGGCACAGCCTGAAGCTACGTCCCCAGCCCATCCGGCACGTGGGCCATTTTAGTAGGTGGTCCTGCATTTCTTCGGTCTGAAGAAACCTTTGAAATGCATATTAGTGCCAAACAAGTCAACATGCTGGTGGACATGACTCTGCCCACCTAAGTGATGTCCACCAAAGGGTCTTACACATCATGCCCATATAAAACCAGAGGTGCATTTTGCTTGGATGTTAGGACTTTAACTGTTTGCCAACTAATGGGGTTTCCATTAAACCACTAAAAGTTGAACTTTTAGCAGGGGAGCAAAGCAACCGAGAAACCTCTATGAACATCTTGGTAGAACTAAACGTCAACGGGTGAAGCGGGCATCCAGCTCGACATCTCCCAGGCGCTGGCGTTGCCACTCCACACTTCTGGGTGGGCCGACGTCCAGGAAGAGGCCATGCAGTCGGGAGGTCCTCGAAGAAGAGGACCCCCCTGCTCACTATTTTAGAGGGAAATCAACAGGAAGCCTATTTTGAGGTCCCCTATTTGGCTGGAGGTCCTCTATGTTTTTCTCATTTGAGGCCCCTTATTTATTTTGGGCAAAAGGAGCACCGATGGAGCACTTCGGAAGGAAACCGGCTCAGCCATTTGTCCAGAGGTCTCTTAAAGCCGCGAGAGCGTAACAGTCAGTGCCTGGCAAGCCACAATCGGAAGGCAATGTCCAAATGAGCCACAATAAAAACCCTGGTACGACCATTTTAATACCGAGTTTTGATTCTGACTCAAATGAGGTCTGTTGGAAAGCCCTGATAGTACAAACCTGATTCGGCGGCGTTTGCCATCCTTTTCGTTTTTTGGATTTCCTTCATGGTGGGGAGGGTTCCACCACCCAGATGTGCTTCCCCCGCGAAGGCACAACCCATGGCCGAAGCGGCGGGTGAACATCACAAGGTGCCTTAGGACAAGACCTCCATGACTCACTTTTCTGGCGTGGCGAGTGTGTGTGTGTGTGTGTGTGTTTGTGTGTTGCTTTTCAAAAGTGTTGTTCACTTTTAGTGGGGGGTGGGGCGGGGGTTGGCAAGAACCAAGAGTTTGGCGAGCGAACCAAAGGTTGGAAAGCAAACTGACCACAATGATTCGGCCACCCTTGTCATAGTTGAGCTTGGCTCCAAAAAGCAGAAGGCAGCAACCTCCTCACACCTTCAGGCCTTTCGGTTGCAAGTGAAGGCCTCACCCCTAAGCCGCACACATGAGACCCGCAAGCACGGAACATCCAGCGAGCCGCACGCATGCGCCAGGCGCCCAACAAAAAACCGATCCGGTGGATCGACTGGGTGCTTTCGGGTGCTTTCGCCCGGCTGCTAAGCTCTTCAGGGGCGTTTTGCGTGAAACTGAACACACCAGGAGCCCCAACGGATTTCGTGTTCCTGGTTTGTTTCTTAAGGGAACCCCGGAAACGGGTACCCTCAAAAGCGACAAGCATGTTTTGGTCAGGAGGGTGAGGATTTGTTTGGCAGCAGGGTGAAAGTAGCTGGCACAAATAGATTCATGCTCGGAAACAAGGGGCATGACGCAATGACCAGCGATCAAAAGGGGGGCCTTTGCCCCTTTACCCAACTGTGGGGTTTTCCTTTTATTACATTTGAGGGGGATGCCAGAGAAAGAGGTAGAAAGAGAGAGAGAGAGAGGGAAGAGGGAGAGAGGTAGGGAGGAAGAGATTGAGAGAGAGAGAGGGAGGGAGACGGAGACGGAGAAGCATTCCCAACATACAGCTCCTTCCGTGGAATGCAAGGGGCATCGTGTTCTTCAATTGGGGTGGTCAAGGTTCCAACAGCTGACTTTGTTTGCCAGGTGCATGGTTGTGGAAAAGTGTTTTTTGTTCGAGCTTTTTGATAGCAAGGGGAACCCCCTTGCAGTGGTAAAGTGGTCGTGCTGACAGCCGGCTTTGGATGACTTTGGTATCACTGAAAAGGTGATTTCCACAACCATGTCCAGGGTCGCTAGGCGAGCGGGGAGGTGTCGACATCTTGCATTCAACCAAACGCCCTCAGCGTCACACCCTCTTTTGGGGGAGTATCCTGCGGCGCTCAATGTTAACACCGGGCTGAAGTAGAATTTGGCGGATTAACCAGGTGTGTTCCCCCTAAAGTGAAGGATCCTCCCGAGAATCGGACATCGGTGCAACTTTGTGAGCTTTGCCCCAAAAAGAAGTTGGAAAGCATCGTCGATCAGCCCTACAAGCAGATTTGGGCTTTGCAGGTGGCATAGTTAGGGGGAGTATCAGAGTGTTATTCGAAGGTCGCTTTTGGTACTTTCTTGCTCCGTCGCCCAGGTCAGCACAGAGATGCAGTGGAACATGTCGCTTGGGCAGCAGTTTGGGTTCCATTTGGGGCATTGAACGCCCAAACCTCCATTTTTGCTTGTTTCCGTGCTTACCTTTTTTGGAGCTTGCCTTGAAATCAGCTACCTCTTTGGAGGGCCTTGCTTTGAAAACCAAAACAGGGCTGCCCTTCTTTCCCATGTCCACAGAGTCCTCTGGAGGCCTGGGGAAAGGGAAGACTCAAAGGGTTTCACCGCCAGCTTTGGGCTCCATGTAGACAGACTTTGGGTGCGTTTGTTTATGCAATCTGTGCCTTTTGCTTTTCGGCACAGGTGACGAACTCGCCTGTGGTGGGAGCATCTCTTACGCCCGTCGCGTTTTGTGAATCATAGCGGCTCCTGGCCACCCAACCTTCCAGGGGTTGATTCTTCATTATTTTCAACCATCATCAATTATCGTTCTTTCCAAAAACCGGATCCGTTTTCCCTGGGTTTCAGGAGGTTTTCTGGAAAGAAGGATCCCTAGAAAGAATGGCCCTAGAAACCTGAATGGAGGGTCCTGGAAGATCGTGTTCCTTTGAGAAGGCCCTTTTGTCAGCTTCCTTGTTACCGCGCGGGCGGCCCCCTCACATGACAAGTACGTAGTACCCAGTATTCTGAATGTCCCGAAATGTCTCGGATCTTTTCTGAGCCGAGGGTACATCTTAAGTACTAGTTGGGTTTCACGAATTTATATGAATCAGAATCACAACTTGGGGGCCTTGTCTAAGGTAGCCTATTTGCCACCAGCTTTGGAACGGAAGATGCCTGAGGCTGAACACAGCTGTGCCAGCCACGCTGGTGGGAAACTACGCCTTCCCCACCTACGCAGTCGGAGCAGCCTTAGGACTCGCGGAGATTCGCTGTGCTTTGGGGGTACTTTGTTTGAGCTTCCTTCTTTGGGCGCCAAGCTGCCCGTCACTATCTTCTAAGAGGGAAACCAGCAGGGGACGAGTGATTCGCAAAGGTTACTGGGAGCCTTGGGAGCGCCGTGCTACTCACTGTGCCCTTTTATGCCCTTTTGCTCCTGAAGGGTGGGCAAGGCTTGGAAGCCATCTCGCACGTGCTTGTCTCTTTTCTGATTTGATGTTGTGGCAAAAAAACACGTCCGGTGAAGACAAAAGGAGATGAACATAGTGGGAGTCATGAGGGATCCTGCATTCGTGGATGTGGCGGTTCCTTGTTTTTGGGCCGTTTTCCTCATGAAGGGACGTTCTGTTCGGTTGCATGTCTCTTCATCCTTCATCTCTCCACACTGCCTCCCATGCCTTCTTCACCTTTCAGTGCTTCTGCGTGGGGCCTTCATGGAGGGACTCCTCCCTTATTGTGACATCCCGCAGGCAGAAATCCTCATGCAAATTGAACTACCAAAGTTACCCGCCTCCAGGAATTGAACATTCCGCCACGGAAAAGCAGGTCCTCCTTCGACAATTTTCCAGCGAGGCATTTGAGCCTCGCTTTTTCGTGCCATGTCAACATGACGTTTCTTTCGGTGGGGCGGACCCCAAGAACTTGGTGTTCCCTTTGCGTGCTTATGAACCAGCTTGAAACAGGTTTCCTAGAAGCACTCCCAGAATTTGGACCCCCCAACAAAGAAAGGGCCGCATGTTTGTTCGCCCGGCGCAGGCTCGGGGGCTTTGGTGGCGATGTGCTACTTGCTGGCTTTGCCATCCTTAAGGCGAAGCGAAGCCCCAGCTGAATTTGTGCGCTGAGGTAGGGGGCATGTGGCATATGCTCACTTGCAAGCGAATCGACCGGATTGGACCTGGTTTCCCCTCATTTTAGTTGTCCTTCAAGGTGATGACTCGATGACCTTTCATTTCTTGATTCCTGGGTTGAAACTGGGCAGAGACCGCAGGAGTTCCATTTGCATAGCTTCCGGCCTTCTTGGCAACTGGTTGGCATCCGCAACCGACCCACAACGTCCCCCCGCAAAATGCGAAGCGGACGGAGTTGCACAACTTGAATCTCATTTATGCCATAAGTTGTTTGATTCTAGTAGTTCTATTCCTCCTTGTTTGGGAGGGCTGGGACCTCCCTCCTCGCCCAGGCCGCTCGTTTGGTAGAAAAAGAGGTATTCCCATTTGAGGACGTCCCTTTCCAGCCCAAAAACGTCCATTTCCCCTAAGAAGGGGCCCCCCAGTAACAGCCATTCCCCATCATGTTTCATGCAGTGGGCGCAGTCCTTGCCCCTGGATTGGGGGAAGGTGAGGCAACCAGAAATCATGTATAGAGGGAGGCGTAAAGTTAAGGATCAGATATTCGATGGTTTTTAACTTCGAACAACTTGGCCCAACCTGACTGCACCCAAACCTTTCCACCGGCTGTCTTTTGCTTTTCAACTACAGGGCTGGTCCTTTTTCTCGAGAAACCCTTTGGAAGGAACAGGTCCCTAAGGGTACATTTGGGCTGGTGCAAAAGATCCTAACTGCCAGCTGATTTGGAGCGAAGTTTGACATTTAATACCCGGAATCAAAACCTAAAGGGGATGTGCATTTGTTTTGTCAAAAAACAGGAACGGCTTCCAGCTAGGGACCCCTGTGAAATCTTCCGGGGCGCCAGGTGTTTGAACCCGCCGCGCCCCACGAACTTGTTGCTGAGCTATGCCTTCATGAGCGGCTCCTGGCTGCTCATGTTGGGGTCCCCGGGGGCCCCGGGCGCCGAATGGGCCAAAAGCGGCGGCGGTACATACCGAGAAGCCGCCGAAGCGGGGAGAGAAGAGGCCCCCGGGTCCCTGGCGAGCTCCGAGTTTGGGCGTTTCCTTGATCAAAGGGACATTCCTCGGGGAGGGGGGGGGGGGGGGTTGGGGAGGGGTTTGGATCCTGCAGGAAAATGTCAAAATGTCACCAGCTGGAAATAGGTGTGTCTTAATATGAGGGACAACCAAAACAGCTGTTTGAACTTCGCTTGCCTTCTGCACCCAACAAAGGGCACCCTGAAAACAGGGAACACGCTAGCCATACCAGTTTCGTTTGGTTCTGTATTGTGGTCAGGTTTCGGGCAGTCTGGAAATACTGTTTTGTATTACCGTCAGGTTCCAGGAAGTTTATCAACACTACTTGAAGTGACAAAGAGGTCTCTTTTGGCAGTACTCCTCAAAGGGGGAAAATGCTACTTTTGAATAGCTTTTATATTGCCTCCTTTTCCAGGAAGCGACCCAAATCAGTTTGGAGCCAGTTTTAGCTGCATTTAAAATTGGAGGCAGATCATTTTGTGCCACATGACTTCCTGTGCCTGATCGTGTGAAAGCTGACACGATGGTTTTGGAGGACCACTTTCCTTTTGGAACCCCTCTGTCCACTTCCATGATTGTTGGAAAGAGGCTAGTTCCTCACATTTCGTGGGTTCCGTTTTCCAGAAGCAACTAGTGAGGTTATGTTTGAAGCTCGGGGTGTGGCCGTCGGAATATCTATGACCCGCTTAGAAAAGAGCAACTCCGACATACAGTCTGCACACATTTGCAGAAGGGGGAACACTGAGATTCATGTTTGGAGTGTGTATGCTTCTGCATTTCAAGAGTTTATCATTGGTGACGTGTTAAGTTGGAAGTGCTATTGCCACATGCTGTTCTCCACAGTCTCTTCATCACGTTCCCGCTTTTGAGCATGCCGGATGTTTTGAAGGTGGAGAAGTTCCTGGAGATTGGCCGTGATTGGGGATTCACTTGACAACAAAAATCAATCACTGAAAACCACAAGGACAGGTTTGCAAGGTTTTGACCAGGCCCAACCGCCAACCTGCACGCTACCATGTTCAGCTTGCGCTCTGGCAAGGTAAGCCTACATACGAAGCACTCCTCCTAGATTAACGACCCGTTGTAGGTCCTAGTTCAATGTCCGGTCTTTCAGTGTAGCCGGAACTTTGCCAGGGGCGCGGTGTGTGGGCATTAAGACTCCACCTGCCAAGGATTTGCGGGGGAGAGGAGGTTGAGAGGGGACTGCGCTGCAGCCAACCTGCCCTGTTCCAACTGCTTCGTTGGATTTTGAGGGCATCTTACGTTGCGTTTCCTTGTTTTTGGGTCACACACGTGCTTTGGATTTGCTTTTTGCTTAACAGGGTCTTCCAACACAGGCATCTACAAGACAAACCCATCATCATCATTGGCTTGGACTTGCTTGCTTTGCGAGTTTCTGAGTTGTGTGTGTGTGTGTGTTCGTTGTTGCTTTTGTGTGAGTCGTGCGCTGGTTCAATGTGCGTTCTCCCGAGGTTTTTTGGGTTTGATTCCCAGGCCCTTTGGCAAAGCAAGCGTTGTGAGCTCAAATATGTAGTGTTTGTCCTCACTTCACGCACCTTCACTTCTTTCCACCATACTACGGGGTCAAAGATCGGTAAATGTATAACATGCCGATCCGAGGCCAGTTGTATACATTTATAGAAGGTATCATCAAAGGGACATGTTGGATTTCTCTGGGTGGCTAGTTTTCCACAGTCAAGACGTTGATTCGATTTCCGAGGTTCACATGGGTTACGTTTAGCCATCGGATGGAAAATACTTTGAAGCCCACGCGTTTTCGTAAGCAGGCTGGCTGCTCTTCTTGGGCCTTCAGCCTTCTTCCTGCTGGGCCTTTGGCTGCGGCTTGGCTTAAGCCCAGGCTGCCTGAGTCTAACTTTCCCAACAGGACCAATGGATAGGTGCAATGTACTAAGTTTTCCATATGGAGGTGCACAGGTGTCCAGCTTCCCCCGCATCCTTGCGGGTTGCTTTTCTCAGAGGAAACTTAGAGGTGGGCCAACGTCTGGTACATGTCCAGACGGCCATTGTTTAAACCACCCCCAGTTGATTGTTTAAAGGGTGATAAGAGGGTTGGTTGTTTGCACATGTTGTGCCGGCCACTTTGTCACGGGACTTGCAACTTCACTCATGAAGGGTCCATTTTGTTGTGACTGTTTTTCTGGTTGGTGCATCATTCTGCTTCACCCCAAGCAATGGGAGGGGTCCCGGCCAGCTTGCATGCCAAAGGCTTGCCTTTGCAGCCTTTGCTCAAGCCAAAACAATGTATAGTCAGCATTTGGGATATCGCTCAAACTTTTGCGGCGGAAATCGAGGTCAGCAGATTTCGGCAAGTGTAGCTTGTTCTATTGTGCAAGTGCGGGAGGGCAGGGCGTTGCTATGCGTTGCTACTAGCGAGGCACTGTTCGAGAAGCATGTGCAACAAGCTTGATGTGGGCGTGTGAGCCTTTGTGCGGGGATGAGGCCCCCTTTCATGGGCATTGAAGGGTCGTCCTGCATGGGTGTTTGGCTTCGTTGCTTGTTTAGGCTAGCTAGACGCCGAATGAGACTCTTCGGCGGCTGAGATGCAAAGCCTTGGCTTATGCAAATGCCTAGACCACTGAGAGACAATCCAACATCCTTCAGGCGCCGGATGCGTATATGTTCAAGAGATCTACACCAATTCAGGGCACTCCGGTACCCCTGTTGGAAGTTTGCTGATTTTCAGGGTTTGCCTGTCTCACCTGTGGTGCAGGTTTCAGAAATTCAGGCAAGTATCCCGGGTTGCCAGTCGTGGTGAACGATGTTCGGACTGAGGGTGCATGTTGCCTGAGGTTTCTTGCCATGGCCAATGCGTCCCAGGCCGGGGGTCGGAGTTTCCAGGACTTGAAACAAGCGTTGCACTTCGTGTGAAGCACTCCAGAAGGGGCTTGGCAGGCTGGGTGAATACTCGAAATGTTCCAAAGACCCTTTGTACAAATCGTCAAGGACATGCAGAGCCTATCAGGGGGAGCAAACAGCAGTTCATTCAGCCTGGCGAGCAGAATGGAGAAAACAGGTTGACGCACGTTCTTGAGCCTTGGGAGCCGTTCGGGGTCCCTTTAATGGCACGTGGTTTTCCGGATTGCCGGACCAAAACTATGGGTCCATGCCAGGGGTTCAGACATAGTGGTGTTTTCATTCAGTCTTTGATTACAGGGCGAGGGTTCCAAAAAATACCCCGGCCCCAACTTGACTGAAAGATTTTTGGTTTAGATTGGCATCCTTTGGGGGCCACTTGTTGTAGTAGTTGTAGTTGTTCAAAAGGGAAACCAAAGGGGGGACCAGCCGTTTTGTGGTGGGGGGGCTGTTTTTGGTATTTTTATTTGTGGGGGGGGTTCGGGGCAGGGGTAACAAAGGTGGAGACATCCAAAAAGCATGATTCGTGCGTGAATTTGCAGGCTTCAACTCCGGAATTCCTTGCCTGAATGAGTAGATTTTGGCTGTCTTGAGCAAAAAAGAGTCATGCCTGTGTGTGTGATCGTGTGATCGTGTGTATGTTTTGGGGTGTCCCCCTCGTTGGCCTGGCCGAGGTATCTTGGACCGGGACTCATAAAAAGAAGATACCTCTCGAGGGATTTTTCGACGTTACCACTAGAGCCCGATGGATTCCAAGCAGCCAGTTTTACACATACATACTGTGGATGGTTGCGAAATCCATGTCGCCACCACTTTGAAACCAAGGGAAACCATAACGTTTGTCGGTATTTACAGGGGAATCGAATCATTCCAGGGTTTCTTGGGTGGTGCGAAATGGATTTTGTCCATGCACAGTAAGGACATGGGGTAAGGCCACTAATAGGGCAATGCCCAGGGGGTCCCCCCTTCAGATGTTCATGAAAGGGCAGTCATAGGAATGGCCCTGTTGAGTATCACAGCAGGGTGATTCGCAATAACCGTATGATCAAAAAACAGCGACTGGTGATTCCCACCCTGTTTTCTGGCCAATGCACTTGAACGAGCTTGGGTTAGTCAACGGAGATCAAGCGCTTAGGCGTTTCGTAACTGGGATGCTTTGGTGATGCTTGGTGGTCATGCTTGGTGTGGGGTGTTCCTTCTGCCCATGTTTGCAACCAACTGTGGGGCAGGTGGTTCTCATGGAATGCTTGACCGGCGTGAACGACCCCGAGGCATCGTCCCAGGCGCGGGAACGATGCCTAAATGCCTCGGGATCGCTTCTGGCCCTGTCCTCCCTGCATAAACCCTCATGTGGACCAAACCATGTTTACTCATGTGAAGGAGGAAGTGGTTTATTGTGTGGAGTCACATGTTACAGACAGCAGCAGCTAACCTGCATTATGAACCTCTTTGGCAGGGGCAATTGCAACCAAACAAACTCGTTTCCGAGGATTAGACTTGGCAACAGTTTGGTTTACTTGTGGTTGTCCTCGGGGCGGATCCAAGCAAGTTTGCTGCTAGAAGCTGATTAGCGACACGAATGGTCCAAGTTGTTTCCACCAGTCATAGGGAGCCTCTGCCAAGAATCGGATTCCGCTTTCGGCACGGCTTGCGAGCAAGGAGGCTTGATGCCGTTTCTTTCAGCAGCATGGAAGGAGTTCCAAACAGGATCTCAAAAGCGAATCGGCCTCTCGACCTTTCAATTTCCCCCCTTTGGCTCATTTTTAGTCATTTGTTGACTTTGTGGGACCTTGACACTGGTCTGAAGGGGTTTGGAGATTTGCACACGGCTTTGTGTCCGACTGCTGGAGAAAGGGGAGTAGTTACAGAGTGCCTATCATCCTACTAGTTGTTCAGTGGCACCTCAAATTCAGTTTTGATGGACGGGTTCCCCTCTAAAAATGGTCAACCCCAAAAAGGCTTAGTCTTGTCCTTCTCTTTCTCCCCTGTAAACATGACCAACCCCAAATTATCTTTGTCTTTCTCTCTTCTGCCATTGTCACTGGTTGCGTACATGTTACTGGGATTGAGAATGGATTGATAAACCTCTGGTGGCCCATGTTAAAGGGGGATCATCTCATTTTTGGGGTCACTCGACACCCGAGGTTGAACATCATCTTGAACATCACCTTGTCGCGCAGGGCCTTGCATGAAGCCTTACCACTTCGGTTTGGCTGTGTAAAAGATACAGTCTATCCTTCCGGCGGTGTTCGCCAGAGGTCACAAGCAGACCAGGGTGCACCAAGGAAAAACCCTACTTCGAGGGAGAAAGACACAGTTGGCTATTTAGATCATGAGTGTTGCCTCGAAAAAGAAAAATCAGTGGATGAGAGAACACCCTTGAAATAATAAAGCACAAGGCAGAAACCAGCCCAGCCTGCCAGATCATGGGGTTCTCGGAGATGTTGGGATGTGGTGTAGGCTGGGGGGGAGTGGGGCGGGGAGCGGGGATGGCTTGCACGGGCCAGGGGAGACAGGCCGAAGGCAAAGTGATGCGACACATTGCACACGCCAGCGTGTTTGCGAGTAAAGGCTTCCCTACAGTGCATTTGTTGCTTGGGGTGCCAGCCAGGCAGAAAATGGTCGTCTTGTTTTGGTTTAATCATCCCCTTCAAAAGAGAATTGTGCCATCTACTTGCACTCTGATGTTAAATATGCCAGCCTTAAGGCTACCGAAAGTGGCCTCCTTTTCAGCTTTGAGCTAGTGGTTCCAAAGTATCTGGAGGGATTCCAGACTGACTGGTTTCTCGATTTCTTCAATGCACACTTCTATCCCTGTGTGTAGATTCGGGAGGTTTCCAACAGACCTCATGTTCCTCTGTGGGTGGGAATCGGACCTCGAACCTCGAGTTAGGCTGTTAAAATCAGCTCTAAGCCGTCTACCCAGAGCAGTAAGAGAGGTGATGAGGGGGGAAATGTAATCTTTTGGATTACTCTTGAGGACGCTGCTAATGGAAGGATCCTCTTAACTAGACTTAAGACGAACCCCTGTGGGTGATTAATCCGTAGTTAAGAGTGGCCACCCAACTTGGGTCCATTCCTTCCCCAGATTTCCTTTGGTCTGGAAATGCAGGGGCTCTTCATCCGAAGTTTTCGCACGGGTGGGGAGTTTTTTCATTTTTTTTGGGGGGGGCAAGGGTGTTTGCTGAGGAAGGCTTCCTTAAGTAACCTTCCTTTTCTCCGCTGAGCCTCTTGCTGCGGGTTAACCCGGTTAGTACTGCCCTCCCCCCAAAAAAGTTTCGCTATGTTCGTACCCTTCTTTGAGGGCACTACCCTGTGGTTGTTCCCAATCGGGAAACACAAAGGGTTGCTCCGAGCCTCTACGTGATGACCGAAACAAAAGGGTGAGAAAACAAGGCTAAGGATTGAGCAACGAAGAAGCCTCGTTCAAACACTTAATAGGCCAAACATGACAGTGAAGAGACGTATTTGGTGCAGACCAATTTTTTCATATGTTGGCAGTGGAGAAAAAGCAAGCTATTTGGTGGAGCTTCATGTCCTCTCCATATCGCTCAGTGATTTTTTCACCGAGCCACAGGCATGGCCGGCAGCTTCGCGGGGGAGTGGCTGATGAGCTGGAGCACTTTGGCGCCCTTTGCTTGCCAGGGCTCCCAGAGAGACCTGCGGGGTTCATCCAAATCTCCTTTTGTTTGGTCAATCATTTCGTTTTTTGTTTGGTTCTCGGGTTGGTCATCCTCTAAATGCGCCATTCGCCCTCATACCCTCCTTATCCTCTTATGGTTGTTGCTTTGCCCCCCCCCCCCCCGCCTGGGCCAGCTGACCAGTTTGGCGCTATTCTTGCTGGCTCTCAGCAAGGAATGAGGGAATGACCACGAAAAAAACAAGAGAAGCTTATGGCTTGGCTCTAAGGAAATCCCGTTCAGTCCCAACTCCGTGAGTCCTTCCTTGCGCACCAGCTTGTTTGATATCTGTTTCAGATACTTTTTGGTTTACTTGCAATGGCGGAGGGGTTAGTTGCTTAAACGCATTTCCCGCAGCCCTGCTAAACCCCTAGAGCCTCCTAATAGACCTCCAGCGTTTGCTCGGCTTTTGAGGGGGGCCCTTTAAACTCAAGTGCCCACTGAAGGGTGCCTTTTTTTTTCGCGTGGCCGCCAAAGGTCTGCGTTTTTGACGCATTAATTCAACAAGCAACGCCTTCTTGGTTCTACATTATTTTTCTGGGCCTCGGTCCGGCCCGCTCGCCCTGCCAATATCATTGATATATGGGAACCATGCTAACCCAAGGACCCTTAGCGACTCTAGTTGAACGATTTCCCTCCTCAAAAGCGGGGCCTGACGAGCATATACTGTATTAGTCCGGATAAGTCCGAAGTTGACCTATACAGTGTTGTGGAAAGTCAGTTAAGGATTTCACAAATTGGTCTTCCCCAGAGACCCTTCCCATAGGTCTCCACTACCCGCAAACCACAACCGCCCCAAGGGAAAGTGGGTGACATTCCTTTTCACATGCAAACAACAGGGATTACACGTGGAAGTTCCATGGAGCCAGGCTGGCCCCCTATATTTGCCAGGGAGAATTGGAGGGCACGCGCAAGACGCCACGCGAACAACTTTTACTGTCTTCGGCCGATTTGCGCAGGTCTTAACATGGAGCCATGCAAACAGAAGCTGCCACCTGCTGACCAAAACCATGCTGGATTCTCGTGCGGATATATGTATCTCTATATATATGCATAGAGAGAGAGAGAGAGATGGATGCATTTGGCCATCATATGTATTTGACCATGCCGCATATTTGGGACTGAGCTGTTCTTTCGTTGGGCACGCGCTGGCCACGGTTGGGATCAGATAACTGATAGTTGTTAGCGTAGAATTCGGCCGGATTTCTGTTGTGGAACGGGCGTGGCCCCATCGGAGATCCATGTTTTTTGTGTGTTTTTGTTTTTTTTTTTTGTTGGAAGGGGGGGGGAATGGCAGATCCATGAGATGTTGCCAAAAGAACTAGGTTAACAACTGTCGCTTCTTTGTACCTGTGTTGGTGGAATCCACGCGGGAAAAAGCCCGGAGCAGAGCACACAGCATACAAAGTTGATTTTTTTTGTTTTTTTACTTGGGGGTTCCGCGTTCTTTTGCGCGAGAGTAGGTTTTTGGCGTTGGACTCCAATTCTTATGTTGGAACCGTTGTAGAGGTTGCAGCCTGAATGGCACACCAACTGCAAATAAGGAGCCCCTCAGGTAAAGGCCGTTCATGGGTGACCTCGTTTCACCTGTGAGCAAGTCTCAACATAAGCAGAATCCTCTCAGGCCCCTTGTAAAGACGATTTTAGGGCTTCTCAAAACTATAGGGGGGGTTCATATTGATGGCATCTTTGAAATTACCAAATTATGCCATAGCCAAAATGTCCCGCCGAATCATTGAACCTTTTTGCTAGCCCAGCGGTTTTCCTTTAAGCGCCATTTAATTTGTAGAGATCTGTGGATGCCACCTCGCGGGCCCCCGTCCAAAAGTGAGTTTGGTCACTGCTGACTGCGGACCCCGCGAAGAAAGAAATAAGTTGCAAATGTCGGGGTCCCCCCACCTCCACCCCCATTTTTTTTTTATGTTATTTATTCTGGGACGGGGAGTATGGTGGCAGCCAGGCTGCGGTTGTGGCAGCCTGTGCTGTTCCCTCATCCTCGCGCTGGCGCTGGGCCACCGCAAGATGCAGCGCAGCGGCGGTGCGGCGGTTTCGCGCGACTGCGCCTCGGAAGAGACAGGACCCTTTTGTGAACCCAGAAACGGTTTTGCAAATTCGGTCCAGGAAGGTTCTCGGAGTTTCTGGGAACTTTGCCTGTGGGGTGGGTGTTTGGCTTCAAGCCACATAGATGGAAGGAACGGCGAAGCCGAAAGCCAAAGCAATGCGAATTGCAAAGGTCGACCGAGGCTAACTTGCCGCAAGCTGATACAGATTCCCACTACCACCCTCCCATAATCAAGGGGTATATCAATCAGCTCCGTCCCCATCCTCCTGCAAATCCGACCTTTTCAATCTGCCTTATCTCGCCCAAGCCCCACATCTCAACCCACAACCCCCCCGGACATCCCCCGACGGCTTCAAGAAGGTTAAGCCCTCTGCAAAACCCATCCTGAATTCCTTGCGCCACATAGGTTTTTTCTTGTGACTGGGCCCGAGGTTGCACTGAGCTTCGGCCGCTGGCGGGCAGTGTGCAGGGCCTGAGCATGAGACTCGGACTTGAGGCTGGCAGGCTCCCATCCGCCTTGAAGAAATTCTCCCAGATCTCCAACACACTGACCCCCTAGATTGAAGGAGTCATACTCAACCTGGTTCTCTTCTTTTCATTGTTTAAGTTGACTGCCAAAACGTCCAGGACGGATTCAGCGACAATTGGACCCCCGGACCCCCAAAGGCTTCCTTTCTGGTCCTGTTGGTTTCTGCCCTGAGAGGCGGCAACAAAGGCTTCCCCAATTTGAGGTCTCCCATTTCACCATTGCGGGCAAGACTGTACGTTCAGCAAGTGAAGGCGAATTGGTTATGGTTCGACTCCCTTTTTAGCAAATTTGTGGCAGGCTCTTGATTTTTCACTGGTCTTATTCTGTTTTTAGACCAGCCCTTCGCTCACCATCAAGGGCGTTTTGACTTTTGATGACTTTTGTTGAAGGGAGATAGGAAGGGAGAACTTTTCTTGGACCCAGCGGGTTGTTTTCTCCTTCTGTTTGGCGGGTCTCCTCTCACAGCAACTGGGGTCTCCTAACTATTGGTTAGGCCTTTGAATCCAAGAGAATCAGAAGAACTGTTCTTCTTTTTCTTGGATTCCCCCGGCTTTCGTCAAGGCAAACCACATATCAATCCACACAAAGAAAGCCCTCCTTCCTTTGCCCAGACGCGTGAACTTAGGATCCTAGCAGACCGTGATCACAGCTTCATCGGCCCGGAGATGGAGTTCCGCGCGATGTCCCCAAGGAGAGATTACGGTCGTTGTTCTTTCACGATCATGACTGTCATTGCGTTCACGATGACCGGGAGCTGGTTCAAGTACCCGCCACAACCCCATTCGAAGTTAGCCCCTTATAGCAGCTGTATGGCAAGTGCTTGGTGCCCAAAACCGACGGGGTCTCAATTTGTAGCTTCCAATCTTCATGTCATGACTGGCAAAATGTTCTTTTAGTATCTTTCAGTGCCATGATATATATATATATATATATATATGATCGAAATTAGCCAAAGGTGTCGTTCGTTCTGCTAGGTGCCATGCAAGGTTTACCTTGCAGGCTATGACTAAGACTTCCATTTTTGCTTATCAGCTTGATTAACTTACTTAGGAACCTGGTCATGAAAGATTTACCACTTACTCCAAATCCGAGCCTTTGAGCCCTGGGACGATGGTCAGCTCCTTTGCGCATGTCGCCTTTTTGATGGCGAGCTCACTGGGGAAAACAAGCTCAGTGTTTTGAAGGTCGGTTGCTGCTGCAGGGTCAAGTCAGGAGATGCCCCGGCAAAAAGATGAAGGTTGTTGTTGCGGATCCCTGGAAATGAGGAAGTCATCCCTAGAACCCCGGCACCTTCTGTGGAACGCCAGCTTGCAGCCGCGGGTGCGCGAACTGCAAAGCCCCTAGCGGCAGCGCCTAGCGCGGGGCCCATAGCAGGAGCTGACACTTCTCAGCTCAGCTTGTCTTACTAGGAAGGCCCGTTCGACAGGGTCTCATATACGGGCTCCAGTTTGCGCCAAAGGGACTTGTGAATCATGCGCGCGCATCCTAGAACTTATATTTGTTAGAACTCATGTAAGGTCCCCCAAATCAAAGGACCACGAAAAAACCTGACGACTACCTAAGAGCAACGGACACTCCGTTGCAGGAAAGCCTTATCTTGGTTGAACGTCCCATTCCTCAAGGAGAGGCACCCTCTTGCGTTGCAGGTCACTCCCCCAAGACCAATGCTAGCTACCCTTGGCACCATGGAGGTCAAAGGTACTTCCAACGATTGAGATTTGCTAAGGCGCCCTGTGGTCCAAGCCCAAGCCTTTTGGCGTCGCCCGCGCCTTGTTGTTTTTGTTTGTTTTTGGTTGAGGGCTTAGTCCCAGGGTTTGTCAATGATGCATGCTACCAAGCACCTCGCTTAAACCCTTTTTGGCGAGTTTTGGAGTGTACTTGCTCTTTCCATTCCGACATTGAGTTCCCACTTGCCTCCGGGTGTTGGGCCCTGAAAGGAAGCCATAGGAGATGGATTTGTTCGGAGTCATTCCCTCGTTCCCTGCTGAGAACCAGCTCTTATGGGGCTTTGAGTATCGCGGCTTGCGACCCAACCGAGCGTTTTGGGGAGTATTTTGAATTGGGCGGGCTGAACTGAAGATCATATTTTGGGTGTGCTCCGGGGATGTGGGAAGTTAAGAAGGGGCTTGGGACACAAACAGTTGTTCCTGCGGAGGCTAACCACTTAAAGGGGGCGACCACCACCAGCAAATCATGCACTTTTCCTTTTTTTGGAGTCCGGGCCGGGCGCCGTCTCCCTTTCTCATTTTTTGGACAAGGGACGGTCCTTCTAGTCCTGCTCTGTGGTTTGATAATCACATATTCCATTTGGGTTGTCTTCCCCCTTCGAGGGGTCGAGTTTGAGAGGCGACATGCATGCCATGGCGAAGACTCCCCTGTTTGGAGAACTAGGAAGGGTCACCAACCCCTTTCAAATGTTAGATGGCCATTGCAAGATGTCTTAAGCACACTCCCTGAGTTCCTGGACTTTGTACTGTTTGGAGAGGGCATCCTGGTATTCAAAAACTTGGGACTTTCTTGGCCAATCCACTAAGGAAGCGAGTAAGTCGGCCGCGGCCATGGGAGGTTTGACCGTAGCTGCTTCTGCAGCCCTAGAGTCCACGGCAAAAGGTGGCCCCCTTTTGCAGTGGCTTGCGCCTGGGGGCGAAGTAGCGGCTCATAGTTGCTGGTTGAATTGTCCGCCTCACTTCCTGAGTTCATGAACTTTAAGCTTAAACCAAAACTTAGCCTCTATAAATAGGGGTGTCTGTCGTTTTCGCCGTACCCGAAAATAAAAGCGTAAGCAATCACGTAAATAAATCAAGCTTTCTGGTTGGCCTGGCCCTTAATAGGAAGAGTCCGTAAATAATATGGTAAATAGTGAGGTAAATTAGTTGTAACTTATTTTGGCTTGCCCGATCTTGAGTGACCCTGCGTGAGCTGGACTTAGTGTCCCTCATTGACAGGGATGTGTATTGGCGAGAATCTTCCCCTTCGCAAATTTAACCTGCTCATATCACTGAAGGAAGGCAAAGCGTCATGAGTCATGAACCATTGGAAGAGCCGCGGCAACTTTGACATGAATGTTCATGCGTACTGGTAGCTGCGAGCCACAGTTTTTGCTCGCGAGCATGTGTCGCGTTGGCAAAGCCAAAAAGCTCCGGACGCAAAAGCGCGTGCGCCCATGCTTGCGCTTGGGTTGCGTTGCCATGCTAATAAGCAGCCAGAACCCCCACCAAGATACATGTCAACGGGGGACCCCTTTCATAATGTATGCCCAGTGGGGGGGGGGATGTATGTAATGCATTTTCCACGTTTGCCGCCCCAAGAGTTTTAAGCGCTTTGCCAAGGCTGAGAACCTAAGAAAGCGATATACAGTCACAGCCTTATGGAAGGTAGGCGCAGAAGCAAATGGCTGCAAATGGACGTGGAAAGGTCCGCGAGTTTGCGGCTCAGTGTTGGAATGCTTTCAAATTAGGTGTTGCGCGATTCTAGAGGCCCATGTGCCAGCAATCCGCAGCACGCATTCCGGCAGCAGCCCGAGAACGGGCTTTGCCAAAAACATGTCCTAGAACTCGTACGGAGTGTTGAAGTGGGCATGTAGCTGAGCAAGCTTGTCAAGGGCTGTCACTTGCTCCATCTTGTGCTCAACAGGCGCTGATCTTTGCGCGGACCACGTGGACAAAGCCCAGGGACATATCCGCCAACTTTGTCAAGGTTGCTTCAAGTGGCTGGCCCTGGCCTACTTCAACGCCCACTACAATTGTCTCTCCAATTAGGGCCCCCCCCCCCACCGGCGTTCAACAGCTCTAGCTCCTGCATTGTACACGTGTAAAAGCACGCGCCTCCGAGAGGGCCCAAGATTTGAAAGTGTGATGGGGTCAAACTTCCAGCTCGCTTCGAAGTCAACACAGGGATTGCTTCGGGGGAAGCACCGCGCGCCTTGTTTGGAAGCTTGTCAGTCTTGCTGACGCCACCGTCTTCTGGGGCATCGTGTCGCTCACCTCGGTCTCTTCTTTGAGAAGTAAGTGCCAAGAAGTCAGCAGTACAGACGCGGACCCTATCTACTTGCTAAGTGGTTTACGACCGCCGCTCGTATAGGGCTTGCTTCATTTTTCTTTGAGTAGGGCCGCCCTGAAGACAAAGTACGTGTTTTCACTGCTTTCAAGTGACGCTGAATCAATGCACTGCCGGATATGAGCCCTAGGAAGCATTCGTTCGAAAGAGTAGTGGTGTTTAGTTTCCTAGCTCAAGCAAGCGCATCGTCGCAGCGCCATGCTGAAGGGCGCTCAGCTGGGCCCCTGTGATGACTTCCTGCTCCGGCCAAGGTTCAAGTCGATCCACACCACCCCGTGGCGATCGTGGGTTCTGAGATGCATGGAGCCCTCCTTAAGCATGCAAAATCCTGGCAAACAAGCTGGTTTACCCAGAGCAATCGGAGCAATGCGTTGCTACGTCAGGCCGATAGCCGCAGGCTTTCGAAAATTCCAGCAAAGGAGTGCTGATGTGAAAGCCTGTGTGGGAGAGAGCTAGCTGATTGATCAAGGGACTGTGCCGCCCAGCAGTCCCAGCGTTTCCCACATCATTGGAAGCGGGGCCGGGCTGCGATTTAGATACATTCGTTGCAAAGAAGGCCGCCGGCATCGCGAGGAACTAGCTGAAATGGAAGTGCGACGAGTGTCGGATTCGTTGCTGTCGGGATCACAGAGGTGTGAGAACATCGAACCGGGGCAGGGGTGCCTTTAAATATTTTGAGCAGAGCAAACAGATAGCAATCAGCGCGCCTTAGCGATTCGCGATGCTGTTGATGCCAGTGTGTGGATCGAGTCCGCGCGACAAATTTGCTAATTCGACAGAGCGACTATGATCTGGACTTCATGCTGGTAATGCTGGTGATGCTGGCGATGCCGGTGATGCACTCCGTAGATCAAGGCGACGGGTGTCCGTGCGACGAATTTGCTAATTCGTCAGAGCGAAATTCAGCTAGACTTCATTGCTGGTAATGCGAATTAGCTTTACTTCGCCAGAGCGAATCTCAGCTAGACTTTATTGCTGATAATGATGGTGATGCTGGCGATGCCGGTGATGAACTTCGTAGATCGAGGCGACGGGTGTCCGCGCGACGAATTAGCTAGTTCGTCAGAGAAAAAATCAGCTAGACTTTGCTGGTAATGCTGGCGATGCCGGTGACGCACTCCGTAGATGAAGGCGACAGGTGTCCGTGCGACGAATTAGCAATTCGACAAAGCGAATACGCTGCTTGGTGTAGGTATCAGACGGTATCAGACGCTGCCACTGCGCCGCTCCCACGAGTCCTGGAAAAGCCTTGGCTAGTTCCCAGCCCCAAGCGTTTTCAGGGGTCACTTGTTCTTACGCCCGGCGGGCATAAGAACAAGTGGGGGCCAACCGGAACAAGTGACCTGGTCACTTGTTCGCTAAAGTGCCTACTTGTTCTTAAGCCCGCCGGGCGTAAGAACAAGTGACCCCTGACGCAACAATGGCTTTAGCCGCGAAAAAAGGCAGCCACTGACAAAACACAAATTAGAAACTCTGTTGCAGAACGCCCAAATCACAAAAAAATGCAGCCCGACCATGCAAGCCAGTGACAGGCCCAGGAAAACTGTACAACAAATTTGCACCCACACACAACAATCAAATTAGAAGCCCTAGTTAAAAAGCCCACTTCACGAGAATCATCAGCCAGACCAGTAGGCCAGTGCAAGGATTTGAATAAATCCAGCTGCACAAAACACACGGCGAACAAAATAGAATCTTTACATTAAAAAACCAACTTCACGAAAATCATCAGCCCGACAAGTAGGCCAGTGACAGGCCCTGACAAAATCCAGCTACGAAAAAACAGAGGCGGCAACCCCACACAAAAAACTAATTAGAAGCTCTGCTAAAAACTCCCACTTCACGAGAATCATCAGCCAGACAAGTAGGCCAGTGCCAGGCCCTGAAAACAATCCAGCTGCCCAAAATAAACGGTGAACAAATTCAAAACAGTCGCTCTACCTACAAAACTAAGCTCAGGTGACATCCTCAACACTCTTTTTAGTGCGCGCACCCCTCGCAGAACCTCGTGGAACCCTGATGGAACCCTCATTGGACCCTGGTGGAACCCTGGTGGAACGCTCGTGGAACCTGGCTCGCGGCGGTGCAGGCCTTCCGCTCCCAGCTCCCCCAGGACGCTGCTGAGTACGTCCGCCTAAATGTATTGCCCCGCCCAGGGCCGCAGCCGCAGCCACCACCACAGATCATAGGCCGACCCGACGACGTAGAGCGCCTCCTGGACGAGGCGGGGCAGCGCGCGCAGGAGGTGGAGCGTGGCGCAGCACAGGCCATAGAGGAGACGGCAGCTGTGGCCGCAGAGGAGGGAGAGGTTGCCGTTGCCGCCGAGGGCGTGGGCGGAGCCTTTGGGTACCTGGGGGGCCTGGCAGAAGGGGCCGCTGCCCTGGCGCCCACCGCGGGGGAGGTTGCTGGAGCGATGGCTGCCACGGCGGGAGTTGGCGCAGCGGCGACGGCTGGGTTGGCTGTGGGACTCGCAGGCGGCGCAGCCTACGGCCTGGCCCGCGGCACGGGATGGGTGCTGGAGAACACACTCTTCCGGCCTCAGCAGGGTAGTGAGGACGCAGCCGTGCAGGACGTCCGGTCCGCCAACAACATGAATGACGCCACTCAGCCCCAGCACTTCACGCTGCGCTCCGGCAGCAGCACTTCAGGCAGCCCCGCAAGCAGCCGCGCCTCCTCACAGTCTGGCTTCAGAGTCCAGGCGCAGACCAATCACACGCCCCGCCCCTTCTCCTGGGGCCTGAACCCTGTGACTCTGCCCCAGTCCCAGCCGAACTCCCGGGCAAGCTCCCGCAGCTCAGGACGCGCCAGAGCCGCCTGCCTCCGCCGAGCTACGACCAGCTGGCCCGAGACATCGAGGCGGCCTAGACTCTCCTTCGCCGTACGAACAAAAATGAGTGTTGCGCTACATGTAAAGAAGCATGGAGGTAGTCACAGCCGGAGCACAGGATGAGTTGATGCAGAGCTTGGACTACAAGCTGAAAACCAGCAACACCAACTACGTGACCGCACGCCACGACGTGCAGTATTTCCCCAGCTCGCTGAGCTCCTTCTCCCCCGCCACCTCGAGGGTCTGCCGCATTCCGCTGACAAGCGGCACCTCGTTCATCGACCCCGAGTCGATCAAGATCGCCTTCAGAGTCAGAAACACGGACGCCACCAACCCGCTGGCGCCTGCCACTCCGAACCCCGCCTGTTTCATCCAGAGGATCCAGGTCTTCGCCAACGGCCAGCGCTGCGACGACATAAACTACTACGGCCGCACCGTAGCCGTGCATGACCTGCTGAAGGGCCGCGAGTACAACCAGAACAAGGCCGTGGAGGGCTTCGACGAGGTGAACAACTCTCGGACGCCCCGCGCGGTGCACCAGAGCGGCTACGCGGACGTGCTGCTGCGCCCCACCATGGTGGGCATCCTGCGCTGCGGGAAGATGCTGCCGCCGCAGCTGAACCTGGTGATAGAGATCGAGTTCGCGGACGCGACGACAGCGCTGTGGTCCGAGAACGCCGGGGCGCACCCGGCGGGAGCCACGCTGAGCACCGACTTCGAGATCCAGAACGTCCGAGTTCTGGCCTCCCAGGTCGTCCTGGACTCTGCGCTGGTAGAGTCCTTCAACCGCGTGCTCCTCTCAGGAAGGTCGCTCGTGTTCAGCTACCCCACGGTGCACACGCAGCAGTCCACGGTGCCTCCGGGCGTGGCGGAGCACAACGTCACCGTGGCGCGCGCCTTCACGAAACTCATGGGAGCGTTCGTGACTTTTTGGGACAACGACGCGGGCTCTAAGATCCACCTGCTGGCCAACCCGGGGCAGGACGTGGCCCCCATCGGTGCGGCCAGGCAGGAAGACAGCCTCCTGGAGTCGCAGATGCAGCTGGGCAGCCTGCAGTACCCGCACAACCCCATGAAGGGAGCCTCGGAGCACTTCCACTTCCTCTCGGTCCTTCACCTCAGGGCCGTCCGGGACCACCCCGGAGCCTATCTGGGCTGAGACCCCAAACCTTTCGGCTGTTGGAGAAAAAACCAACTTCACGAAAATCATCAGCCCAACGAGTAGGCCAGTGACAGGCCCTGACAAATATCCAGCTGGACAAAGAAAGGCGGTAACACAGACAACATGCAAATTAGAAGTGATACTCAAAACATCCTGCTTCAGGAAAAGGTCGGCTGGCGGGGTCGGGGCCCGACTGCTGGCGGGGTCGGGGCCCGACTGCTGGCGGGACAGCGCGCACAGTTTCCTGCGCGACCGGGCGCTGAAATGTAACCTACACAGGTGGCTACAAAGGACATCAAAAAACAAGACACGTTTCAATCATGTTCCTTAGTCTCCTGCTCCCGTGCTCTTCTGGTCTCTTGGTTTTTTGCAAGTGGGATGTCTTCGCCAGGCTTCTGGTTTGTTGCGTGGCTGCCGCCCTTTTTTGCGCGGCTTGATTTTTTACACGGCTGTCACTGGGCTGCTTGGTCGGGCTGCTGCTTTTCGTCAAGGTAGAGCTTCTAATTCGCTTGTGTGTGGCTGCCGTTCTTTTGTGCAGATTGATGTTGTTCAGGGCCTGTGGTCGGGCCCCAACTCCGTCGGCGGTCGGGCCCCGACCCCGTCGGCGGTCGGGCCCCGACCCCGCCGGCGGTCGGGCCCCGACCCCGTCGCCGGTCGGGCCCTGACCCCCTCGGCGGTCGCCCCTTCAATGGTTCTAATTTGCTTGTTGTTTGTAGCTGCCGCCGTGTTTTCGCAGCTAGCTTTTGTTTACGGCCTGTCACTGGCCCGGGCTGATGCTTTTCGTGACATGTGATGCTTTTAGTAGGGCTTCCAATTTGCTTGTTGTGTGTGGCTGCCTTTTTTGCGAAGTTGTTTTTCAGGGCCTGCTAGTTGTTTGCTTGGTCGGGGCTGCTGCTCTTCGTCAAGTGGGATGTTTTTAGTGGGGCTTCTGGATTTTTTGTGCGCGGCTTGTTTTCACGTCCTGTCACTGGTCTGCTTGTTCGGGCAGCTGTTTTTTGTCCACTGTTTGTTGGCAAGTAGAGCCTCTAATTTGTTTGTTGTGTGTCGCTGCGCTTTGTGTTTTTGCAGTTTGTTTTTGTTTCGGGCTTGTCACTAACCCACTTGCTTGTTTCTTGATTGTTGTTTTTTTTGGCGCGGTTAGATTTATTTCGCCGTTTGCTAGTCTGCTTGGTCGGGCTGCTGCTTTCTTAAAACTGATTTTTTGCGTAGGGCGTCTAATTTGCTTGTTGTGTGTGGCTGCCGTTTTGTTGCGCTAGCTGTGTTTTTTTCAGGCCCTAGCGCTGGCCGGCTGGGTCGGCCTGCTGCTTTTCGTGAAGTGAGATCTTGTTTGTAGGGCTTGTAGTTTTCCTTTTTGTGTGTGGCCCCCGTTTTTTGTGCGAAGCTTGTTTCTTTCAGGGCCTACTTGTTGGGCTGATCACTTGCGTGAAGTGGGACGTCTTTCAGGAGGGCTCCTAATTTGCTTGTTGTGTGTGGGCGCCGTTTCCTTTTTGCGCAGCTGCGGTTTTTCAGTTTGGGGCAAAACCCAGCAAAAGCGGATTTTTATGTATATGGGGGGGGGGGTGCGGTAGGATTGTGGTCGCAACTTAAATGTATATGTGGGGGTCCCCCCTCCCCCCTACATAGGGGTCCTTCGTGTCAATTTGTGTTTAGTGATCATGAGAAAGGAGATGTTGTAGGAACCGAGGACTAGGAACACTGCGTCTTGTCAAAGAACGTCCGGTATGTCCGGTCATTGGTTATGTCAGCTGCGTGAACAACATTAAGAATATTTGAGGGCGCTTTCCAACAATCAAGACTTAGTCAGCTTTTTGTTGGGCGACCTTGCGAGGGCCAATCTTGAAGAACATCAAGATTAACGTCTACATTCCTAACATGCACCTGGCGCACAGACACACAGACACCACCCACACACACAAACACACATGCACACACGACTCTACGAGGTTGTCTCCGCGTGGCCGCTGATCCAACCAGTCAGGAGTTGCAAAGGACGATTTTAAGCCTTGCCTTCTTGCAGCTTTGCTTGCCGCGTTGTGGTACTGTCGCGCGTTGTTTTTTGTTTTTTTCTTTGCCGCGGCTTCGCCTCGTTTGTCCGCAAGACCCAGGGAATCCAAGAACCGATTCCAGAAACCCAGTTGAGCAAAGGCCGGAAAAGAGGAGCGATCGATGCTGTCACATGTGCACGCAAGTTCTGCGGACGGACCTCCATGCTCAAAATGTGTCCCCTGAACGGTTCAGAACGGTTCAGCCAGCCTTTTTCTGCGTAAATGGTTGCGTAAATTTTCGCGTAAATTTCAGACAAGTCTTTGCCTTTTTGTGCTTTGAGATTTCGGATCGCTTGCGATGTTCCGATGCCGGCCTGACCTTTTACCTAGGACTAGGAACCGCCAGCCGCGTGCTCACGAACCGTTCCGAGGAACGGTGGCAACCAAACTGCATGCCCCTGAACCGTTCTGAACCGTTCCGAAAGCATTGGAACGCGTGCCCCTGAACCGTTCTGAACCGTTCCGGAGGCATTGGAACCCATGCCCCTGAACCGTTCTGAACCGTTCTGGAGCCCATCTAGCAAGCAGCGCACAGAGCAGGCGTATAGTTCAGAACCGTTCTGAACCGTTCTGAACCGTTCGTCACTCAAGCTTCCCAGGAACCGTTCTGAACCGTTCAGGAGGGATTGCAGCATCATACTATGAACCGTTCTGAGCCGTTCAGCAGTAATTGCAGCAGCATACCCTGAACCGTTCTGAACCGTTCAGGAAGAATTGCAAGCAGCATGCCCTGAACCGTGCTGAGCCGTTCAGGAGGGATTGCAGCATCATACCCTGAACCGTTCTGAACCGTTCGGAGACATTGGAGCTGCGTACCTAGGAACCATTCCGAAGATTGCAACAGCATGCTCAGGAATTGCTCTTGCTTCTGCTCACGCATGCTTAGGCTTACCAACCACGTGTTTAAGACTTAAGATGTTTGGCCGTTTGGCCTCCTAACATTCGCACGGCAGCTGCTAAGGATTTAACAAAGATCATTCAATCAACACCTTGGGCGCTTGTTATGGAGATGGGAGGGGCGCGTTGGAGCCTTACCTTCTTTGTGCCAATGTTTTGCCATTGGCTTGTCTGATTGTGCGCCTTTTATCTCTCTCTGTTCAGGCCTGTTACATGGCAAATGATGCAGCTTCCAGCTTCCAACACTGAGGCGCACATTGTTTACATGATCTTTTACGTGGTTCTTCAAGGCCTGTTTTTGTTTACATGAATACTTACATGAAGAGTGACGTGGTTTGTTACATGACTATTGGCCGGCTTTAACCTCCACAGAGATAGAGGCTAAGTTTTGGTCTAACTTTAAGCTTTTCGGGAAGACCATTTTAGTGGTAAACAGAAAGTTTGAACTTTTTTTGGCCCATCCACTCAGGAGGTGAGTGTCCCACAAGGAAGCCCAAAGGGTCCGGGAGTTTCAGAGAATGTTCCAGGCCCCTGTTCGATACCCGGTTCTGTCTGGAAGGCACATGTCCAGGCGCATCTTTCGGAAACCGAGGCTGCGACTTCGCGCGGTCGGTTAGCTGCGGCTGGCGCTGGGTGACTGGCGGCATGGACCAAGGGGCAAAAGGTGGAAGCACAGTGTAGCCTTTTGCTGAGCCTCGGTTTCTAACTACTCGTTGAATAGCTCCTATCATTCAAGGTCACTTGAGGGACAAATGTGTTGTTGTTCAGAACTTCTATTTAGACCCGGGACAGTTTCCGATTTTTGCAGCAGAAACTAAATTGCAACCTCGCGGGGGCTTTGACGTTAGCCATCATTAAGATTTATTGGGGTTGCTTGGTTCAAGTTGGTGACTTGCTGTGATTTGCCAAAAATGTCTTTGCTGTATGTGCTGGTCAAGTGGTTTGGGTGCTGAATAACCCATACTTCTCATCGTGCAGGAAGCAGTGTCATGACTTTCCCGACCATTTGTTTGGCCAGGTTGGTAGATGGTGGAGGGGTCAAGTGTGCCGCAGTGACATGGTTCTCAATGCCTGAGCCTCCGCAAGTTGGTCATGTTTGTGCGGATTACTATATACGTGTGCGCAAGCGTCATGCTCAGCAATAGGAGGAACAAAGCCATGTAGCCCCATGTTGGTTGCAGCGAGTCTTTGAGTGCTGCCCGCAGGGTTCTCAATGCGACCTTCTTGGTGCCC
This sequence comes from Effrenium voratum, assembly GCA_963377175.1. Classification (NCBI taxonomy): domain Eukaryota; class Dinophyceae; order Suessiales; family Symbiodiniaceae; genus Effrenium; species Effrenium voratum. Next base: position 335,809 of record CAUJNA010003617.1, read on the forward strand.
TATGAGGTGAGTTGAGAACAGGGATGGCAACGGCCCCTTCCATGTCCAGTTCAACCTCAGCCCACGCTTCAATCGCGGGCTCAACCCACAGTGGAACCTTCGAACCTTGACCCCTTTATTACGCGGGAAACCACCGGGCAACTAGGTGAGGGAACGCTCGACGGGCCCCAAGGAGTTCTCAAAGACCTTCAGACCTTCCTGGTGTTGGTCCACAACCATTCCTCCAATCATGACAGCTGACAGTTGAAAACTTAAATCCCTAAATCAGGAGCCGCCTATCTTTGGGCGGGAGGGGGCAGCCATTCCCGCTTCTTGGGCAAACTTGGGCACTCCTGCATCTCAGTGGGAAAGCACTCCCCAAACCACCAAACGACCTGTTAGAGCGAAAATAATGATGATGTTGTCGCTTGTTCATGCGCAATTCCCGCTTGCTCGCAGAGTCCAACAAAGATATTCTTTGGCAGCAGTCCCCTTGTCCATCCATGTTGGACGTGGGTGGCTTCTGCAAAAGAAGGGCGGTTCCTATTTTGGCCCGTACTCTTTCCGCAGCTTGGGCTCTCAAGAGGTTTGCCGTGACAATCCCTGCACGCCGAGAGAGTCGTGACAGCGCCACTTTCTGGAACCCGATTCCTTTGCGACATCTCCGTGTCATGCCGCGGCATGAGCGGATCCCGTCGCCCACGCCTTCTTCCTCCTCGCGGTCGGTGGCATCCTCGGGCCAGGACGCGTTTTTGTTCGTTCGCACCTTTCGGTTGCTTATGCTGGGTGTGTGTGTGTGTGTGTGCCTTTGTGTGCCTTTGTGTGCCTTGGCGTGTCTTTGTGTGTCTTTGCGTGCCTTTGTGTGTCTTTGTGTGTCTTTGTGTGTCTTTGTGTATCTTTGTGTGTCTTTGTGTGTCTTTGTGTGTCTTTGTGTGTCTTCGTGTGTCTATGTGCGTGTTTGTGTGTCTGTGTCTGTGTGCGTGTGTGTCTTTGTGTGTCTTCGTGTGTCTTCGTGTGTCTATGCGTGTCTTTGTGTGTCTGTGTCTGTGTCTGTGTGTGTGTGTCTGTGTGTCTTTGTGTGTCTTCGTGTGTCTATGCGTGTCTTTGTGTGTCTGTGTCTGTGTCTGTGTGTCTCGGTGTGTCTTTGTGTGTCTTTGTGTATCTTTGTGTGTCTTTGTGTGTCTTTGTGTGTCGTTGTGTGTCTTTGTGTGTCTGTGTCTGTGTCTGTGTGTCTCTGTGTGTCTTTGTGTGTGTCTTTGTGTATCTTTGTGTGTCTTTGTGCGTGTGTGTCTTTGTGTGTCTTTGCGTGCCTTTGTGTGCCTTTGTGTGTCTTGGTGTGTCTGTGTCTGTGTCTTTGTGTATCTTTGTGCGTCTTTGTGTGTCTGTGTGTGTGTGTCTCTGTGTGTCTTTGCATGTCTTTGTGTGTCTTTGTGTGTCTGTGTGTGTCTGTGTGTGTCTTCGTGTGTCTATGTGCGTGTTTGTGTGTCTGTGTCTGTGTGTGTGTCTTTGTGTGTCTTTGTGTGTCTTTGTGTGTCTTTGTGTGTCTTTGTGTGTCTTTGTGTGTGTTTGCATGTGTGTGTGTGTGTGTCTGTGTGTCTTTGTGTGCCTTTGTGTGTCTTCGCGTGTCTATGCGTGTCTTTGTGTGTCTGTGTCTGTCTGTGTGTCTTTGTGTGTCTTTGTGTGTCTTTGTGTATCTTTGTGTGTCTTTGTGTGTCTTTGTGTGTCTTTGTGTGTCTTCGTGGGTCTATGTGCGTGTTTGTGTGTCTGTGTCTGTGTGCGTGTGTGTCTTTGTGTGTCTTTGTGTGTCTTTGTGTGTCTGTGTCTTTGTGTGTCTGTGTGTCTGTGTGTGTCCGTATGCGTGTGTGTGTGTGTGTGTGTGTGAAAATGACAATGATGGATGATGTCTTGCTGTCTATGCTTGCTGTCTTGCTGTGATTTTCGGGCCTGAAGAGGTTTGACCCATTGGCTTTCTGTGAAAGCAGCTCTCCTAAACTGTTCATTAAAGGCCCCCGCCCAGTTTGACCTTGCACTTTCACTTGGCAAGCGAGGACAAGACGTTGCACCAGGAGGCCGGACTTGCCGCGCTTTCTTTGAGCCACGCGATGTGGTCCCACTGGATCGGAGTAGAGGTGAACGCAACACGGGGGACTTGTGCCATCTTTCGCCCAGCTGCATGTTTGCGACTTGGGGATTGTCCGAATCCAAACTTTACGGCCTGCAGAAGGACCTTCGTGCGCCCTAGTTCCGTTTCTCTACGCTCTTGCATCCGTTCCCATCATTGGGTCAATGTTTCTTGTTTTTACACAGGGGTTGGATCATGCCGGGCTGTGCCACTTGCGAGCCTCGCACATGTCTTTTGCCTTTTGCAGTGAAGCCCTCAGGATGCATAAGCCGGAAACAGGGCCAGGCCCTTGGCTTTGGCCACCCAGCGGGCGGCCACGCCTTGAACCAGCCGACAAACCAATGCCAGGGCGGCAAAGATGAACACCGCCACACGCCGCCCCAAGTTCCAGGAAGTCGGAATGAGGTAAAGCAGGCGGAACCATGATGTAAGTTGTTCCTTGGAGTTTCGTAGGTGTTGGAGTTCTCTTTCAATTGAACGCCGATTTCCGCAACCTTTGCGAGCTCAGATCCCCAAAAAGCAGGCGAGATGACCCTGAGGCCATGGACATATTCTTATATGTCGGAGAGTGACCTTCCGGCAGCGGTCCACGATCTATGCGCGAGCGCAAATTGGGAAGGCCTTCACTTACTGCCATGTTACTTGGTGGCTCCCAGCCATCCCCTTAGTTTTTTAGCCTTTTAGTGTTTAGTGGTGGGTTCCATTTCACGTTAAACCTTTAGCAAGGGATCTGAGGGCAGCCCAGGTTATAGAATTTAAGATTTTGATTGTTGACCCCCAATGCTGGAGAGATCCGTTCCTTTGGCTTTCTCTTCTGCAGCGAGATGTGTGGATCCTCCCTAGCTATCTCCCGGGTGTCAAACGGCAAACCCAAGCTAGGGAAGCTGAGTAGCCTTTACCCACTGAAAGGAAACCGACAAGGTGTGTATCTGCATTTCCCACACCAGGCCCATTGAAGTGAACAGTTAAAGCGTTCGCACATTTTATTTTTTGGGGGTCTTGCTCTTCAAGCCGTCAGCAAGCGCGCAATTTTGAAGATATGTTTCTAACATGGGCCCTGTTCAAAAAATTGTCCCCCCCCCTCCCCCGAACGGTGTAGAACCCTTGGAGACGGTCCGGACCCACCCCGAGTCCAGTCCGGACCTCGCTAGGGCACCTCTCGGAGCCTTTTCCCCTCCGCCTCGGAGATGAGCAGAAGCGAAGCTCGGACGGCATGGGGAGCGCGTCCCCCGAACTTTCTCGCCTTTGTGGCGAGCATTCTTTGAGGGGAAACGAGTTCACCAGGATAAAGGTGCGTTTACTTGGAGATTTGTTGATTCAGGTGCTGGGGAATTATTAGAATAATGTTGGAGAGTGATTAATCAAGGGCCCTCAAACGAATTGGGGGGGTCAATAGCGAGAACCCCAAAAACAAAATGGGGGTCAGACTGGGGCATGCCTGAGTAGTTTTCCAGTAAGTATTGTTTAGAATTGGTTTAGTATTGGTTTAGTATTCCTTTGAGCTGGCTCACTACGGTTTAGAATTGGTTTAGTATTAGTTCAGTATTCTTTTCAGTTGACTCACTACAGTTTAGAATTGGTCTAGTATTGGTTCTTCTTCTTGGCAGGCTGCCCTGGCCATTTTTTTTCACAATTCCCTACCCTTAAACAAACTGCATCATTGCCTTCCTGGGGGTTCCGTGTGCCACCCCTTGAAAATTTGTCAGGGTGCATCTTCTAGCAAAGGGATTGATAAGGAATTTGGTGGTTTGGGACAGGAAGCAATCCAGAGATTCTGGACATTTCTGGCTTTATTTGAGAACAGCAGGGCTTTCTTCTTTGCAGGCTGCCCTGGCCATTTTTTTTCACAATTCCCTACCCTTAAACAAACTGCATTATTGCCTTCCTGGGGGTTCCGTGTGCCACCCCCTTGAAAATTTGTCAGGGTGCATCTTCTAGCAAAGGGATTGAGAAGGAATTTGGTGGTTTGGGACAGGAAGCAATCCAGAAATTCTGGACATTTCTGGCTGGACTCAAACGTTTCAACCCTCAAAAATAGTCCATTCTTGGAAGGGAACATATTTTCGGGAGTTCGGGCAGATGTTTTTTTCTGTAATACCTACCCTTGTTGCTTTTCAGGGGAGTGAATAATTTCGAGTTTTTTTTTCTGTATTCACTCCCGTCTTATTAATCGCCATCTAACAATAATGTGGCCATGCGTTTGGCCTGCTCACCTCCAAACTGCCGTCAAAGACCTTAGGCCAACCAGCTCCGAACATGGGGCCTTCCTTGCGGGGGTTGCTGCCTGCACCTCACCCAACATGATCTCCATGCGGGGGGGAGCAGCCGGAAGGGCTTCAAGAACTCTGTGCTCGGTTTCGTGGGGGCCCTGCGTTGCCTTCTCGCGCGCCCCGCAGCCCAGGGCTCCGAGAAAAAAAAAAAACGCCTTGGACTTGATACGTTTTTTTTTGGGGGCGGATGGCCCTAGGCTTGTTGGAAGAAGTTTCGGTGGACAGGTTCTTCGTTGGTTCGATCGGCAGGTATGACCGTTTTGGGTTTCCTTTCAGGGAATCCCAGAACGGTTCCTTGCCAACACCTCGGTCATGCCCTACCTATAGCAGCAAAAGTGTTGGCCCGCCCCGAAAAGCCACGTGAGCCACGCGCCAGGTGAAGGCCCACATGCCTTCAGTGCCATGGAGGCGCAAGAAGAAGGCGGGGGGCTGGTACGACCCGTAGCTTGTATCCCAAGAGTCCATTCAGGGGAGTGGTTGAAAAAGGGCATTTCAATCACCTTGAAGGGGGGGTCAAGAGGGAGAAACCTACAACCAATTGTGGGTCAAAGTTGGGCCTACTTAATTGGTTTAGTATTCGTTTTCTACTTGTTCAGTAGTTCTTAGAGCTGGTTTATGTAGTATTGGCTTACATGCCCAGGTTTTGTTGCCTTCAATTATTTATAGTGTCATAACCCTTGGGGCTTCCCTGCACCACCCCTTGAAAGTATGTTTGAGCAGCTGTTTCAGTAAAGGGTGAAAAGTATTAGTTCAGTATAAGTCAGTATTAGTGGGATATGGCTGTGGGTCAAACCAATGGGATCCCATTTTGGGATAGGTGTTCCACCCAGTTTAGACTATTTTGGTGGGGATTGGGATGTTCACCTCTGGTACGGGTTTTTGACCCATGGCCATATTAGCGTACTATGGCTTAGTGGTCATTTGCAATCACCACGATATGTTCCTAGTATTGATTAGTACCAGTCCAGTATTGGTTGGGTATTGCCAGGGCTTGTGGTCACATTTTTCCTCCCTTACCCGGACGGGCAGCCGTCACTTTTGTTTCTCACTCCCGGACGGGCAGCCATAAATTTCCCAGCGAGAAAAAAAGCACTTTCCTGTATTGCCTCGACAGAAAGGGAGGGGGGAGTGTTCAACCGTGTTCAACTGAGTGTAGGAGGCTTCATTGAAGCATGAGGTCTTCATGGACCCGTGGGTGGGGATTTATCTTGTCGTCTTTGTTGTTGGTGTGCTTTAATGCCAGTATTAATCGGTACTCGTTCCGCCACGTTTTTTTCATTTTTTTTCTCTGGGACCTGTTTCGCCCGGGCTGTCTATTCCTTCTGCATTTTTCGGCATTGGCTCCTGAACGCTCGAAGCAGGGTGGTTTGCGAAGGGCCGTCCCCAGCTGGAAAGTAATCTGTGGATATCTGTGGAATAGGATGCTTCCCACTTCTGCTCAAGCTCTGAAAGAAACAAAGCTATCTCCACCCCGGAGTGTTGAATGTTGAATGTGTGGCTTATCCAACACAGGGACCCTTTCTCATATGCCATGAACTTGAGTAAGGAACCCCCTGAAAAGTGGTTGGTGGACATACAACCCCACCTAAATAACCTTCACCAGAGGGTCGGTAATTAATTAAAATTCACGCCCATATCTTTCCTTGTGGGCACAAAGAAAAAGCGTGTTTTCTGGGTTTCCACACCAGGATATTCTTGAAGAAAGGCGTCGCTCGCCAATTCGCCGCTCCAGGCACAAACCGCAGGCGCAGTGCTGAACGCAACGCCTGGTGTTGGGCAGGATGGTGCGCACCAAGGGGCTAAACACTTTGACGGTGTTGTTGCCCTAGGATTTCGACAGACAACCCAAACGCATGTGGAGGTGTAGCAGGTCTTTTTTTTCACTACCTGGATCGCCAGTTGAAGTTTTTGTTACATGCACTTTACCCCTGAACAAGTGCGATTTCCTTTTTGTCAATCCTTGCGCAGCGATCGATCTGGTCGAATGAGGCGATCCAGTTGGCTTTGGGCCCAACTCGCAGTCGCCAGCCACGTTCGGATCATGTGGGTGCTGTTTTTTGGTTTTGAGGGTGTCCGTTGTCCAGTGGCTTTAAAGTGCCACATGTTGCTCGGTTGTCTCCTGTTTAAGACACACCCATTTGCAATGAACATTGCAGTGCCGGAATATTATTGATAGTGGGAGTCCAGAATTTGTCATGGTTAGCCACTTGCAAACACGAGTCTGAGTGGTATGGTAAGCTTTTAGAAGCTACTGTCATAGTTGCGTTGGTGCTGGGCAAATCTGGGCAGGCATGGGTTGCCATTGTGATATTCATTAAGCGTTCAGACTCAGCTGTAATGCCGAACCTTGCGCAGAACAGATGCAATCCTGCATGGGTTTGGGTGGATTTCCACCTCTTGCGGGTTGTTGTTACCATATATGTTTCACCAACATGTTGAGAGTTATGCCGCATGCAGAATTGGTTGATATTCAAGAACTGTTTACAAAAACTAAAAGAAGTGTGCACATCATTGCTACATGACTCGCAACGCTTGCAATAGAATAAGCCAATTTCAAAAAACATGTCTCAAACTCGGTGATCATCAATGTCAATATGCTTGACATACCAATATGCCGATGATTATGCTACCCAAAGGTCAAACATTCGAGACACACTGTTTGACACTAACACAATGTTTGACACTTACACACTATGGTGCATCATTGTAGTTACTACATGGCAGGCAATTTGACGATCCATATTTCAGCATCATGCCATTTTCGGGGTGCTGAATAACCCACATGTGTGTAATTTTCCCCAAAAGGATAGCGAAAGCGACTTGGGAGCTGTTTATTCCTTCCCTCACTCCCTCAATTCCTGGACTTTCAACCTTTTGGGGAGACAGTTGAGTGGTAAACAAACAGTTTGGACTTTGTTTTTGCCAATCCACTCGATCGGAAGTGAGTTCCAGAGCCCCTATTGGAGACCCAGCGTTGCTTGCCTAGCAACTTTTCTCAGCTTCTTTCGCGCTGCAGGCACCTCCACTCAGTCGCCGCACGCGCCAGTAGAGAGGCTGGGAGCGCGGGTCGGTGGCAAGTCGCGCGTTGCGTTCAAAGATGTGTGCTTTATCCATTGCCAAAGGTGGGCATGTGTTGAAATAGGGGGACCCAAGAGTTTCAATAATTACCAGGTTCTTCCAAAGCCTGGAAAAAATCCGGGGAACGGAAAACACAGAGAAATACCCCTGAGACGGAGAACCCAGGTATGGCTTTTCCTTGTGGCGTCCCTGTAACAACCAAGGCGCAAGGGGTACCCTCAACAAAACCCATGCCCTCATTTGCTGCGGCATCCCACGAGGCAAGTCCTTCTTCGCATGCCAGGCCTGGATCCCTGGGCCATGGGGATGGACAAAACCCTGCACCACTTTGAAGCCATGTGAAACCAATGGAAACCATTGATTGAAACCATTGGTTGTTGGTACTTGCAAAAAAGCCATCATTTCTCATTTCAGCATTTCTTAGGTGGTACAGGGCTTCGTCCATCCACAGTAGGTAACCAATTGTGTGGCTCAAGCGTACGGTTTGCCCTTTGACGACTGGATCGGGAGGGAAATGCAGGGATCCGGCAGAAGGCAAAGCCAATTAGGAAGAGTTCCTTTGGTCGCCGTGGCCAATGGAATGAGCGCAGAATGCGAGTTGCAGGAGCAACAGCGGCTCCTCGCAGCGGGGTCCCAAGGGACGGATGTGGAAAGATAGGTTTTGGCTCCACATGCCTCTTAAGTCTGACTTTGGTTTTCCAATGTTGGTCCATGTTTAGTCATGGCCCCAAAAGGTTAACCTTGTATTTCCAGGTCGAGATTCTCTTCACTCAGTACCCTGGATGAAAGCAACACGGCTTCGGCTGAAGCTTATTGGTCCCTATGCCAATTGGTGACATTTTACATGGCTGGTCTTTGGCGTGATGCGGAACCAAACGTTTTGACCCAAACCAAAAGTGGATTCCATGGGGTTGGCTGGTTGGCTGCTTCGTTGGCTGGTTGCTGAGTGGCTTGGTTGGTTGGATTCTGGGTTGATCGCTTGGGTTTCCAAGCCTTGCGGTTGAGCTTAAAGGAATACTTGTTTGTTGGATTGAAGGGGGAGGTCCTAAGGGGATCCACCTGTTTCTCCGGTGGAGCAACTCGGGTCAAGCACCTCGCCAAGGCAATCCCCAGGGGCCCTTCCGCGCAGCCAGCTGCCCTTGGGCAGGGGCGCCCAAGCTGTGATTGCTGCCCCCTACCCCCGGTCCATACACCAGGGAGGTAGATGTATGTGTGCGTGTGTGTGTGTGTGTGCCTGCGTGCCTGTGTGCTTGTGTGTCTTTGTGTCTTTGTGTCTTTAATTTAATTATTTTAGTTTCTTTGATTTATTTGTCTTGGTTTGTGTGTTTGCTTGCTTGCTTGCTTGCTTGTTTGCTTGTTTCCTTGTTTCCTTGTTTCTTGTGTTTATGTTTTTCAGGGTAGGCAACTGCTGATGTTGGGGGTCCCCCTATTTTGATGACTGTGCAGATGGCACTTTTCCCGTTATGCCGGTGAGTGAAGATAATGATAAAACCTAAATGGGAAGGTCGGGCCAGTTATCTTCACCCAATTGAGCCGAAATTCTCCGCCCAGCCCTCGTAAATTGCGAGTCTTCGTGGCAGTGAGCTCAACTAGGAAGCAGCACACCGCCTCCATGCCTTCTGCACGGGCACTATGTCAAGCCCAAGTAGGCGTTGATCCCCAGGGCCCATGAGGGTATAGTGTTTTTCTTTGCCACCCTGTTGCGCCTGCGAGGCAAGCCTTAATTTTGTGGCGTGGATTGGTGTGAGCCCATGTGTTGTTGGCTTGCAACTTCCGCTGATCCAAATCCCCCAATTTTAGGTGCCCTGTTGCAACTAAGTAGTTGCTTCTAGTCTCCCCTGCAAAGCGGGGTGCTAGTGGATCATGCGGGTACTAGTTTCGGATCCAACTGTTGATCATGGCGCCCCGAATGGTTTGTGGACTCAGCTTGCTGAGCGGCTGTGTTGCTGGCTTTGCCTGATTTGGGGCAAGATGATTGTCTTGGTCTTCTCTCCTGCTCTGTTGCTACCTCTGCTGCAGCTGCTGCTGCTGCCTCTGCTGCCTCTGCTGCCTCTGCTGCCCTGCTGCTCCTTCTGCTGCGCGCTGCATTGTATGGCAGTGTGCTACTGTGGATGGACGAAGTCCTGCATCACCTACAAAACCCTAAATACCAACGAACACTGGTTTGCTATGGTTTCAAAGTGGTGCAGGAATTCGTCCACCCACAGTATGTCCATCGTGATTTGGCTCGTTGCAGTGACCTTGCCGGCTCCGCTTCGGGGGATTGCGCCAGGTCTGCCCTTAGCTTTTCTCCATACGCAAGTAGGGGAAGGACATCTATTGATGGACCTGTTCGGGAAGCAAAGGAATTTCTAGAGCACCAAAGACACCCATCTCCCCCGAAAATTGAGGCTTGGGCTTTCCGGGCCCTCGATTTTCTCCCAGCCAACCGCTCCTTGTTGCCATGTCGGATGAACCCGCGGCCGGGGGCTACAGACGATTGGAGCTGCTGCCGCGGAAGGGGCGCTCACGTTCCGCCTCGCCGAGCCCTGGCAGAGGGCGGTCCTGGTTTACTTAGTTGCCCAAGGCCGGCCTTTTGACCGTTGGTTTTTCTCATGTTGACCCACTTTTAGTAAAGGTCCCAAAAGGTTAACCTTTTATTTCCAGGTCCTTTGGGCACCTGATTTTTAGACTGGTGTCGTTTTAACACTTTTTGGGGTTATGGTAAAATCATGGGCCAGTTAGGGTTATTATGTACCGCACTGGCCCAAAACAAATAGACTGTGGTTGCAGTGTAGTTTGAAGCCAGTCGTTCGGTCATGATGGGAGGAGTGCATTAGTTATTATTTTGCCCTCTTAATATATATTCTTCTGTTTCCTTTGGCTCCATGTAGTTGTTTTGGGCTTCCTCTTTGCCCGAGGGCAGCCGCATTCGTATTTGGAGCTCTTCCTTTGAAAAGAACCTTCTTGAGAACACAGATGTGCCTAAGAGTGCAACTAATTTTCCTCAGGGTTCTCTTCCGGTCATTGTGGAAACGAGGAGTTGTGTGTTGACCTTTGAGCGCTAGTTGAAGGCCCTCCTCCCAAGTGAATGAGTCGAGGGATTGTTCATCCGCTCCTGTGACAGGACTCTATTTTAGTTGAAGATCTTTTGGGAGAACCTTCCAGTGGCATTAAAGCGGCTTTTTGTTCTGGCTAGTAGCTGGAAAAGGTTGTGGAAGCAGGGCAAGTTGGAGGAGATGCGCTTCCCTGAAAGTGAATATTTTGAGAGGTTCTCAAAATGGCTTTTGTGGATGCTTTCCTTTTGGTGCACTAGTCAGCGATATTCAGCCTGTAATTGTGAAGATGTCACTTTACTGGAGCCAGACGTGTCTTTTCTCCAGTGGACTGTCAGATTATTGGGCCACTTTTTGGCTTAGGCCAGTTGTAAAGCGCTTCCCAACTTTTGTTCTTGGCTTCAGCTGGGTATAACTTCCCTCCAACACACTGCCTATGGCAAGCTCATAAAACGATTGATTCTTCTAGAGTTTGCAGGGCCAAAGGATACCAAGAGCGATTGGTAGTTAGCTCCAGTTCCGTGCATTTGCCACTTATTCCATGAACTGTTGACTTTTTGCCCACATTTTTTCATGCTGGCGTCCCCTTATCGTAGTGACTGGGTGTTTGTCCAGAGCCTTGTTCCGCTTGCAAGTGGAACCCCAAGCTTGGGTTCTGGGGATTTTGTCAGGAGCAGCCCAACTTTGTGATGCAAAGGGAAACCGAAAAGAAGCCAACCCACATGGAGTGGTCCTCAACTTTCAGAAGGATCCCATATGCTTGGGCTGTTTTGTCCACTGAATCGTGCTGGCTTTAGGCTGCCAAAGGTACAGAACTCTCCGGCAGATGCGTTGCCATGCCTTAGCCTGCGAACTGTATGTAAAACATCCGAATCTTCACATGCAACCTGTGCCTACCTGGGTGACGCAACATCCAGGAAATTCCAGGAAGCCCTTCACGCCCCCAACCCCCACCAAGAAAACAGCAAACAACACAAACAGAAAGGAAGAGGGTAGCTCCCAACAGCTGATCAAACCACAGGCTGGACAACTCTGGGCAAATCGTTTTGACGTCTCGACGGAGGAGTCCCTTCTTTTCGTTTGGTTAAAAAAAAAAGAAGAAATGCCCAGACAATTCGTTTGACTTCCAAAGGAAGTCCCCGTGTCAGGGGTCCACTTTCTACCCCGTAGGATTGTGAAGCAACCCTGACAATTCGATTGTTTCGCTGTAGCGATTTGGTTGATCGCAAGGGTGCCACTTGGGCCATCAAGGGGTTCTGGCCAATGGGTTTCAGGATGCTGCACACATGATTCTCCTTTGGTGCGAGCTTAGAACCTGTTCAGGGTCCCACCCCTAAGATGTGTTTTTCTAGCAATGATCATGTGACCATGGGAAAGGAACTTCACTGTTTGCAAAGGGCAGCAACTTGCTACCTGACGATCCTGGATTTACAAGGAGACCCCACAAGAGCACTGTTGGACTATGTTGGACTTCCCCTTGAGGGAACTTGTTGGAACATGTGTGTTTCTTTGGCTTTAGCAACAAAGACGGAACTGGTTTCGGGCTCACGCTTTGAGACAACGATTGTCATCTCTCAGCCTTCTACACACAAACCGGATTCAATCAAAACAGATTCCGAGGACCTCGCAGCTGCCGGGGTGCATACCCACCTGGGGCCATGACTTTGAGGCGCGACGGGTTTCATTGAAAGACTTGAGCAATGGGCTTGTTTTTGTTGGCAGCGCCTCGGTTTTGGGCTCTGAGTTCGTGACATGGTTGTCGGGTTTATTTGGGGGGGATGGGTAAATGAGCCGGGGTTATCTACCTAGGCAACAATCAAACGAGCAAACAGGAGGTTTCCGTGGACTACCCAATGATCATGGCCCACATTTGGGGCACACAGACACAACATGTGTTATAGGAGGCCCCAATGATGTTGTGGGCAACTGGGCTCCAGATCTCCCTCTTGGCTTCCCTATGCCGCCTACGCACATAAGGTCGGTTCAAGGGCCAAACTCCATGGAGTTTGCCAGGGGATTGGTGTCTATCCCTGAACCTGGGGCTAACGACATTGCCCCCCGCGGCTTGCTGTCAGGCGGCTGGGACTGGAACGCCGGTGTCGCGACGTTTGCGCAGCAATTCTCCAAAGACCCAAGATGCATTAAAGGGGAGTATCTCCTTGGGTGCCAGGCGCGGGGCTCGTTTTCTTTTGTTTCCCTCTTTTTTGTGTTGTTCCTTTGTGTTTTTTTAAAACAATTTTTCGTTTCGGTTCTCCGGCGATGGCCCACTTAGCACCCAGTTGAAGTGGCCCACAGCTTCCCTTGTGTTTGGGGGGCTGCCTTGTCTGAGCCAGGGCGGACATTGGTTTGGCTTCTGGCCTAAGGTGACAACAATCCCTTGCCAGGCGGTGGAACCAAAAGTCCCAAGACCTGGGCCGAAGCAAAGTCGCGGCCCAAGCAATCAACACAACACAGAACATCTGCCAAAAACCGCAATGTCAAGGGGGAACCCAGCGCCAAAGGCAATGGAGCCTTGGTCGCCGGAAGAAAACCCGAAAACTGGTTCCAAGGTAAGTTGGAGGCTTTCAGGTCAGAAGATGTCAGAAGATGAGCGCCGGCAGAACAGGCATGTGCTCGGGTCAAGAACAGTGCTACGTTACAAAACAAAGCACGTATCTCAAGTCCCACTAACCAACCAACCCAACCCAACCCAACCCAACCCAACCCAACCCAACCCAAGCAACCAACCCAAGCAACCAACCCAAGCCACCAACCCAAGCAACCAACCCAAGCAACCAACCCAAGCCACCAACCCAAGCCACTAACCCAAGCAACCAACCCAAGCAACCAACCCAAGCAACCAACCCAAGCAACCAACCCAAGCAACCAACCCAAGCAACCAACCAACCAACCAACCAACCAACCAACCAACCAACCAACCAACCAACCAACCAACCAACCCACCCACCCACCCACCCACCCACCCACCCACCCACCCACCCACCCACCCACCCACCCACCCACCCACCCACCAACCCACCAACCCACCAACCCACCAACCACCAACCCACCAACCCACCAACCCACCAACCCACCAACCCACCCAACCCACCAAACCCACCAACCCCCACCAACCCAACCAACCCACCAACCACCAACCCACCAACCCAACCCACCAACCCACCAACCCACCAACCCACCAACCCACCAACCCACCAACCCACCAACCCACCAACCCACCAACCCACCAACCCACCAACCCACTAATCACTATGCAACCATCCACAAAGCAGCCAACCAGCCAACCACATGGAATTCCACTTTCGGGTCAAATGTTTCCGCTCCGCAATCCCCCGCCTCGGGCCGTGAGCCCTCAGCCCTCAGCCCCCGGCACCACCACAACGCCCACCGCGCCTTCGCCTTCGACGCGGACGTGCAGAGCGGCGGGGCGCGGAGCCGGAACGTGAGGCGCGTGGTGGCCAGGAACTTGGCCTCCAGCTGGAGCCTTGGGGAGGCGCCTCCAGAGGCCAGATGGGCCTACTGGGTGACCCCATTGGTTTTAGCCTTTTAGCCTTTTAGTGTTTAGTGATCCGAAAACGGGCAGCCCAGATATTAGTCAACCCCTGTTTATTAATAGGGGGGTGTCCCTGGCCTTGGACCATTTTTGGAGGGGAACAGCCCCCTATTGAAAAGCAGAGGGTTGATGAATATGGGGTCAACCGTCTCTTTCTGGGTGACCAAAGCTCACAGGATCCTGGATCGCCTCGGGGCTGAATATAGTGCATGGGATTTGGGAGTGCGCATTTGGCGGGACCCCACTAGATTCCTATGATAAATGGGTTCAACAAATGGCTACCAGGCTACTTAACATATGACTGTCCTTTGTTGAGCAGCTGGAACCTGTTTATTGGAACATGTTAACGGCACCGTTTGAATAAGATCTTCTTTTGCTTCCCAGGGCATGCTTTGTCTGCCGTGTTGTCGAGCAGTTCGGAGCCTATTCTCTCAGAGTGTGAGCAGCGTCCACCCCCCCCCCCCCCCGGGTTGGTAAATGTTTCTTCCCAAAGGGCGGGGTGTGAAGCCCATACACAGCAAGGGCCACCAAAGCCTCTGTGGGATTCTTGAAAGGTGCTGCCCCTTGAGTTCTTAATGGGGCTGCGAAAAGGCTTTGACCTGCCCAAAGAGGACACCTGTCATTTTTTGGGGCGGACACTGTTTACTCAAGATCCCAGAAGGTTACCTTTCCTCAGGCGATTCCATGAAAGCTTTTAGGATCTTTGGGCTGATTTTCCTCTCTCTAGGTGTGCCTGATGGTTTCTGCTGGACGGGCAACCATTGTCCTTGTCCTTTGGTTGAAAGTGAGTTGCCGGATTGGTGTTTTGTGCACGCTGGTTTTTCATGCTAGCATGGTGGAGGTTAGCAAGAGTGCCCCCCCGCGCGCTTACACTCAGCCTGGTGGATATTTGTCGCAAGGGAATGTTGAATTGACGCGCCACTGACACCACACGCTCCTTTGGACACATTGTCCTCCGAAATATGGCTCACTCACTCGGGCAATTGTTCAGTTTTTCCAGACTACCTACTGAGCATTCAGCCAGGCGAGCGTTCCCATGCAACAACCCAAAGGGGATAAATTGCCTTTTGCACTTTTCCAGTCCCCCCCAAAAAAAAAACAACAACTCCTCCCCCCTCTCTCCCCCGTCCAGGCGAGCGTGCCGATCCCAGCGCCTTTCCGCAGCGTGAGCCCTGAGACGCTGACGGTGGAGGAAGCTCCTCCCTCGAGGCGCCTCAAGGCCACAGCGCCGCAGATGCGCTTCGGCGGGATGTCCTCGCCTCACAAGCGAGGCGTGAGATCGGAGTTTGATTTTGCTTTCTTGGGTTGGGGGGGGGGGGGCGGGGTGATATGTAGTCTACATATATATATATATATATATCTATACAAGTGACTCGAAATATATATATATATAAGTATATGTGTGTAATGTGTATTTATAGATGTGCACGTGTATTTGTATGACATAGATGGTCTGGGAGCTGATTCCATGTGAAAAAAAACCGTGTCTTCCGAGATCAGGTTGGTTGAACTCGAGGGACCTGGTTTGAACTTGATGCGGCCTTAAACAAACCCATCTGAGCCCATTGGCGCAAAGGTGGCCATGATTTATGCCAGGGGTTTGCCGGAACATGTCGGACCCCGTTTTGGAGCCCCGTTTTACAGGGCCCAGCCGACGAATTGTTGACCAACTTGTTGGGGTCACAGTCAGGTTGTCTCTGTAGCCCGGGGATGGTTTGGGGCTACCTTGTTTGGGGCTTGCCTTGTAGGCTTATCCAGGGATAGCCCCGATGGCCCCCCTTTGAAAATCTGAGCGAGTTTTACGGGGCCAGCCTCAGACTTGAATTCAATCTTTGGCACGGCTTGGTTTGCCGGATGGCACAATGCCGAGCCATGTTTCTTCTTTTTCAACCCTGGATTTGCATAGCCAGTCCCCAAGTTTATGGACCGGGTCGGTTTAGTGGTAAACCAGCAGTCTGGACATATTTTGACAAGTCCGCTACGAGCTTTGTCTCCATGCGCCCTTTGTTGAAAAACGCGCTTTGCCTTTTCCACCTGGCATCTTTACGAGGGCAACTCCACGGATTCATGGCCGAGGTGCCACATGGCCGATGCGCGTGCTTCGTGGTTTGAGTTTGGTTGACCATGAGTGGATTCCGTTTTCTTCAGTCACTTGCCACAGCTATTTTGTCTGCCTATTTGATAGCGAGCTCGCAATTCGCGGGTAAAACGAGCTCGCCATTGCATTATGAAAGATTTCCTTCATGGAATGTTGGAGGGGTCCCCGGAAAAAGATAGTCATTTAAATGGAGGCGAAGCAACTGGGCTGGCTTTGGATGCATCAGGGCCCAACCCGCCGACACCCGACGTGCCCAATGTGCGGAATCGCCGATTCCGCGCCAGGCGTGCCGATTCAGGCTTCGTTGCCGCCGCCCCCGTAGCTCTGCGAAATCTGGCCGGTCTTTTGAGGGCGCTTTTGCAGGATGGTTTGGGGAAGTCAAAAGAACACCATAATTCTGGGGGTCCCCCTATTCAAGGTGAAACCTATTTTGGCATGCACATGCAGCTAGGTTTTTTGCGACAAATCATGGCCGTTGTTTGGGTTCTCATTTTGAGTCACGGTCCTACAAGGAGAGCCTCGGCAACATCCCACAAGTTTCACCCATATTCAGCATCCTACGATGTCAACCTAATTTGACAAAGATGTTTAGTTAATTATAAGGCTTCAAAAGGCTCGCCTGCAACCATTTTGAGCCAATGGCAAGAGATCTGGGCTTGTTTCTGTGGGTACCGTTTTTGAGGGTATTGTGAAGGGCGGCCAAAGCGGAAACCACGCATTCTCAGGTACAAAGCACGCGAGATGCGGCGCAAATCATAAGATTGTACTTCGAAAAAGGGTATTGTTGAGGGATTCTCGAAACTACTGTTGGGGTCCTGGTTTCCCCCTACTTCAGCCATCGACAGGGTAGCTACTTCAATGGGCCCAGAGGCAGGGATACATTTTGGCCATCATTCTTGAACATTTCACTTACCCTGATTCAGAAGTTCGCGTGACATGTGATTTTGGGGCGGTTATTTTTGTGGAGCCCTGTTTGGCAAGTACTCCCATACGGTTTTCCTTGGTAAAAGCGAAACAATATGGAGGGCCGGGCCGAAAAGACCACGTGTGGAGCCATTCCAGGCAACAGTTGGCAGTATATATGCTGATCATGCCTGACAATTGTTGGCTTCTCATGTTTGCCAAGCACACCCTTGGTACATTTTTGGCAGGGGTTCAGGTGAAGCTCCAAAGCTTGTTCATGGTTTGTTGAACCCCTGGAAGATGCTCCAAAACCACGCTGCGCCATGCAGAAGGTTGTACTTAAGTAATTGACTTGGTCCCTAGCTCAAGGTCGACCTGCGGGATTCCCGAAACCGCTTTTGGGTCCTGGCTTCCCCTACTTAAACGACCATCTACTACCTCAACGGGCTCAGAGGCAGGGTTGCCTGAGGGATACAATTTCGCCATCATTCTTGAACATCACACTTACCCTGCTTCAGACAGAGGATGTCACGTGACACGTGTGTTTGTTGACAGCCGAAGCACATAGGTGTCCTTCTTGGTTAAGTTTTCTTAAACAATAGAGGGCCCTGGTTTAGATGGGGTTTCTTCGATTTACCAGGGAAACCCATCTATTTTTCTAAAAGGCCGCCTGTGCCGAATCACGTGCTTTCTCATACACATGGCTCCCGTCCCCGGGCCTGGTCCTTTCCAGCGGGGGCGAGGTACGCCTCGCCTCGGCAGAGCAGCGATGAGGCGGCGCGGGCCATGGAAATGGCCAAGCCCATCATGTGGTTCGGCGAGGCCCGCGAGCGGCCTGTGGAGTCGGCGGAGAGCTGGCGCCTGGGCCGAGCTTTTGGGTCTGGCTTTTTGTTGAGGGTACCTCTGCTTTTGTGTTTGCAAAGGGAAGCCAAAAGGAGAAACATATTTTGTTTAGGGGGGTCCCCTAAAAAGACACTTCCATCAGAATGCCGTTGGTTTTGATAGGATTCTATCTCTACAGGAAATGTTTGTTTTTTGTTTCTTTTCAGGGGAAGCACGTGGAGGATCAGGGTGGTTGGCAAAATGTGCAAGACTCACTCCCTGAATTCATGGACTTTATAAATTTGGGAAGACCATGTTGGTGCTAAATAAACCGTTGAGACTTTTTGTGGCCCATCCACTCAGGAAGTGAGTAAGCAGCCCCGGAGTTGTTTGTGTGCTACATTGCCCATAATTTATAATTTACCCAAAGGGAAACCAACAGGGGGTTCATATACGTCGGATTTCGGTTTGTCCATTTGGCTCGCGCAACTTTGCTGATTGAATTTTCCGCTCGGCGGTTTCACTGGGCAACGGAGCCGATTTCCAATGATGCCAAGCTGCGCTTTTGCAAGCATCCTTTGGGAGGACATTGCCTAGCAAGCATAAAGTTGTTGCATAAGTTTGCACCACGGCCTCCCTTTTCTAGCCTTCCCTGGCTGAAAAATACATTTCCGGACAACCAGCCTGCAAGGGGTACATGGCTTGCCCAAACGCATGCTGCCTTTGCGACCTTTGGTTGAGCTAGGTTTCGCCATGTGCAAGACCGGTCCCATGGCACCCCTGAGTTCCGCGGCTTGAGACTTTAACCCCACGAAAGCTTCTCGGTGAAGGGTTGCAACCAACGCATGTGCCTACATATGCAAAGCCGCAGTGCGCAAATATATAGAAATACACACATTGTCATGATTTATCATGAACGAGCATGATCATTTCTAGGGGGAGTAATATGGTATTGTTATCAGCCTCATCATCGTTATGATTAATTACTACTGTTATTTTGTTATGTGTTCCTTCCTTCTTAGAGGGGTTGTTTCCAAATCCCTGCCGGACGCTTGGGGAGTGCTCAAGCCTTATCAGTGTCCCCTAAATTCAGGGCGACATGCACTCACTAGGGATCCTTCAAAGCGACCCTGTTAGAGTTGAGTGACATCGACCAGAATCACCAAGGTCCTGAAACCATGTTTTTTTTTTGGAGAGTGGTGTTTGTTTCTCTCATGAACTCCCTCAAAATAAGTGGTTTGGGGGTGGAAACCTGGAAGCCGGCCATCCCTTCCCCAGAATCAGCTCCTCTTTTTGTCGGTTTTTGCTTTTTTTGAGGTTTTTCAGTGGGTTCCACTGCCAATGCAACAAAGATGGTGTGTGTTGTGTATGTGTTTTTTTGCGGGCGTCCGAAGTCCAGCCGGCCCGAGGAATCCCTTCTCGGGGTCCTCGAGGCCCGTGAGCCGCGCCGGGGAGTTCTCCCCGGACCGCGGCGCCGCGCGGCCCGCGGCTTGCGGCGCTGGACCGCCGCGCGGCCCGGGGATCCAGGGCCTGGCGCACCGGAAGGGCGCGTGCTCGCCCCGGGACCGGAGGACCGGGAAGAAGTGGCTCAAAATTTGGGAAAAACCCCAAGGAGAACTGGAGAAAGTGGCTCAAAAGTGGGGAAACACCCGAAGAAGGCGAGCTGGCCTGAGTTTTCTGTTTCGGACTTTTTAGTCGCTTTCGGGGGTTGGGGCAGTTTGGGTGGTGAACAAAAAGTTTCGACGTTTTGTGGCCGCACTCAGGAAGTGAGCCCCGTTTTTCGGGACACCAAAAGGGAAACGGGAAACAGGAAGGAAACCTTCGGAGTTAAACTCTGGCGTTTGTAGAGGGTCCTTGTTCTGAGAACCCTTAGGTGAGTTATTATGGGCCGGGGGGGGGGTTGGGGGCGTTTTTGACGATGGCTCCGGCTCCAGAACGTCAGGAACCTACACAGGATGTGTGCTTTCGTGTGGGCCACTTATAGCTTGAGACCGCAAATCAGCGTGTAATCTTGAGGATGTTACTTTCATGGAGGCAGTTCGACTGCTGAGCCTAGGATAAGTTGAAACCCCCCCGGTTCAGCACTGCCGTGTTTTCGTGAACCACCGTGAGGACTCCTTCGACACCTCCAGAACCTTCCGCCAAGTTGATGTAAAATAATTGGTCCAGAAACGGACTGTTAGGGGGGGCTCAGGGATGCCTTGCATGTTTGATTGAATTCAAGTCTGACAATATTTTTCAGACTTGAACTGACGAATGGTGATTAACTTATAATCCATTTTCTGAATATGCCATTGGCAAAGAGAACCCGTGTATTTTCTAGGGCTGGTTTTTGGGGGGAGGAGGGTTTGCAGCCAATTCACGAATCCAGATCACTCTTGTAGGGAATTGGCACTTGCATTCATCTCCAGTCTTATTCACAGAGCTGCAACACAATTCACCCCCTACTTAACCAGTGTCTTACCGCCTGGTGACGCCAAGATGCGTTGTGAGAGGTGTTTGCTCTGTTTTCGGGCCATGGCCATGTGGTCTTTCTTGAGTTGGTTTACTCACCACAGGTCCAACATTCATATTATGGGGGCTCGAGGGAAGGGAGAGGGGGGAGGGAGCCCACATAAGCCCTTAGTCAGCCCTTATGAAGGGCTAATTGGAGGCGTATTTGAGCTCCCCGGCTCCCTCCCCAAGCCCCGTGAAACATGACGAGACCTCAAGAGTAGACGCTTTCCACGCCGATCAGCTCAACCCTAGTAGGTACTCTTGGAGTGTCTCAAGCGGGGGGACCCCTTTTGGGATATGTTTGAAGGGAAGCCAAGAGGACACCTCAGAACGTCCCCATGTTTTTGAGACAAACCCGCCTCGGCCAGAGCCCTTGCGCCATGAGGAGCAGCATTTTCGAGGACCAGTCCAGTGCACCGAGGCGAACCGGGAAGCTCCATGTCACTGGGCCCGAGACGGGCGGCATGTCGGCTGCTTTGCAGTGGCGCGGCTAAGGCGATCAGAGCTGCTCGCGAAGCGAATCCGCCGGTCCTGACCTGGATTTACAAGGCTCCAAACGGCCATGCCTTGATTTCCAGGTCCTTTGGACGACTCGGAACTCATGTTAGCCCGCTGGTCAGGCCCCTGCAAGTGCAGAGCTACAGAATTGGACATTCCGATTATATCACAGAACGTTCCACCAACCCAGGCCTTGATGAATCAGCCATCCGATGATCTTGCCTGTTAGGAGAAGGGCCAGTCGTTGAGAGAGCCAAGGTCTTGAACGCAAGGGATCCCTTGCCAATCTGGCTGGTGGAACGCACGCCAGGGGCCAAAATCAATGCCCCCGTGTTTATCTTTCGTGCTTTTCCCTCATATCTTCAGGGCTCGGCTTTGCAGTGTCGTGAGGCGTGCAGGTTCTGAGACTTTGGTTCCTTTCGGAGGCCTGCTGTAGGGTTCTGAGATTCTTGCGCCGGGCCGGGGGGCCCGATCAGTGGAGGGGCAATCAAATCTTTGACTCTGTGATCAAGACGTCCGAGAGGGCATCATGCATCGAACGTCTTGCTCTGAGAATTCGAGAGTTCTCATGGACCGTGAGAGCTGGATCAAAGCAAGGCTCGCGAAACTCTGTTGCTCTGATTCATCTCCATTTTCCTTGCTGGCATTTCGAACAAATCTCGCTCGAGTTTGCTTTGATTTGCGGTTGATTTCCAAACTACCGCAAGTCGCAGGCAAGCAATACCTTTCTTCCACTCACATAGCACCTGCGGGAGTGGGAGGTGCCTGAGACGGACAAGCTCCCTAATGTTGACCCCAGATTACTAAACCCCTGTTGCAAAAAGAGGGATGTCCCTGGTTTTTGTGGGGCTTCAACACTTTTGAAGGGGAACACCCCCATAATATGAATAAACAGGTGTTTATGAATCCGGGGTCAACATTATGTTCACCATGCTTTGTGGTGGGTTTGCCTTACATTTGGGAAGTCAACTGCGCCAGCGGGCAGCACGAAGAGTCATTGTCGCGGGCTCCATAGAGCCTGCTTTTCGGAACCTCCAAGGGCCCCAGGACAGGCCTTTCTGTCAACTCTGCTTGCTGGCTTGTGGTTCCCAGACACATCCTTCGACTTTTAGGTGTTCAGAGTCGGGGATTTTCGACGTGCAGCACTAACATGTGTCTTGTTTAAAGCAAGGGAGGAACGCACCACTAAGCAAGAACGCGTTGTTTAGCTTAGTCTTTTGTTTGTTGGTTTTGCCTTAGTCTCTCGTTGTTGGTTTCGCATGGTCCTAGACATATGGGGCCAAGCACAGCGCAAACTCTATGGGAGAGCCGAAGGATTAAAAGTTGCATCGCAGAACGGCGGGTCACTTGGAGGGTGCCGGAAGCTGCGTGGCTAATGTGCAGAAAGTCAGGAGGCCCCTCCTGACGAAAGGTTTGATCCTGCCAAACCTTTCCAGGGCGGGGGGTGGGGGGGGGATTAGTTTCCTCGAGAAAAACGAGGGCTGGCCGTTTCTGTCCGCGCCCAAGGGCGGCATTGCCGCGACCCACTTCGGACTTCAACGGTAGCCGCTCGAGATCCTCACAATCATTAGAAACTTCCGGAGGACCCTTTGAAGAAGCTCCTAAGAGCATCTCCAAGGGGGCCCTGGGTTCTTCCCCTGCGTTAAACGGGGCACCCCTGAGTAAAAAAAATAACGAGGCTGGCTGGGGGCAAAACCAAGAGTTCCACTTTCATCAGACGCGTAGCATTCAGAGCTAAATGCGATAGGCTGAATTTAGCATCCACTGCCATTTCCGGACAGGCACCAAGTCTTGTTTTTCAGGGGTTCCAAGCAAAGGTTTGCTTCCATGAGCGGTGGTGTTTGCTCAATTTGGGCTTCCTGAAATCTGAAGTGGACATTTGCCGTCCTTGGCCGCAGACGATTCCCAAGGAAGAGCCTGCGAAAGATTGAACGACCGAGAGCCAATGAAAAGGATGTGCTGACTGCCAGCGCTTGTTCACCTCTTGTTTTGGTTGAGCAGCGAGGAATCGCGGGAAAACGAGGCACCTCCTCAAACAGCGGTTCTGCATCCTCCATTTTTCAGCAGCGGCGCCAACCGGCAAACCCTGAGAGGGGCACTGTCCGCTTTGCTTTTGGCAAGGCCAAATCTTCCGTCACTTCCTGCAGTGGCGCAGGCGGCTGCGCGGGTCAGCGGAATCTGCTCCGGAAAGGTGGCCAGCCTCGTTCTGGTGGCTCGTTGGGGTTGTCTGGATTTTCCCCTGGCAGGGGTACGGCCGGGAATGGGCCAACAGGCATGTCTCTCCACAGTTTCCTGGCTACCCTGGAAAGGCTCTTAGAAGATAGGAGGCTCCTGAGAGGATGTGCCAACTGCCGAACTTGTTGCTCTTTTTTGGTGTCCTTCCTAGTCCCTTTCAATCACCAAAAGCAGAAATTCAGAGGGGGTCTGAGGAGGAAGCCCTCCAAACAGATACGTGGGAGATCAGACAAACATGAACCGCCGGAGGCCCCCAACAAGGTTCTTAAATATGCCCTATGGCACGCCCCCAACAAGATTGGATACCATAATGTTCCCACAACATACCGACATTGAAGGAGCAAGTACCCAGCATTGGCCTTTCATGAATAGCGATTACACAGTGCCTTGCAAAACACTGTCCCCCAAACCACCAATCCAAGCCAGCAATTGGGGTTCAAATCCCCAAACCACCCACGCTGCAGGGATGGACAAGATGAGGTGGCTCGCATCCAAGCTGGCATCGCCGAGGGCTTAGAGAGCCTAGGTAGCTTGAGTGTCGTCGACGGGATGGTATGGGGCACACGTTCGCAAGAATGCAATGGGAACCTGGGCTCGCGTGCCAAAATATCATTTGTGTATGTCAGATTGGTTGTGGCTCAAGGGAATAATTTTGGGGGTCCTCCGGTCCTCCAATCTACTTTGAGAGGCTCCATTCCATGTTGACTGCCAAGGGTCATGTTGAGTCACGTCGAGTGAAAATCAGGTGCTGGCCTTTGCGTGCTGTCGTGGCGCTGAGGACGACATGTGGCTGCAGGAGGTCATGCTGGGCTGTGACACCGAGCTTTTTGAGACAGTAAGGAAGGCGGGGTCAATGGGAACTCAGGTTGATAGTGTCCCCATTGCGGGAATCCTTCACTCGTTGGGAGGAACACCCCTAAAGCTGCAAGAGGATGTTTTTCGTAGTTGGCATCCACATATATTTATGTTTGCTTGCGCTCGTTGAATGCTGGCAGTTTTCTTGAGCTGGCGTTTGCTCCTTGTTCCAGGCTTTGGCAGATTGCATGCACGAGGGTCATGCGCAAGCCAGGACGTGGGCAAGCTCAAGGTCATTTGAAGCTCTCAATTGTCCATAGTCGGCAGTTGAACTGCTTGGTCGTCTCTTGTTGGCCCACACAGTTCCAGGACAAGTGAAACGTGTCCCGTTCTCTCCGAGCGTAGGGTTTGCGCCGCGCCAGTTGCCCGACAGATGGCTTTGGAAAGCCACTGGCTAGCTGGTGGTTCAAGGGGAGCCAAGGAGCTGGGGTATCCAAAATTGCTTTTAAAAAGGGAGGTACAGATCTACAGGGAGTTCTGTACAGGCATGGTAAGTTGGGTTTTTGTAAGGGGGGGTGGTTTTGACACACCACGCCGCGGCACTCCACTCCACGTCACTCCACATGCACGCCACACGCGGGCCCATGCTCCAGCTTGCCTAGGTGTCACTCCTTTGCATTTGCGCCAGTCCCATGCGTGACGGACAGGCAAATAGTGCTTCCATCCCCCCTACCTTAAAAATAAAATTGAGGGGGTGGGTAAGGTCTATAAAATAAAATTCCCGGGGGCTTCAACATAAGCAGTCTGAACAGATCAGGTATGATTAGGTAGATTTGGGATGGACCTTGTTTTGGACATACCCTTGAGATACCTCTTGCAAGCCAAGACAGCCCAAACCCTTTGACCAGCTTCCGCGGGGGCTGCCAAAGATTGATTATTTGTGATTGCTTCAGCCTTCAGCTACATAGACCAATGGTGTTTGGGCCACGCCTTTTTGGAGCGCAAAGGGGAGGGCATCGCTGGTGTGAGGGGATTTGTTGCATTTAGGATTGATAGGGGGCGAAGTTAGTTGGTGATACGTGCATTTCAGTGAGATGTCCGGGCAAGTGGCCGTCGAATTCTCCGCTATTACTCCTGTGGCCGACCGGCTTGCGCCCCAGCTTTACTTGGCACAGAGACGCAGCACTGCAGCACCTATCTTCTCCCAGCAAGTGAGCGTTTGAATCATCTTGATGCTTGATGATACTGTCAAGCTCCAGCAAAACAATCATGCCAATCTTGCTCAAAGAAGTTGCGAGCTTCGCTCACAACTGTGTACGCCACGCAGCGAGCGCGGTGCAAGTGTTCATGCCCGTCATCTCAGGCTGGGCCTTGCCTCAGACGTTAAACTCATGAGCCCGGCACATCCCGTGGTGGTGACTTTGTCACAGAAGTCAACATTCATTTTGTAAAATTTGGCAAGCACTTGTTTGAAGGGAACGGTGGATTGGGAGAGAGACATGTTGAGTTTTGGCCATGCCTTGCATGCTGTGTTTTTCTGTGTTTTCCTTTTGACAGGCCATCTTCGGGGACATTCCGGCCTGCTTGATGCCCCTCGGCTGACGTCGATGTTGAGCTTCTGTTGGGCCGATGTCTGATTTTTGAGGGCAGCTGCAACTGCTGGTCAAAAATCACCAGCTGTAGACAAACACATTATGTCAACTGCATGCAGCCCCTTGTGTCTACCGAGTTGACAACGCAGTCCGAGTTGATTTGGCATTCTGGGATCTGAGTTCCCATTTTTCTCGGGAGGCTGGCGCTGACGTTAGCAATCCTGGCACCAATTTTTGGAGAGGGCAGATGGCAGATGGGATAGATGATTTTGGGGCGTGGGCGCTGATGCGGGGCGCCTCATAAAACCTTCTCAGACCATCACTTGTTCGAAGCAAGCTCCACTTGTTCGCTTTCCTTTTTTTGTTTTTGGCTAGCTGTGGCAGCAATTGCTTTGGGGCAATTGTTTTGGGCGATGAGGGCAGATGGGCCAGGTTGATTTGGGAGGCGGAGATTATTCCCGAAAGCATTGCGGAGACATTTCGCCTAATCCTCTCTCTCGAAAAAATCCGTTCCTCCCCCCCCATTTGAAAAAACAACATCGGAGGGAGTGAAAGGGGTCATCGGTTTTTGCTTTAGATCTAGTTGATGGCTTGCTGGTTAGTATTGGACTTGCATTGGAAAGTGGATCCATTGTGGGTCCCTTTGGTTTGCAGGAGAAAATGCTCACATTGCAACTTCTAAATAAGAACTTTGAAAGGGACATTCCCCTTGGACAATTCTTGGCATGTTTGGGGTTGGCGCACAGACTCTGATAGTAAACTTGTTTTGGGGTGGTGATTTTTGGCTTGAGGAGGACAGCTCTTTTGAGTGTGCTTGCGTGAGCGTGTTTGCTGCGCAGGCCCCAGTATAATGAAAACAATGTGGACCCTAGGAATAAGACCTGTTTGGGGAGAAGACCTGTTTGGGGAGATGCCCTTTTTGTTTTGGGAAGATTCTTGGCTGGGGGGTCAGCCAGCTTGAGATGCTTAGGATGAGGGGCTTGGTTTGTTGGACACATAGCTTGGAACCTTCTTGTTTCAACACATTATGGAGGGGGGGGGGCCTGATAAGCACATTGTGGGAGCTTGGTGGAAAACATGTGTGGTCTCAGGAGTTTAGTATTGACATGTATTGACTTAGCGTTGGCTATTTTAAAATTAGCATTTGCGACGTTTTGGTGCGGCTGAGAGGACTTTTTTTTTTATTAGAGGTTGGTTGGTTAAAGAGAAGAAGGGGTTGGAGCTCGAGCGCTGTGTGGGAAATAGGCTGGGCTGAATTTCTTAGCAAACGTTTCCGGGCAGCCTCTTAATTTCTTTACTCGGCAAGTTCAGCCCCTCAATTTCTTGCACAATGATTTCTTACACAGTGCTCGCGCTGTATCTTCGCCGGCTTGCCTCTGGGGTAGGTAGCCCACAAGAGGCCTGTGCCATCTTAAAGGGGTACTGTTTGGGCACCACTTTTCAAGGCGGGTTGGGAATCACCAGGTTAAATTGGCTCCAAAACTCTAAGTTCTTCAGCTTTCGCCGTGAAGCCTGGTTGTGAGGCGTAGGACATCTCAGGGTGAGCAGACGAGCAGCCAGTGGAATGAGAAGCTCGGAAGCGGGAGGGCTGTGCGGCTGTCCGGCACCGCCGCAAGGCACGATGGACATTAGCTCTGCGGACGTTGCTGCCGCACACGAGCTTTTCTTGCTGGGGCGCTTGACAGACGGAAAGACGGGCGCCTGCCCGACGCTTCGTCCAGACGAGGTGATCGAGCGCCAATAATTCGAGCAGCGGGCTCAACTTGCCACATTTCCGAAGGACCCCTTGGCGAACAACTTCTACGACGACGTACGATGAGCAGACGCCAGATTTACGCCGAGCCAAGGGCAACAACCGCTCTATACGCTGGAAACCTGACTCGAAACTCAAGAGGGGAATCGCCTGAATGGAGTTTGTTCTAAGACTGACGGCTCCCTGGGGCTCCATGTTGATCTGGGGAGCAAACATATGACATATCACAAGGACCTGATTGACTGAAGACGTTGATGTATCAATTAAAAGGAGTTCGCTGCCCGAAAGGAACTGCTTGCAAAATACAAAGTCGCATTGAAAGGGATTTGAGTGCTTGAGCCCCCGACGGATGTCTCAGGGGATTTCAAGGACTCCCACCAAGAGTGAGTCAAACCTGGGCCTTTTTTTGGGGCCATCTCTCTCTACCTTAAGGCGCCGTAGGCAATCAGCAAATCACGTTCTTTGGCGAGGTCTGCTTGCGAGACAGCGCTGGCACATTTGGCAGCGCGGCTGAGGCCGAAGAGAGTTTACCGAGCCGTCAAGGTAGGTCGATGGTGGTCGCATCTTTGCAAGCTCCCACAAGTATTTGGATGGTGATGTCGCGCATTGTCGCCCAAAGAGTAACATTTCAGATTGAGGGTTCTGACGACGCAGGTGGTTCAGCAGTTCATGCAGTGCGTGTGTGTGTGTGGGTGGGTGCGTGCGTGCTTGCTCCTTGTTCTTCATCATGTCCACAGCTCATATCTAAGCACAGTCCCCTTGCTTAAAGCGCCAGGGCCTGCAAGGCGACGCCGGGGCCGGGTCACTGTGAGTCTGGGGATGCTTTCGCGGAGCACATTTTGCAAGACAGCCTCAGATTGGGAAACAATTGGGCCCAGACTGGGGACTGGCGAAACTTGGGGACCGAAAGGTAGGAGGGATAATCGGTTTGCTCAGCTTAGGATCTTCCTTTTGGTTTCCATAAAAACATGTGAAAACCAAGGCTCGTTACTTACGCGCGGGGCATCGCAGGGCTGCCTGGAGATTCCGAAGCCTTGCCTTAGCCGAGCTTGGCTCAGAGTTCGGTTTTTCTGGAGGGAAGTCGACAGACGCGGATCTAGCCAGGTAATGGTATGCGCGACAGACGCGCAGGATGCAACATTAGTCACCAGTCTCCAGGGCACGGACCCAGAGTGGGCGAAACCTTCATCATTTTCAAGAGCCCGTAGAACAAAACCACGTGTCTCTCTACAACTCTCTGCAAAAGCACAGTTTTCAGCGACTTCGCTGCTTCGGACTTGTCGATGAAGTACAGCGCTGTACCATAGACCACGATCAGCTTCATTTTGCTTCGATTCGAAAATTGTTTCACCACGTTGGCATTGTCGCCGGCGCGCACGCGTGATGCCGATCGCTTGCGCAAGCGTGCGAGAAACGTTCGTCGGCGCTCCGGCGACCTGGGCCAGCGTGCCAAGCGAAGGTTGCTTCATGGACGCAAAGACATGCAAAGACTTTCGACGCAATCACTCGAAGAACTTGTCGCCAGCCTTGTCGCCCTCATCGCGCGACGTGGCCTCGTCGCCGGCGCGCCGGCGCTGGCGAACACACGCATCATCGTGCATCGCTGATCGTCGGTGCGTCGCCGCAGTTTTGTCGAAATACAGCGTTGAACCATACAGACTACGGTCGATAAAACATAATTCGATTATGCAAAATTCTTTGCTGGCTTGGCATCCTTTCGCCGGCGCGCAAGTGCGAAGCCGGCCGCAAGCGACGCGAAAAGCATGCGCCGGCGCGCCGGCCACGTGGGACACGACACTTTGCATTTAATGTAACCAATATTAACGAATCTGTTCGATTCGAAAAGCTGGCGCAAGGTATCGCGCAAGGTATCGCGCGCCGGCGCTCGCGAACACATCATAACACGTTGATGATCGTCGCTCATTGCCGCGAGCTTCGTGTCAACATACAGCGTTGATTACGCAAGTTTTGCTTCGACATTAAAGTCGTTTTAATTTCGTTAGCAGGGTCGCCGGCGCGCAAGCGTCATGCCGAGCGTCCGCCGGCGACGTCGGACCACGTGCCAAGCACACGTGTGTGACTCGACGTCAATGTATGTTTGCGTAAATGTGTATTCTTTTTTCTTAATACATCGAAAGATAGCCACGACACTTTGCATTCACTGTAGCCCATAATTTGAATTCGAAAAGTTGGCGCGAAGTATCACGCAAAACTTGTCGCCGGCGCGCCGGCGCTCGCCAAAACAGTCGCTGCATGGCGTCAAGCTTCGTCTCGAAATACAACGTTGCTTACGCAAGTTTTGCTTCGACATTAGAATCGTTTTAGTTACGTAACATGATCGCCGGCGCGCAAGCGTCATGCCAAGCGTACAAACATGATGCCGAGTTAACCTGCCCACAATCAAACCCACAAAGGGGGCAGTACTTCAGCCCCCAACTTGACATTTATTTCAGGGGCCCCCGAAATTAAGTCTTGTTGCCTGCTGCCCCCCCCCAAGAAAAACAAAAAGGAAGCTCCAGCAATACTAAATCAAATGGAAACTCATCAACTGGAAACTCAGTTCCAAATCTCAAAAGGAAGCTCCGGCAATACTACATCAAATGGAAGCTCAAGTCTACCAATACGAAATCAAATGGAAACTCAGTTCCAAATCTCGACAGAATGCTCCAGCAATACTACATGAAATGGAAGCTCAAGTCTACTAATACGAAATCAAATGGAATCCAGTTCCAAATCTCAACGGAAAGCTCCAGCAATACTAAATCAAATGGAAGTTCAAGTCTACCAATACTAAATCAAATGGAAATTCACTTCCAAATCTCAAAAGAAAGCTCCAGCAATACTAAATCAAATGGAAACTCGCTTGAACTGGATCTCAAGACACTACTCCAGGTGCCCCCATCGTTGAGGGGGGGGACCCCCGTTCATATTGATTTGCCAATGCCGACAATTGCAAACGATGCATTGTAATGCTCGTCATTTGCGGTTTGAGACAATGCCCTTCCTTCGGTGCAAGCGCGTGTACCGGCATGGTGCGCAAAATAACAAGTTTGTTGCCGAAGCGAAGGTAGTAATTGCGGCATCATTCTATTTCGAGTTTGGCAAGCTCATCCTTGAGAAGTAGTCCAAGTGAAGTGCAATAAAATTATGTCCACCGACTCCCGCGTTTTCAGCGTTGGCCATTTTTGGGCACTCGGCTTGCTTGCCGTAGTGCTTGGCGAGCAACTTGCCGGGCACCCACCCGGCGTCCAGCCGGGCACCCGGCGTCCCGTGCTCGCCGGGCACCCGGCGTCCACGGGCACCCGGCGTCCAGTGCTTTGCCGGGCACCAGTCCAGTGCTTGCCGGGCACCCGGCGTCCAGAGTGCTTGCCGGGCACCCGGCGTCCAAAGTGCTTGCCGGGCACCCGGCGTCGAGTGCTTGCCGGGCACCCGGCGTCGAGCGCTTGCCGGGCACCCGGCGTCGAGCGCTTGCCGGGCACTCGTCCAGTGCTTGGCGTCCAGCATTTCAATTTGGCGTTGTTTGCCATATGTGCGAATATTGTTTGCAGACTATTATTCGCGACGGGCACTTCGCGATTTTTTTGGGTTTTTCGCCGCTACGTAGTCCAACCAGCTGGAGGGATTGTTACTCGCGGCGCTTGCTTTTTTTTGCATTAGCGTAGCGGCTAGCATATGTGCTGATGCCGACGGCTGCAAACGATTCATTCTACTGCTCGACATTTGTGCTTTGCGACAACGCCCTTCCTTCGGCGCCAGCAATGTATCGGCATGGTGCGCAAAATAACAAGTTTGTTGCCGAAGTCAAGGTAGTAAATGCGGCAGCATTGAATTTCGAATTTGGCAAGCAAGCTGCCTTGTGCGCCCATCGTCGCAGAATGTTGCAGACAAAAGAAGTTCAAGTGAAGTGGAATAAACATACGTCCACCGACTCCCGCGTTTTCAGCGTTGGCTAGCGGCTCGTCAAGCACCCGCCGCTCACTGCTCTGGGTACTCGGCCTGCTTGCCGGCGTCCAGTACTTGCCGGGCACCCGGCGGCCGGTGCTTGCCGGGCACCCGGCGTCCAGTGCTTGGCGGGCACCCGGCGTCCAGAGTGCTCGGCGGGTATTCCGTATGTGCCAGCATTGTTTGCAGATTATACGCGACGGGCACCTGGCGTTTTGTTTTTACCGTTACGTAATCCAACCAGCTGGACGTATTGGTACTCGCGGCGGTTGATTTGGTCGGGGCCTCGCTTGTGACCGTCAAATTGGCCTCGCGTGTGACCGTCGAATTCGTCTCGCTTGTGACCGTCTCTTTTCAGACCTTCGTGGCCCATTGTGTTCTCCACTATGTTAAGGGGTTCTGGCTGAAATGGTTGTGTTGCTGTGTGTATCCTTTTCAGGTTCAAGCAAAGCCCCGGCACACATGATAGAGTCATGAAAAGACCCGCCGCTGCGCCACTTCGCAGACCTGCATCAACGAAGAAGCCAGCGTCATGATTGAAAAAACCGGCTACAGAGCAGTTGCATGATTGCCACTTGAGCATCACAGACAAGGACCTATCGCTGCAAGATGTGCGAGCAAAGGTGACTGAAGTTTTGGCAATTCGGGTGGCCTTCCAGAGTTAGGCAAATCGGGAGTGAAGCAAACCAGCCCTTGAGGACTATACACCCTTTCCGGATGGATTGGTGGGGACGCTGTGTGAGAGAGAGAGAGAGAGAGACAGAGAAAGAGACAGAGGGAGAGAGAGAGAGAGAGAGAGAGACAGAGAGAGAGAGAGAGAGCCTGTATCTTTTTCGCTGTAAACGGCACCGCCGCGGATGGCATTTCGGGCTCCAGTTTCCGCGCGGTGGAAATCTCCGCGTGCAGGGGCCATCGCAGAGCCGGCGCTGCACGTTTTCTTTTCAGCACCCACAGTTGTTTTGAAGGCAGAGGTTGAAGACTGGTCAAGGCAGAGATTGAAGGCATATATAGTTTCAAGTTAAATCAAAAGAGCATTACAAGGTTGTAGGGTTTGAGGGGTCATGGCACCTGGCCGTGCAGCTCCGATTCCAGTGGGTCCTGTGGCTGCTGAACAAAGATCCAGATCGCCACCAGGTAGCCCAAAGGCTAAACCTTCGCGAAAGCGGCCAAAGAAGATAAGGCGTGCACGGCTGCACAACCAGCAGCGTGATTACAGTTGGCTGGCTGAACACCCCTGCAAGGATGAGCATATGCTGGATTTGAATAGAATTTGGAATATCCTTGACGGTTTTTCTCTACAGGAGCTGTACATGGCGATCAGTTTCTTGATGCAAGTGCTTTGCCGCATCCTGTCTGTTTGGGAGCCGGAGGGCAGGTTTGAAAGCTTGAAAACAGCTCCGAACGCTGTGACAGCCTTGGTCTTCTTCCAAACTGGTGTTCTGTCAGAAACAATGATGAGGCGTTTAAGGGGCTTGCATGTAGAATTGTTCGCGACAGCGAGCGAGCGAGCGCAGCAGTCAGCACAATCCGCAGCAGCATCTG
The DNA here is from genome assembly GCA_963377175.1 of Effrenium voratum. Classification (NCBI taxonomy): domain Eukaryota; class Dinophyceae; order Suessiales; family Symbiodiniaceae; genus Effrenium; species Effrenium voratum. The sequence continues at coordinate 368,522 of CAUJNA010003617.1, forward strand.
CATCATCATCTGCTGGCGACCCAGCTGCTGGCAAACCCAAGTCCCTGGGTGCAGAAGCTGTGGAGGAGCATTTCCGAACATCCTTCAGCAAGAAGGATTTTTTGCATTATTTGGACTCCCTGGCTGGAAATTGGCCGCCATTGGATTCATCGTGGAAGAGGTTTCAAGCCTGGGCCAGCGACAGCTGGCAGAACGGAGGATGGAATTTCATTGCTCAGAAAAAGCCATATGCAAACAAAGCCTGGGAGATCTTGAAAAAAGTGGCTGCTGAGACATCCTTGGAAACATTGCGCTCAGAGGCAGCAGCTACATCTGCAGCGGTTGCAGACAAATCGCAGCCGGTCCTGGTTGATATTGATTTGCAAGCAGAAGCTGAGTTTCCAGAAGCTGAGGTTGCCGAAGCCGAGGCTTCCAAAGTTGAATCTGAATACCTGCAGGCAAGAAGTGCACAAAGTGGCGCTGCATTGAACCTGCTGCTTAATGACTGCGAGTGGAACCGCAGCATTCCTGCGAGTCACGAGGAGGACACATTCCGTATCATCAAGCAAATGAAACACTACGTGGAAAATTTCTGTCAAAGAGACATATATGAACTCATACTGGACAAGGACGGACAATTTCCGAAGAGCCTGCGAGCTTGGGCTGTGCTGCCGATGATGGTCTTGCAAGTCCTGGAAAGGAGAAGAAATCTCCCGCGCTTCCTGTCACATCCTACTGATGGTCAGATTCGGCCGCATGCCAATTTGGCTCCGGAGAAGTTCAGTGACCCTGGAAACATTATTTTGGATCAGGCCTTCCTTATTCTTGGCCTTTGGAGGTTCGTTCAGACCATGTCTGTGTCGGAGATCCTGGCCATTCCATACAAGGAATATGGCAGCCGCGGGGAGCGGTCCTCGTCTGGGAGCATCAACTTTCGAGGCAACTGGATTGAAGCTCTCATGGGCTGGTCGCAGGAGCGTGCATTGCAAGGAGTTCCGCAAGGCTACAATGCAGGACGCGAGCGAAAGGCTCGGTTGAAAATGTGTGTGCTGCGCATGTTTTGAGATGTTCTGGACTTTACCCTCTAAGGAGTCCTTTTTCATGTTTGCTGCGGGTGATGGCCGGTTCTACTCGTATTTCGTTTGTTGTTTGGGGCGTGGCCGGTACGCCCAGCCTGGCCGTGGGACCCGGTCACGAGCCTCCTTGCGTCTCTTTGTTCCTTTTGAGCGCCTGCTCGTTTCTTTTAAGAAGGCCTTGGGGATGAGATTTCTAGCAGCCATGCTTAGACATTTTGGGGTAAGAGGCAAATATCCTGCGGCTTTGTCGACGCTTTTGTCGCTCTTTTCCCGGCACCAGATCTCTGATCAGTTCCTTGGAGCACAGCTTTGTGCTGCCAGCAGAGAAACATGCGTGTGAGAGAGAGAGAGAGCCTGTATCTTTTTCGCTGTAAACGGCACCGCCTCTGATGGCATTTCGGGCTCCAGTTTCCGCGCGGTGGAAATCTCCGCGTGCAGGGGCCATCGCAGAGCCGGCACTGCACGTTTTCTTTTCAGCACCCACAGTTGTTTTGAAGGCAGACGGCAGCCAAGATGAGGGCAGAGGGCAGAGGGCAGCTGTTTTGAATTAGAACTGCTTGCTATTGCTGTTTATATGTACTACTACTACTACTACTACTACTACTACTACTACTACTACTACTACTACTACTACTACTACTACTAGTACTACTACTACTACTACCACCAATGTCTTTTGATTTGAGTCCTTTTCTGCTGGCTGCTTTCGGCCGCAGAAGACAGAGCTGCTTCGGCTCGGGAGTCAAATCAAAAGAGCATTACAAGGTTGTAGGGTTTGAGGGGTCAACTACTACTACTACTACTACTACTAGTACTACTACTACTACCACCAATGTCTTTTGATTTGAGTCCTTTTCTGCTGGCTGCTTTCGGCCGCAGAAGACAGAGCTGCTTCGGCTCGGGAGTCAAATCAAAAGAGCATTACAAGGTTGTAGGGTTTGAGGGGACTACTACTACTACTACTACTACTACTACTACTACTACTACTACTACACTACTACTACTACTACTACTATACTGTCCTTTTGACCTTTTCTTGGCTGCTTTCGGCCGCAGAAACAGAGCCTGCTCGGCTCGAGTCAATCAAAAGACATTACAAGTTTGTAGGGTTTAGGGGTCACTACTACTACTACTACAACAAAACTACTAGCTGGCTGCTTTCGGCCTACTACTACAGTAGCTTTTGATTTGAGTCCTTTTCTGCTGGCTGCTTTCGGCCGCAGAAGACAGAGCTGCTTCGGCTCGGGAGTCAAATCAAAAGAGCATTACAAGGTTGTAGGGTTTGAGGGGACTACTGCTACTACTACTACTACTACTACTACTACTACTACTACTAGTACTACTACTAGTACTACTACTACTACCACCAATGTCTTTTGATTTGAGTCCTTTTCTGCTGGCTGCTTTCGGCCGCAGAAGACAGAGCTGCTTCGGCTCGGGAGTCAAATCAAAAGAGCATTACAAGGTTGTAGGGTTTGAGGGGTCATGGCACCTGGCCGTGCAGCTCCGATTCCAGTGGGTCCTGTGGCCGCTGAACAAAGATCCAGATCGCCGCCAGGTAGCCCAAAGGCTAAACCTTCGCGAAAGCGGCCAAAGAAGATAAGGCGTGCACGGCTGCACAACCAGCAGCGTGATTACAGTTGGCTGGCTGAAGACCCCTGCAAGGATGAGCATATGCTGGATTTGAATAGAATTTGGAATATCCTTGACGGTTTTTCTCTACAGGAGCTGTACATGGCGATCAGTTTCTTGATGCAAGTGCTTTGCCGCATCCTGTCTGTTTGGGAGCCGGAGGGCAGGTTTGAAAGCTTGAAAACAGCTCCGAACGCTGTGACAGCCTTGGTCTTCTTCCAAACTGGTGTTCTGTCAGAAACAATGATGAGGCGTTTAAGGGGCTTGCATGTAGAATTGTTCGCGACAGCGAGCGAGCGAGCTTTTTTTTGGAAAAATGGCCGCAAGTGAGCCATGGTCGCAGGTGAGGCTAATTTTGTGGTCGCAAGTGAGCCCCTAGCCGGTTGATTTCTGTATTAGCGTAGCGGCTAGCACATGTGTTGATCCCGACGGCTGCAAACGATGCATTGTAATGCTCGTCATTTGCGCTTTGAGACAATGCCCTTTCTTCGGCGCCAGCGCGTGTATCGGCATGGTGCGCAAGATGACAAGTTTGTCGCCGAAGTGGAAGAAGTAGTTGCCGCATCATTTAAGTTCGAATTTGGCAGGCTCATTCTTGTGCGCTCATCGCTGGCTAGCGGTTCGCCAAACACTCGCCGCTCACTGCCCTCTGGGTACTCGGCCTGCTTGCCGTAGTGCTTGGCGAGCAACTTGCCGGGCGCCCACCCGGCGTCCAGCGCTTGCCGGGCACCCGGCGTCCAGTGCTTGCCGGGCGCCCGGCGTCCAGTGCTCGCCGGGCACCCGGCGTCCATTGCTTGCCGGGCACCCGGCGTCCAGTGCTTGCCGGGCACCCGGCGTCCAGAGTGCTTGCCGGGCACCCGGCGTCCAGAGTGCTTGCCGGGCACCCGGCGTCGAGTGCTTGCCGGGCACCCGTCCAGTGCTTGGCGGGCACTCGGTGTCCTGCTCGGCGGGCACCTGGCGTCCTGCTCGGCGAGTGCTCGACGTCCAGTGCTTGCCGAGCACCCGGCGTCCAGTACCGTATGTGCGAGTATTGTTTGCAGAGTATACGCGACGGGCACCTCGTGTTTTGTTTTCGCCGCTACGTAGTCCAACCAGCTGGAGGTATTGGTACTCGCGGCGGTTGATTTCTGTATTAGCGTAGCGGCTAGCATATGTGTTGATGCCGACGGTTGCGAACGATGCATTGTACTGCTCGTCATTTGCGGTTTGCGACAATGTCCGCGCCAGCGCGTGTATCGGCATGGTGCGCAAGATGACGAGTTTGTTGCCGAAGTGAAGGTAGTAATTTCGGCATGATTTAAGCTCGAATTTGGCAAGCTCATTCTTGTGCGCCCATCGTTGCACACAAAGGTAGTTTAAATGAAGTGGAATAAAATTACGTCCACCGATTCCCGCGTTTTCAACGTTGGCTAGCGGCTCGCCAGGCGCTCGCCGCTCACTTCTTTCTCGGCCTGCTTGCCGGCGTCCAGTACTTGCCGGGCACTGCTTCGTCATTTGCGGTTTGCGGTCGTGCCCTTCTTTCGGCGCCAGCGCGTGTATCGGCATGATGCGCGCAGCAACAAGTTTGTTGCCTAAGTGACGGCGTCTTTTAATTTGAAATTTGGCAGGCTCATCGTTGCGCGGCTTGCTGCAGAGAATAAAAATGTTGAGGTACATCGCACAAAGAACTATGACCATCAACTGCCGTTTTTGCAGCGCCGGTCGGCCTCCTGGCCGGCGTCCAGTGCTTGCCGGACACCCAGCGTCCAGGGCTTGCCGGGCAGCCGCCGTATCTCAACTTGCCAGCGTTTGCCGCATTTGCTAGTGCTGTTTGTAGACTACCAAGCGCCGGGCGCGTCGCGTTTCATTTTTTGCGGTTGGTGGTTGGCTCGCCTAACTCGCCGCTAGTCCAGCCAGGTGAAGCTGTATTATTGCTCGCAGTGATGGTTTTCTGCATTTAACGGAGCGGCCTGTCGCAGCAAACGATGCATTTCCTCGTCATGTGCGGTTTGCGGTCATGCCCTTCTTTCGGCGCCAGCGTGTGTATCGGCATCGTGTACTTTGATATTTGGCGAGCTCATCGTTGCGCGCTTCGTGTAAAGAAATATGAGCATCGACTGCCGCGTTTTCAGCGCCGGCTAGTGGTTCGCCAGGCGCTCGACGCTCACTGCGTTCTGGGTACTCGGCCTGCTTGCCGGCGTCCATTGCCGGGCGCCCGGCGTCCAGTGCTTGCCGGGCACCCGGCGTCGAGTGCTTGCCGGGCACCCGGTTGGCGGAGCGGCCTGTCTCAGCATGCGTTGCCAATGCCGACGATTGCAAACGACGCATTGCACTGCTCGTCATAGCGGTTTGTGGTGATGCCCTTCCTTCGGCGCAAGGGCGTGTTTCGGCATGGTGCGTAACATTCCAAGTTTGCTCCCCAAGTGAAGGTAGTCATTATGGCATCCTTTGAATTTGATTTTTGGAAGGCTCATCGCTGCGCGTGCATCATTTCCAACAAAGGAAGTTCAGGTGAAGTCGAATATAAATTATGTCCATCGAATGCCGTTTCAGCGCCGGCTAGTGGCTCGCCAGACACTCGGCGTTTGCTGCCTTCTGTGATGTTTTGCGTACTCGGCCTGCGCTGCTTGATGCAGCTTGCGTCATCTCGAGCATTCGGCGTCCAGTGCTCGCCGGGCACCGTTTCATTTCGCGGTTGGTGGCTGGCTCGCCACTAGTCAAACCAGCTACTCGCAGTGACGGCTTTCTGTATGTTGCGGAGCTGCCTGTCTCAGCATGCGTTGCCGATGCCAACGGGTTTCCCAGAGCAGTTGAGCCTTTGCCCCGGAGGTAGCAATAGGTCCGACGCTTGCACTGCTGTCAGTGTCTTTCGGTGTGTTGCAGACATGCAGACAGGGCCCCTTTTTTTGGCGAGACACTCTTTTTCCCACTAGGTCATCCTCACTTCCCCTTTTCTCAAACAGCCAACGGCTGAACCGCCGACCTGGAGGTACACTTCTCGGAGCCGACCAAGCTGGACTACTTGGAGGTGGTCACTCGCCGGCTATATCTACTAGGCCGCTTTTGGTCGTGTTTCTCTTGGACACTCCCACGCCCCTCCACCGCCGGCGGTTTCCTTATACCCTAAACCATCCTAAACCCTTAACCCAGCACCGAAAACTTTTTGCTTACCCTTGTTCACTTGTACCCTGAACCCTTGTAGCCATACTCCGTAAACGTGTTGCTTACCCCTGTTGACTCAAACCTAAACCCTTGTAACCTTACTCTGCAAACGTTTTGCTTGCCCTTCCTTAATTACCCTACTTGTTGACTCGAATGTCGGTGTTTTTTTTCTCGCTTCAAACCCCGTTTGCTGCGGAATGGCTTGAGGCGGTTTTAGATATCACACGGGTGATGAACAAATTCGGGGAACCTATGCCTCAAGCTTTTTGGCATTCGAAGTTCACCCAAGTGGGTTGGGTGGGCACATGCTGTGCTGGCGCTCGCTTTGTTGTCCCCAGAGGTCATGGATCCCTGCAAAGAGCCGCAGGGGGCCTAACAGCCGGCGGCAAGCTGCTTCGCGTTGTGCACGGGTTTTTTCATTTAGGTTGAGAGTGGGAAAAGAGATAGAACGAGATAGAGGGAGAGAGGTGGAGGAATTTGCAGGCTTGCCACAGTAGAGGGCATGCCGTTCTATTGTGCTGTTTGACCCCATGGGCCACAACAAGTTGGGGCTGGAGCTGCAGCTAAGCATGCCCAGAACAAGCAAGTCTCGTTCTATTGGCACCTAGTGCAATTTATCTCACTCGGTTGCAGGCTCAATATGGCTCAAGCCCCCCCACCGCCCACCCACCCTCAATGCGGCGTCGGGCTCTGCGCAGCCAACGTCTTGGATCCTTTCTGGGATGAGTGTCGGGACATTTGGCGTGGCTGGCCTGCATTTGCTAGCGGGAGGGGGAGTTACTTTACGGGCTGACAAGGTGCTCTTGGCTCACCTGGTGTCATTTTGAGGTGCGCGCTGCGCAGAACCTCGGGCTGGCGGAGCCGCATCCAATCACGAGTGTTTCTTCGACGCCAGCCAGCCACGTGACTGATTGTATTTATGATGCTGCGGGGGGCAGAGCGACGGGCGTACGACGGGCCAGTGTTGCGCTGAGGGGGCAGTGGGTCTGGACTTCTTGCATCCAGAAGAAGCTGGGCGCTAGGTTCAAGGCATCAGCGGCAGCAAATGATAGCCCCACTTCCAAAGACACATGTTTTCAAGGTCGCTGCCCAAGAGTTTCTTGAGGCCGTTGGTATTCACGCCCATTTACGATGTTTGCATCGTTTTTGCAAGTTTGGCATACTTTGGAACATACCCGAGTCGTGCCTGAGTCACGCCATGTCACACCTGAGGCTTCTTTTTTTTAAGCGTAGGGTTTATTCTGGAATCACGCCAGACTCACGCTTTTTGACGCTCTGCAATACGCAAGCGCAATGTGGCTTAGCTGCGCGTAAAACAAGGTTGTTCACGGTTTTTCGGTTGTTCACGTTTTTACCATAGTAAGCCCTGACAGGCACACACACCAGCAGAACCTGTTTTTCTTTGGTTATGCAGGCAAAGGCTTCAATGCGGCCTATTGCGAAGGAGCGCGGTCCGAAAGGACAGGGGCTGAAGAAGTTTTTGCTGGCGTACCATTCTTCCAACACAAACATGCACACACCACACACACACAGATGTATTTTCTAACTTTGCGAGAGCAGAGCCAGTGAGCGCCATGTATGCGCTAAGCCTTTGGATCGGTTTGCGCAAGCCCACACGAGGAGCCGGAGTTATGGAAGGTGAGAATGACTTGCTTGCTCGCGACCTATTCCCCGTGGCAGCTTCAGGCCTCCTGTGGCATCCGGGCAGAAACGCGAAAGGAATGCTATTGACAGCCCAGCTTTCCCGCCATCCAAACAGATATTGGGTCATCCCTTCAGATATCAGCTCCCCATCAAACCAGACGACGGTGGCCGGAAAGCATGGTAACACCATGAGTTGGTATGGCAGCCGCACGCATGCCAGCTAGGGCGGGGTGCTTTGTTTAAGGGGCTACCGCGGGATGAAGCGGCCTCATCATTGCATCAGCCATGTTGGCCCAAATTTCACAAGGATCGAGGATTGAGGGTGAGGGCATGGATCTACCTCTTGTCCGCGTAAACTCGGCTAGTGACAGCGCGAGCCTACCTGCTCCTGGCAGTGCGATCGAAGCGAAATCTAAGCGAGCAGAGCAGCAGCGTGAGTGCGAAAGGAACAGGCGGGGGAAGAGGCAACGTGTGACCATAAGTCAGGCAGCCCATGCTGATTTGATAGTGACCATCGAGCGTGCCCAGATGCAGTTGAATGACTGGATAGGTGAAACGGATCACTGGCAAAAACAAGGCAATCTAGAATGGATGGCGCACCAGGCCACAAGGTTGGCATTGGAGAGAAAGTCAATGGCAGCTGCTGACAAGGAGAGCAAGCTTGTCAAGACTTTGGCTAAGCTCAAGTTTCATGAGGATTTGAGGGACTGGGTGTCGTCCCAGGGGCGGCAACTGCGGTCTGATTGCTTGCCACCATGGCTCGTGCTTCAAGGGAAGCTCGTGTGACGCCTCAGGTTTTCATCGGGCAGATACTGCCGCTTGAGATGTCCAGTGTCTTTTCGCCCTATGAGAAAAAATGTGTGGCGACCACAGCCATGGCTTTTTCGTATTTGTGCTCATGTGTTGCAAACCAAACAACCAGAGGCACTCATGCAAGGACACTAAACTTGTTCTGCCTTGTCTTACAGGAACCCCGAGTGTGGTGACCGAGAAGCAACCAGAAGTGCCCGCGCAAGGACACCAATTTCGTTTGAGTTTGAGCAATGTTTGGTTATCTTCCAGGAGCCCCAAACGCAGTGACCGAGAAGCAAGCAGAAGCACGCGTGCAAGGACACCAATGTAGTCCGACCTTCAGCTAAGTGTGGTGGTGACCAAGAAGCAACCGAGGGCACTTGTGCAAGGGCGCCAAAATTGTCTGACCCTTTGCTACATTGCCTTGTCTTGCAGGAGCCCCGAGTGTAGTGACCGAGAAGCAACCAGAAGTACCCGTGCAAGGACGCCAACGCTGTTTGACCTTGAGCCACTTTGCGTTGTTTCGTGAGTTTGGTGGTGACCAAGAAGCAACCGGGGGCACTTGCGCAAGGACACGAAACTTGTTTGATCTTGAGCCACGTTGCCTTGTCTTGCAGGAGCCTTAAATGCAGTGACCGAGAAGAAACAAGAAGCACCCGTACAAGGACACAAAGCTTGTTTGACCTTGAGCCATGCTGCCTTGTCTTTCAGGAACCCCAAGTGCGGTGACCGAGAAGCAACCAGAAGCACCCGTGCAAGGACACCGACGTAGTTTGACCTTCAGCAATGTTGTGTTTTGTTGCAGGGCCTGGAAGTGTTGGTGGTGACCGAGAAGCAAGTCGGGGCACTTGTGCAAGGACACGAAACTTGTTTGACCCTGAGCCACGTTGCCTTGTCTTGCAGGAGACCTAAATGAAGTGACCCAGAAGCAGGCAGAAGCACGCGTGCAAGGACACCAATTTAGTTTGACCTTCAGTAATGTTGTGTTGATTGCAGGAGCTGTAAGTGTGGTGGTGACCGAGAAGCAACCAGAAGTACCCGTGCAAGGACACCAACGCTGTTTGACCTTCAGCCACTTTGTGTTGTTTTGCAGGGCCCGTGGGCACACAGCCATGCTTCCTTGTCTTTCAGGAGCCCCGAGTGTGGTGACCGAGAAGCAACCAGAAGTACCCGTGCAAGGACACCAATTTTGTTTGAGTTGGAGCGATGTTTTGTTGTCTTCCAGAAGCCCCAAACGCAGTGACCGAGAAGCAAGCAGAAGCATGCCTGCAAGGACGCCAATGTAGTTTGGGCACCAATGTAGTTTGACCTTCAGCAATGTTGTGTTGCTTTGCAGGACCCGGAAGTGTGGTGGTGACCAAGAAGCAACCGGGGGCACTTGTGCAAGGACACAAAACTTGTTTGACCCTGAGCTACGTTGCCTTGTCTTGCAGGAGCCACGAGTTTAGTGAGCGAGAAGCAACCAGAAGTACCCGTGCAAGGACACCAATGCTTTTTGACCTTCAGCCATATTGTGTGGTTTTGCAGGGCCCGTGAGTTTGGTGGTGACCGAGAAGCAACCGGGGGCACTTGTGCAAGGACACGAATTATTTTTGACCCTGAGCCACGTTGCCTTGTCTTGCAGGAGCCCTCAATGCAGTGACCGAGAAGAAACAAGAAGCGCCCGCGCAAGGACACGAAACTTGTTTGACCTTGAGCCACGTTGCCTTGTCTTGCAGGAGCCCTAAATGCAATGACCGAGAAGAAACAAGAAGCACGTACAAGGGCACAAAGCTTGTTTGACCTTGAGCCATGCTGCCTTGTCTTTCAGGAGCCCCGAGTGTGGTGACAGAGAAGAAGCAACCAGAAGTACCCGTGCAAGGACACCAATTTTGTTTGAGTTTGAGCGATGTTTTGTTGTCTTCCAGAAGCCCCAGACGCAGTGACCGAGAAGCAAGCAGAAGCATGCGTGCAAGGACACCAATGTAGTTTGGGCACCAATGTAGTTTAACCTTCAACAATATTATGTTACTTTGCAGGACCCGTAAGTGAGGTGGTGACCAAGAAGCAACCGGGGGCACTTGTGCAAGGACACAAAACTTGTTTGACCCTGAGCTACGTTGCCTTGTCTTGCAGGAGCCCCGAGCGTAGTGAGCGAGAAGCAACCAGAAGTACCCGTGCAAGGACACCAATGCTTTTTGTGGTTTTGCAGGGCCCGTGAGTTTGCTGGTGACCGAGAAGCAACCGGGGGCACTTGCGCAAGGACACGAATTATTTTTGACCCTGAGCCACGTTGCCTTGTCTTGCGGGAGCCCTCAATGCAGTGACCGAGAAGAAACAAGAAGCGCCCGCGCAAGGACACGAAACTTGTTTGACCTTGAGCCACGTTGCCTGGTCTTGCAGGAGCCCTAAATGCAATGACCGAGAAGAAACAAGAAGCACGTGAGCCATGCTGCCTTGTCTTTCAGGAGCCCCGAGTGTGGTGACCGAGAAGAAGCAACCAGAAGTACCCGTGCAAGGACATTAATTTTGTTTGAGTTTGAGCGATGTTTTGCTGTCTTCCAGAAGCCCCAAACGCAGCGACCCAGAAGCAAGCAGAAGCATGCGTGCAAGGACACCAATGTAGTTTGGACACCAATGTAGTTTGACCTTCAGCAATGTTGTGTTGCTTTGCAGGACCCGTAAGTGAGGTGGTGACCAAGAAGCAACCGGGGGCACTTGTGCAAGGACACAAGACTTGTTTGACCCTGAGCTACGTTGCCTTGTCTTGCAGGAGCACCGAGCGTAGTGAGCGAGAAGCAACCAGAAGTACCCGTGCAAGGACACCAATGCTTTTTGTGGTTTTGCAGGGCCCGTGAGTTTGCTGGTGACCGAGAAGCAACCGGGGGCACTTGTGCAAGGACACGAATTATTTTTGACCCTGAGCCACGTTGCCTTGTCTTGCAGGAGCCCTCAATGCAGTGACCGAGAAGAAACAAGAAGCGCCCGCACAAGGACACGAAACTTGTTTGACCTTGAGCCACGTTGCCTTGTCTTGCAGGAGCCCTAAATGCAATGACCGAGAAGAAACAAGAAGTACGTACAAGGGCACAAAGCTTGTTTGACCTTGAGCCATGCTGCCTTGTCTTGCAGGAGCCCCGAGTGTGGTGACCGAGAAGAAGCAACCAGAAGTACCCGTGCAAGGACACCAATTTTGTTTGAGTTTGAGCGATGTTTTGTTGTCTTCCAGGAGCCCCAAAAGCAGTGACCGAGAAGCAAGCAGAAGCATGCGTGCAAGGACACCAATGTAGTTTGGGCACCAATGTAGTTTGACCTTCAGCAATGTTGTGTTGCTTTGCAGGACCCGTAAGTGAGGTGGTGACCAAGAAGCAACCGGAGGCACTTGCGCAAGGACACAAAACTTGTTTGACCCTGAGCTACTCTCTCCCAGTCACTCTGATCGACACTTCTAAACGACACTTCTGAGAGACACGTCTAATCGACACCATGAAAAGGGAAGCAGACACACATGCATGATTCCAACGCTCACTTTGCATTATGCTTTCGGGCCACCCGTGGTTCTAGTTGTGGAAGTGGCTGAAGGGAATCAAAATAGCTTGAAGCAGGGATCGTGGGATCACAAAGGATGATGTTGATTGCTGCAAATGTGAGAGCATGTGAGAGGTTTTTAACTAGAGAGCCGTGCGCCGTGCAAAGTCGCCTGCGTTGCCACCATCCGCGAGCTGACCCTTGGGCAGGGGAAGCAACCAGCACACCAACTGCAACACCAAATGCTAAAGGAGGCGTCTGGAGGCATGTTAGGAAAGGGGCGCACGCAATGCTTGAAGCAAGTCATGGAAGATGAGCGCACCCAACTCTGCAGCCATCCGCGACCAAGTGGCATCGGATGACATCAGGTGAAGGTCGGATTCATTGCGCAGGCTTACAGCGTGTTTCAGCAATCTAATCAATTGCTGGAGGTGCAACAGCATCCAACGCACAGCGATGATCAGCGATGCAAGACAGAACAAGTTAGAGCATTTCGAAAACAAAACGCGGGCTTGGCTTTTTCACAGCCTTGCGTCATGCCAGATGTGTGGGCTTGCTCGGTCATTGTCCCGCAGAATGTGAAAGACAAGCCTGGCGTAATGCGCGAGCCACCGAAGAAGCGGACTCGTGCTCAGGAGGCTCGGGCGATGAAGTCGGGCGCTGACGTTGAGGCTGAGATCAAGAGCAAAGCGGGGAAGGTGTTCCTGGATATGTTTGGCGGGAGTGGCAGGGTGTCGACAGCGATGTCTTCAGAGCACAAGCGACCAGCCATCAACCTCGAGATCAAGGAAGGGTACGACTTGACGCAGGGACCAGTGCAGGTGAGCATCATCCGCTGCATCAGGGACCAGAAGGTGCATGGCTTTCACCTGGCCCCGCCTTGTTCTACCTTCTCTCGGGCACGCCGGGGAAGGAGGTGCCCGAAAGCAGGTGGAGGCTGGCCACGTGCTCTCCGCTGCAAGGAGCACCCATGGGGTATGCAGATGCGCGCTGTGCCGAAGCTTCCTTGTGACAGAGCTTGGCTAGTCAGTTCCCCAGGTCTCTTAGCCGACATGGGCATGTATTTGTTGACTGTTGCAGGCCGCTTAATAATGCATTATCATGCATTATCATTCTGTAAGCGGGAAAGCATTAGCTCGCGCACATGTTGAAGAGACAGACAGCCCCGCAGGAGCAGATGCATTTGAAGGCCGGCAACTCTTGCCTGCAGGCTTCGCTCAGAGCCTTGAAGGCAGGCAGGGCAAAGCGGCTGCCTCGTGGACTCGAGCAACCACGCAGCTCGCTTATGTGGGAGATTCCGGAGCTGAAGGACTGCGACAGCGTTCAGCTTAGAAACTCCAACCATCTCCGTATTCTTCACTGTGTCGCCTTGCAACATCTTGCAACATTTGTGCGGGAAGGCATCGCCTAAACGATCCTGAGCCACCTAAACCTCTTCTTCCGCGTTGCTTGGCTCAACATGTCTTTGCGCATCACTGTTGCGGTCTTACCTTTCCCGTCTTTGCCTTCATTTTGGCAGGAGGAGATGGCCGATGCCATTGTGGTGCAGGCTGACATGTGCGGCTTCGGAGCTCGTTGGCGCAAGCCAACGCAGGTGGCGTTGCGGGACATTGCTGATCCCGTCGCAGCCAGAAAGTTCCTGCACAAGCGGTGCCGCTCAAAGCGAGCCCAAAAGGGGCAGCCCATGCTGTGTGGACACACCAAGCTTCCCCATGAGATTCTGAGCGGCGTGCATGACCCGAAGGCGAAACATCGCCCTCGCTCCAATTTCAAGACGAAAGCCGCCCAAGAGTATCCCATGGGTTTTGCCAAAGAACTGGCCCAGGCACTGGCATGAATCTTTATGATTGAGTCCTGCATGTAGCACCTGCATGCAGCATAGACGAGGTGGTGCATGTTGAATCCTTTGGATAAATCTCGATTCTTTTTGTTGTTTGCTTCGGGCCGGGCTTCAGCCAACTGACCGCTGAGCACATTCTGCCAAGTGACCCGAGTGCCCCTTTTCCTTTCACCAAAAATGGCTTCCAGGCCATTTTACAAAAAAAGGCTGACCTATGTTTAACATCCTTTCTGGGGGAGCAGCTTTGGGCTGGCAGACGTTGCCAGACTTTAGCTGTATTTTCGCTGCATTTAGACATGCAATTTGGGGGACATGGGGGACGCAAGCTTGTTAATTGACAGTTTGCGAGGAAAAAGCGGTGCGCCGTTTGGCGCGAACAAAGGGTCAAGCCACATCAAGTCTTACGAGGCGGCGCAGGAGCATGCAAAGAGCCAATGAACACAACAGTTTGTCAAAAGACCCAAGACTGGCAGAACAACAATGAGAATATTGTATATGCCCAAGACACAAGTGCGTAGTCAAAATCAGTACATCCACACACGCAAAGTCGCCAGGCACGCATGGACTGCCAGAGAAGGGCATCTTTGCGGCGCAGGGCTCGGGGCTTTGTTAGCATTGGCTCCCTCGCGACAGTGCAGAACTCCAGCTTGTGCGTCGGGTTCTTCTTGCTAACGTACTGGAGAGGTTCAGTCATGTGACCGCTCAACACGAGATCGACGATTTTAGCCAAGTGACCTCAGTGGCCATTTGTTTTTAATAACAAGGCTTCCAAAAAAAGAGATTTACATACCTTTTCCTCAAGCGCAGAGCGCCAGTCATGCGACTGCTGAGAGTTCATCGGCCTTGCTTGGTTGGCGCGGGTTCCACGCATTTCCTTCACGCCGTGATACGCCGTGCCACACCGTGCCTAAATTACGTGGCGCAAGGCGTGGTTACTGATGTGACGCAAGCAACGAAGAGAAATTCAGACATCCAGCCAGAAAGTGCGACACCCAGATGTCAGACATCACCGCGCGTGTTAAAACCCTCTAGGCCCCGTGCCGAAATTGGGTAGCTGTTCTGAGGTCCTTGTTGGTGTTGCTTCCCAAGTTCCATTGATCGCCATTTGGCTCAAGACACAATTGAGGTTCAAGATCTGATGTGTGACTGCATACATACGTGATCGGCATTGAGAGCGAAAACACTTCGCTTGCGCTGCATTTGTCAGGACTACTGTTGTAACTATCATTCCTTCTCCCTTACAACGTTTACACGGGTTCGGCTATAACGGCATCGTCCGTATACACCTTTCTACGTGGTTGGTATTACAGCTTGAGGGTTCGGTGCATAGCGTCCCACGGGACGTCACCTTGCCGTCTCTTGACAGGTTATCAGCCGTAACTACAAGCTCTACACTGGACTGGGAGACAGCTGGTTTATTGCGGGTACAGGGACAATAAAGGAACGATAACCTACACAGTACAATGGCGTCTTCGGCGAGCCCAAGTACTGCAACTTTTGGGAACAGCAGCTCAGAGGGATCCAATGGATTGATGGCTCTTCCTGCGGTGATGGATATGGTTGCAGATTCACAGGATGAACCTGGGAGCGGAGGTTCCGCGCTATTCAGCGACATATCTACTCCCACAAGATCATGGAAGCAGATCGATGTTCATCAGGAGTCGAAGAAAAGAGAATCCCCACCGAGAAGATCATCATCTTCGCCTGCGACACCACGGACGTCGCAGAAGGGCGTGAGATCGACATCGAAGGGTGGGAGGTCAAAATCACCCACCAGTGCAGATTTTCGCGCCGTGATCAAAGAGAAGAATAAGATGGAGGTGGAGATCGGGGAATATCAGAAGACACTTGATGAAATGTCGCAGCAATGGCGAATCTTAACCAAGAAGACTATGGAAGCACCATCCGGATCCAGGAGCTGGAAAGACGATGCGAGATTGCCAGCAAGCAGTCGGGACATCTAGTGAGTCACCACCAACACCACATGGCTGAGGCATGGCGCAAGTTTGAGGAAGAAGCCCAACAGATGCGCAAGGTGGAAATGAACGCATTTCAGTACGGGGAGAAGAAAGACATGGAGTCGAATATTATAATGCAACAGATGAGGCAAGCTGAAGGAACTATCATGGAGCAGAAGCGGGAGATTGCATTGATGAAATCCTACATGGCAAGCGAGAAGTCGGCCGCGCAGGAATCAGCTATACGTGCAAATCAGATACACCGTGAGGCTTCACAACAGATATCAGTTTATCAGCAACAGATCAGAGGCATAGAATCTTCTACATCTATCGAGAAGTTCAACGAGGAGGAGATGGTCCAAAGTCTGAAATCACAGTTGGAGCATGCACTCGTCAAGCGCCCCGAGACGTACTCTTTGGAGGACTCCAGGGAACAGCTGATGGCGAGGCTGAATGACGTTACAGTATTTGCGGAACAGGAATCGAAGAGAGCAGATTGCTTGCTTCGCGAAAAAGAAGAGATCGTCAAACAGTATGAGTCCGACGTGTCGATGAAGGACCAGATGATTGCTGTCGAAGGTGGTCATCGTCAGGATGCGATCTTGGAGTTAGCCCAGGTCAAAGAAGAGAAACAAGAGGAACGGTGCACGATGGACGAGAAGTCGAAGGAGGCTGAGTACTGGAGATTGACAGCTAAGGGAATGTACGATGAGTACCTCGAGGAGATGCATGAGCTTCAGAGACAACTGAAAGAAAGAGAGGCGACGCTCAAGCAAGAAGAGAGTTTTGTACGCCAACTCGATGCTGACAACGAGGAACTACGTGCACACAAGAAGCTGGAGACACAGGAAGCCTCCAGCAGCAAAGATGGACATCGTGAACGAGCAGTAGTGAAACGCGCTGAGGGAGGAACCCAGGCTAATTCAAATAGGATAGACAAGAAGGTGGCTGGGTCAGTCCCGTCATCGTCTTCAAATCAAATCCCTAATTCGTCGCTGATGCCAGGTTCGATCCTCTTTCCGTCTTTCGGTGATCCAATGATCGATGTACACCTATCCCAGATGCAAGGGGTTGTTGGGCATGTCCCACAATCCACTACTACGACTGGTGGTGGTGATGGGGGGGGAAACAACGGTACTACGCCCCCATTGGATTACGGTGGATTCCCGCCCAATGGGAATGGGCAGGGAGCGGGTCGACGTCAGTTGAGCCTCGCTGGTGGCGGAGGAGGACCTCCGGATGATCCACCCGATGATGAGGATGAGGATGACGACGACGAAGGAGATGAGGAAGACGAGGAAGAAGAAGAGGAAGAAGACGATCGGACACGGAGGAGACGAAGGAGATCGAGAGATAACCGAGAGATCAAGAATGATCGACCGAGAATCTCGAGGAAAGAGGCCGAGAGAGTATCTATTCCGGCCTGGCCAAAGATCCATCAACTTGACACCTGGAAGATGCAACTGCTGATGAATGTTCTGAGCGCATGTGCAGATCCAGATACCGACGCATGGACGAAATGGCTGGAGCAGGCTCTTGGGTTGAACCCAGACCTGGATTTGCTTAGCGATTCAGGTGGCGACAGATTTGCTACGATAGATATTAAGATGGCCATGGGCATGCAGAACATGCTGAAACAAGCACCTGACGAAGCCAAGGACGTATACCTCGATGCTACACGACACTCTGAACTACGACATCAACAAGGGGTGATCGTGAAGGGACGAGAGTTGGTGGCATTAGTTATGCAATCATTCAGAACTTCCGATAGAACGGATCTTGTCTACCACATCGAGCATCTATTCAACCTTGACTTTCCTGGCGACAAGAACTTGGTCATGTTCAGGAACAAATGGTATGATTTGCTGCTGAAGATGAGGAGCGAGGACAGACCCAGTAAGCTGGCTCTCAGAGACATCCTTTACAGGAAGATCAAAGGGAGCAAGAAGATGGAGTTCGGCCTCAATGCCTACCATAGACTACCGGACAAGCATCCTCAGAAGACGTATGAATTCTTATTGGCGTTGATCGACTATCAGATCAAGGCAGATCGGGAAGACCTGATGCTCGACATGAAGGAGAAATCGGTCAAGTCGATGATGAAGTCAGGCGGGAAGGATGCGGCTCCAGCAACTGGCAAACAGGAGAACCAGGGTGGCAAGGGCAGAAAGGGGAAACCCGGTGGACCTGATGCCGCTCCTGTGCTCCCAAAAGCCAAGGCAAAGGGCCACGCTGGCAAGAACGGCAAGTCCGACGGTGCCAGCGACAGAGGCAAGAGTCCGGGCGGAAGCAAGGATAACCCCTGCTGGTACCACTTCAAATCGGCGAAGGGGTGCGTGAAAGGGAATGAATGCACTTTTTCCCACAGCAAGAAGACGGAGCATAAGTTGGAGAGCATGTCCAAGGGGAAAGGAAAGGGCAAATCCAAGTCCAGATCATCGTCACCAAAGAGGGATGATGGAGCATGCTTCGCGTTTCAGAAGGGGAAGTGCGATAGGGGAAGCGCTTGTAAGTACAGGCATGAGCTCATCAAGAACAATTCAGCTCCAGCAACGTCAAATGACAAGGCGCAAGCCAAGTCGAAGGCTGCCGCCAAAGCCGCAGCGCCTGCCATTGCGAGGAGGGCCATCGCAATGCCCGCGATAGTCCTGAAGCAATCGGCTCCTGCAGGGAAGGTAAGCTTCAAGAAGGACGTTGATCAGGTCGAACCGGACGAAGCCGAGACTGTCTACCACGAGCACGATGACGACGCGATGAGCGAATCATCGAGATGGTCTGGCGAGTCCGAGATCCCCGAGAAAATGGTGTGGTTCAAGGAAGTGCTCGACGTCGACGAGAATGGGGAGATCACCTACCTCGAAGACGAGAGAAGGCAATGGGAACGAAAAGGGGAATGGTACGGTTATGAGGACAATGAGAATGAGCCTTATCAGTACGTGTACGTCGACGAGAAGAAGTTCAAAAGCAGTGATCATCGTGAATTGTCAGCCTATCAAGTCCAACGATCATTGATACGTGCGAAGATACTGAGAGAAGTAGTGGATGATGTATATAAGAAGCACTACTTCCCGGTGACCAAGGAGAGCAGCATAATGTTCGAGTATGATCGGAACAAGGACGAGATCAAGGAATCGGCTGTCGACTGGAAGAAGCAGCATGGTATGCCGAAGAACGTTTTCGCCATGTCAACGTGCATCAGCAAACGGGTGAAATGGTTGATGGACACCGGATGTGGTCATGATCTCATTGGAAGAGCCAAGGCGAAGAGCCTGGGTGTCGACATCGTGAAAGATGACGACGAGATCGTGTTCCAGACCGCGAATGGTTCCACTTCCACATCTGATGTGGCCAAGATAGTCGTGGACGAGTTGGACGAGACTGTCGAGCCGCATGTATTGGATGAGACACCCACGGTATTGTCAGTGGGGAGGAGATGCATGAAGATGGGTTATGCATTTCACTGGATGCCTGGTAAACTACCTTTCATGGTTACGCCAAAGACGACATCCCGTACCTAGTGAGTGATGGTAAACTTCGGAGTAACAGGCATCGCCCTACGATAGACGACCTCAAGGAGCACTTTTCGGAAGTATTGGCGATGGTAACGAACGACGAGGCAGATCAGGGAGGTGACGATGAGAACGACGTCACACCCGCCGCTGTCGGTGAGTCCGCAGAGGCCGAGGGCGAACACCACGACGGGGCATTCGACTTCGGGCCACCCGGAGGAGCCGGTCCGGTACGTCCGCCTCCCGTGGCTGAGGAAATACCTGTAGATGTTGGGTCAGTCCCGCATCGACATGGTGATGCCGAAGCTCACGAGGAAGAGGCTGACGAAGATGATCCAGATGCCGGAATCGAAGTAGACGTGTACGAAGGATCATCAATAAAGAGGAAAGTGGGAGTCCTCAAGAAGGACGCCAACTCCATAGCTCATTTGCTTACACACAGATACCGAAATCCCTTCTGCGAATCATGCGTCAAGGCAAAGATGAGACACTTCAGATCACGAACGGGAGCATTCAAAAGAGAAGTGAAGACGTTCGGTGACCTGGTGACGTTCGACTTTGTGACGGCATCAGGAGATCATGAAGTGGAAGGCAGGTATGCGCTCATCATCCGGGACATATATACCGGAATTATCATGGCTTATCCCACCGCGAGAAGAGACACTGACTCAGTCGTCAGGGCTATCAAGCACTTCTGCGGGAGGAGGAAAATCAAGCAGGTATATTCGGATGACGGCCCGGAACTGATCAATGCGTGCGTGGAGCTGAAGCTGAACCACGACCTATCGCTGCCTGGACGGCCGCAGAACAATTCCCTTGCTGAAAGAACAAATCAATTCATCATTGACCAGACTTCGGCTTGTCTAGTACATGCCGGTCTACCCACGTGTTATTGGGTGCAGGCCATCACCACTCTGTGCCATCTCATGAACATCGAAGAGGTGAACGGATCGAGTGCATGGATGAGGCTGCATGGCGAGGAGTTCAAGGGCGAGAAGATACCTTTTGGTGCGCTAGTGGACTTCAAGCCGAGCGAAGCACGAGGGGGAAAGAGGGAGAAGTTCGAGCCGAGAGGGGAAACTGGTATATTTGCTGGATATGTGTTGAGCACCGGTATGCATTGGGCAAACAAGTATCGTGCTTGGGCACTTACTGCATTTGCGGGTGCAGAGCTGAACATCAAGAAGGCAAAGGTTCCGCCTCGGTTGAGAATGCCACATCAGACGGAGAGGATGATCCTGAAATCTCCTCTGACATTCCCAATACAACAGAAGTACAAGGTTGCCAACGAGACTTTGGAAGGAATAGAGATGTCTATCGATGCAATCGGTCTGGATGCACGTGACCGCCTGATCGAGGATGAGGACTACGAGCCTGAATTGTTGCAGAGTGACGAGAAGCGACTGCTTGACGATGAAGTCGATCAGATCGCTGGTCTACTGCTCGACGATGGCCCGGAAGTAATCGCCGGAGATCGGGGGGATCATGCAGGAGAAGAAGATGCTAGACCGAGCTCCTCAAAAGGGAAAGGAGATGGACACCCTAAGGGCGATGAAAAGGTTGCGAAGTCCGACCTTCCACACGTGTCAGTTGGGCTACCCGGGGATGGTATCACGTACGTCAACGACGATGGCAAGGAGGTTAAGATCGACAAGGCCGGGAGACCGTATCCTGTCGGGAAGGACGGATTCAGGCTAATGAAGACATCGAGACCTCCAGAGTTCACTCCTGAAGAATGGAAGATGATGAGTAAATATTACACCAAGGAAGAGAAGGCCGAAGTGAAGGGCGGTGGCAAAAGGAAAGAGGAAGATCCCAAGAGTAAAGAGTCTGAGATTTCCGCGCCGGCAGAGGCACGGACATTACAGATGCCCGGTGGTAAGAGAATTCGAGCGATGCTTCGGAACCGCTGGGGTGGAGTAGAATGGCAGTACAATTGGGGATTGCGGAAGAACATATCAAAGATCAAGAACCCAATGGATGGGAAGCACTTGGCTGAGCTTGAATGGGTCAGGATTGTTGTTAATCCTGTCGACGGGGTGGTTGTTCTCATGGATTCCAAACAGTCCCAAGACGTCATGAGACGAAACGTTCAGCTTGAGAAAGAATTTGAGTGTCTGGTGGTAATTTATGCCTGGAAGTTCAAGTCTGAGGAGCGATCAAAGTCGACTCCAAACTGGACGAAGGCGGTTGCATCAGTCATGGAGAGTCATAAAGACGAAGCTGAGACAGCATCGGGGACGGATCCATCGGTCGACGAATCGACGGACCTCACCTGGTATGAATGGGAGGAGTCTGCTGAGATAGTTTCTGGAAAAGTGCCACTCGCAATGCCTGCGATAGGCGAGGACGGTGAAGCCAAGAAGTACCCATCGATGCCGTGCGTGACTTCTGAGCGAATACAGCACAGAGAGAAGGCTGTGAAAGTTGTACGATTCTTCGACGCTTTAGTATCCAGGCCGGTAGGCCGGAAAGAGATGTTGACCAACCCTGATGCATTGGCATCAATGAAGAAAGAGTGGTCGGGATTAATCGACCAGGGGGTCTTCGATCTTGGCGCGGTGCGTGAATATGACGCTGTAGCCAGAGAAGCAAAAGCGAAGGGGGAGGAAATACACATGGCTCGCGCACATGGCATTTGCGTTGAAAAGCACTCACAGTTGCCTGTTGGTGATCCTAAGAGGAAGTTCAAGGGTAGAGGCGTGTTGCTGGGGAACCAAGTGAAGAACCAAAGCTTTGAGGCTGCGATGTTTCAAGATTTGGGGAACTCCCCTGCTTCATTTGAAGCCTCGCGTTGGGCGGATTTTCTGGGTTGTCATGATGGCTGGGATGTGCAGATGGCCGACGCTGTTCAGGCGTATATACAGGCCACCTTGAGAGGCACGCCGTGTTGGATTGAATTGCCACCGGAGGCCGTGCCAAGTGAATGCAAATGGGATAAGTACAGAAGACCAGTCGTCCCGTTGAGGAAGGCGCTGTACGGACACCCAGATGCGGGAACATTTTGGGAGCAGCACTGCGATGAGTCGGTGCGTGCCGTTGGTTTTGAGCCCATCGGCGAAGAATGGCCTTCAGTGTACATTCACGAAAAGCTCCAGCTTGTTCTGGTTGTGTATGTCGACGACTTCAAAATGGCAGGGCCGCAGAAGAACCTTGCCCAAGGGTGGAGCATGTTGCGTACACGTTTGAAGATTGAGCCCGAGACTGGACTTGACATGTACCTTGGTTGCAATCAAAGCAAGGGAAACGTCACTCTCGGGAACGGACACCGAGTAACAACGGTGACCTATGACATGGAACAGTTCCTACGTTCCTGTGTCGACCGCTATCTTGAAGTGGCGGGCGACGTGAAGTTGAATAAGGTTGTCACCCCTGAGTTGCATGAAGAAACAAAGAATCACGTCTCACGGAAGCCTGCCAGAGAGGGGCCGTCAGTCGTGTGCAATTGGTGTAACAATCTTGTGCCCACCGACGGTTCTGCCACAGTGCCGGACCAACGGGGAGGGACTCCTGAGTTGGCCATGAAGGAGCCCGTGCGTGGACACCTTGCTCCGCATGCCGCTAGCGTACTGATGAAGTTGCTGTACGGTGCGCGGATTGCTCGCTTCGATTTGTTGCGGCAAGTGAATCGCCTAGCACGGAACGTGCATAGGTGGACTGACTCCGATGATCGGGGTTTGCATCACTTGATGTGCTATGTGCATCATACCAAACATTGGCGCATGGTCGGTTGGGTTGGAGACCCTATGGACGATGTGCACTTGGCCTTGTATGCGGACGCTGACTTTGCGGGATGCATTGACTCGCTGCGTTCCACCTCCGGTGGACACTTGAATATACAAGGGCCTAATACCCGGTTTCCGTTGTCTGGCAGCTCTAAAAGACAGGGTTGTGTGAGTCACTCCACTCCCGAGGCCGAGATTGTTGCGGCCGACGTTGCCATGAGATCGATGGGTATGCCCGCTCTCAAGCTGGTAGAGCGGATTCTCAAGAAGTCACCGAACTTTGTGTTCTATGACGATAATAAGGCTATGATCGGTGTCGTGCGATCGGGGAGGAACCCCACGATGCGCCACCTTGAGAGAAGCCATGGTGTTAGCATTTCGTGGATGCATGAGATGTTCACACGTGATTACATGTACTTGGCGTATGAGGTCACCGACAGGATGGCGGCCGATATTTACACCAAGGCGTTCAATGATGGGCGCAAATGGAAACATGCATGTTTGCAGATTGGTCTACTTGACCCGAGCTTGCTGTCTGACCCGGATACCCTCAAGGCGCTCACACCCACGTGTGATCCCATAAAGGGGACCATGCAGACCGCTTCGGGGACAGTTGACGGAGTTCCAACATTTCTGTACACACACATACCGATCATGCCCCCGGACCTATGGTGGTCTGGATTAACATCTAAAGAGGGATTGCATGAGCATGAAGGACATGATCCGGTTGTTGTTGCCAAGGGACCCAGATTGATGCGTGTGAAACCTCCACTCGCGGTTATGACACCGTTTGGGAGCAAGTGGCTTCGTTCCACTTGGTTTCTGAAGAATGGGTCATGGCTCAAAGTTGAGGATAGAGTTGACCCGGGGCTACAATGTGTGCGAATTGATGGTTGGGTTGAACGCGCAGTTTGGCAGTTTCATCCCGTACCGGTCGCTGCACCGGCGCGGGAACGGTCTCCACGACCACGACCAATTCACGTCGGGTCCGGGGATGTTGACATGCAGTCCGTGCTGGCCGCATTTGTTGAAGAACTGTCGAACGAGCGCATAGAGTTGAAGTGTGTTAACGACCTTGCTTTGGAAACGTTGCTCCGATTGAAATTGCTCATGCGTTGTCTGCATATCAATCACGAGCAGCTTGTCCCTGGTCGTTGTTTTGTTCCGTATCGCATTGCGGTGAAGCACAAGCCACAGTTAGCGCCGGGTATTGAACTCGCGATGGTCAAACATGACGGTGGTGTGCTTCGCGCTCCTGTTCATGTCTCGCTTCCTGGTATGAGAACTCGCACAGTCGTCACTCTTTACAGTGTTGACTTGGCTCGGCCCATCGTGCTGATGGCATGTTCCGAACCACGTAACTGGTTCACTGCTCTTGCCCGCCATGACGGGCCGCAGGTTGTCACCATAACTCTGGTTGATGACTTACTGAGCGAGTACGGGGGGAGAATCGCCAGACATGTGCTTACCAAACCTTCCGATTTGTTGTTCTTCGCCGGGCCTTGCACGGGGGGATCATCATGGGCACGCCTCAACAAGACTCGCGGCATTGACACCGCAGAGAAAATCGAGGCCAAACAAAGAGAATTTTGGAGATTATTTGAACGGTTCGTTGAAATTAAACGGCATGCCATGACAAAACGAGCTGCGATTTTGTTTGAGTTGCCTGGAAGTTGTGATTATTGGAAAGATGAGAGACTGCATGAGGTCGTGCATGATGGGACTAGTCACGAGTTTGATGGGTGTCGCTATGGCTTGAAACAAAGATATGCAAAGAAACCCATGCCAATCAAGAAACCATGGAGAGTTGTATCATGGAACTTTGAACTTGGTGGCTCGTTGTCTAAGAAATGCAATGGAAACCATGAGCATGGACCTTGTGCTGGTCGTGAAACCAAAGAAACCCAGTTGTACACGTCTATAATTGTGGGTGTGATCCTTCGCCGTTTTCGTGCTCGAGCAAGGTGCCTCAAACCGGCACCGTTGAAACTCGCTCTTGCTTGCATTACGCGAAGGAGATCGCGGAAGCACCAAGCTACTGCGAGCGAAATCTGCACCACCCCAACTGCACAACCGAGGTGCTGGGTCAGTCCCGAACCTCTGGTGCATACGGGGAGCTGGGTCAGTCCCGAACCCCAAGCTTCAAGGAGGAGCTGGACGAGTTCGTCACCTCAATCTGAAGCTGGGATCGCATTGGGACAATTCCGTGGCTTCATTTGCAGCTGCTTATTTTGGATTTTCCTGGGTCTGGAGAATATCATCAAGATGACTGCCAATCCGAATGTCGTCAATGCAAATGAGTTCTTCTGCGTGCCTGTTGGGAAATCTAGGCAAGCAGCAATCTTCTTGGGAAATTTGGTGAAAAGGCAAGCGCCATCGAGGAAGGCAAGAGGATACCCAAGAGGATGGAGATGAGCAGCGACCTGGGTATGTGCGTGAAGTGGATCGAGGACATAGGCGTCCCCGCTATTTATGCATACTCTGCGTACTACTCTGCCAAGGGCCGCGGGATGATGAAAGGTGAAGGGCAGTCTATGAGGGTTGCCTTAGAGTTCATCAGCAAAGTTTTCGGACAGCTTTCTGCCGACGAATGTATGCTTGGATGGAGGGAATTCTGCAGCAAGGGAAAGAAGATCGTGTCGGCGCTGAACCAACTTTGCGGTGAGGCAACGATGCTGGCGAAGAACCCCGAGTTGCTCAACGTAACCAAGTACTGCATGGAAGGGGCGGATATGTTGAGATCAATCGCGAACATCTGGGATCTCGCACTAGGCGTGGCCGAGGACAACGATGAACGGTCGTTCAAAGCTGCATTCCACCAGGACACCCCGGTTGGGGAGGTGTACAAAGAATTCATCAGCGACGAGTCATCTAGGGCATCGTCATCGAGAAGGTGGAGGAGCTCCGAGGAGTTCCAGACGACTGCAGAGTTTGAGAGGCACGATCGGAGAATTGCAAAGTACAGAGATCGAAACTGGGGGAAAGTGTTCACGTTGAGCGTGATCAAGGCTCCCAAGATCGACTCCTACGGTCGTGGTTCCAAGGACGACTACCAGAAGAATTGGGACCTTGGGTTGGTCTACCAGAATGAGCTGCAGGCATCGATGAAGAACCTCGCATATGCACTGAGGAGGGATGAGAATGCCAGCCAGAACAACCTATTGCGCTGGATGATCTGTGGGTCAACCCCCAGTGACATCTCTGATGCGTGCATCGGGGCGGTCAATTCGCTCATGTGCGTATCGTTCATCATGAGGAGATTGCAGCCATTGCTCGGTGAGAAGGACTCCAAAGATCAGTCGTATACAGCTTATTTCCGTCCAGACAAAAGGGAGCTGAACGATCTCTACCGGGAGATTGAGTACGCCAGGGATTTCCTATGGTGCATCGATATGATCTATGAGTCGAAGCTGCCTGCGATGAACATCAACTCCATCAGTTTGGCACCGCACGCGGCTGACAGGGCCGCTGAGAACCAAGATCGGCGCAAGTGGGTAAGCTGGATGAAGGAGATCGAGAAGAAGGCCGAGAAGGACGTCATGATCGAATTCTTCCAGAATAAATACTGCACGATTCATGAAATCGAGAGGGAACTGGAGAAGTACCCCGAGGATTTCGTGGTTGGGGAAGAGCCGACATGGTGGGTGATGGGCTCATCGAAGACGGAGCCGCCACGGAAGACGGAGCGACAGCAGAAGTCGGCATCAAGCTCCGGGCAAAGGAGTCAAACCGCTGGTGGGTCAGTCCCCCAGCCGGGAGCTCCAAGTGGGGGGTCGCAAGCCAGCGATGCTATCAAGATCGACAACGAGATCATCGACTCCATTTTCCGAATGAACTCTGGCGGTGACGACGACAGATGGGTAATTATCAACCCAACTGCTGGACACGATACCTACACTTCATTCGAAGGGAGTCGATGATGGGGTTGGCGGTCACCTGCCATCCGCATCCTCTCATGCACACCCAATCATATAGCGACATCCAGATGTGCACCGACATTGGTGAGTCATCCATGTCTCGCCTCCGCCGTTCAGCGATGAGCTTATCCAGCTTCTGCAATCGGGAGATGATATTCAACGTGTCGTTGGGTGAGGAGACTTGCTCACTCGACCCATAGTATGATCTCTCCTCGATGTTTGTCCATCCCTGTTCGTTGACCATCATCTGGAAGGTCTTCGTGCTCCCTTTCGAGTTGACGGCCCTCAGGGGCCAATCCAGGACCAAGAAGCTCTTCTTGTGGATCATCATGTCGCGAATCGTCGCCTCGCCAATGGGGCTCCTCTTCTGCCTATTGATAATCCGGTTCAACTGTCCAGGTGCGTTGTCCGGGTTCTTCTCCGCCTGAATCAACGCGTTGATGGCTTTGGCGCCCGGAAGGCGTCCAGTAATCAAGCATCCTGTTTGGGCACACAAGAAAGCATACAGCTGTAGCCATGCCGCATTTCCCTTCCCAACATAGGAAAGAATGATCTTCTCCGCGCTGGTCTTCTCCTCGAAGTGCAATAGCGAAGAGGTCAGGCATCTCAGCATACACTCCCAATATGTTGCGTTCTTGCCTTCTGCAAGACACGGCCCAAATACAGTTTGTATGATTGGGTACCCCGTATTGTTGTCTATGTTGAATTTGACATTGACAGTCGCTCCGCCCAAAGTGGTACCGATATCTGACCTCGTCAACACATGCAAGGGCCTGGTCGTGGTGTGCGTGAATCGCGATGTTGCTTTCCATGGTGGAAGAGGGGACTTGGGGACGATCGCCAACAAGGTTAGCGAGATCTGCAAGGCGGCAGGCGCGCTGGTGACCGAGAACGATCGCCTGTGGCGCGTGGTCCATGCGCTCACAGGAAAGAACTACAAGATCCCTGGGAGCTCGAACTTGCAACACTTCCTCCTGAAGCGACTGCTGATTGAGAAATCCATCGATGCGGTCGCACCAAGCAACGCGTTTGTGTG
Source organism: Effrenium voratum (assembly GCA_963377175.1). Taxonomy (NCBI): domain Eukaryota; class Dinophyceae; order Suessiales; family Symbiodiniaceae; genus Effrenium; species Effrenium voratum. The sequence continues at coordinate 396,278 of CAUJNA010003617.1, forward strand.
TGAGCTGGAGGGGACGTGCATAAACGAGCCCGACCTTCGATTCAACATCCCGAAGAACATGGAGGAATCGAAGGTGAAATTCGAGTACAAGCCGACCTTCACTGCACAGTCGAAGAGGAAACAAGAGCAGCAAGATGAAGGACACGGCGAGCAGGATGCTTTTGGGAAAGCCGATGTCGGTGATCAACGTCTTCGATGGTATACGGTCACGGAGCTCAGCAAGTTTATCTGCGAACTTTGCGTAAAGAGATGCAGATGAGCAAGTCGAAGGTGCTCGGACCGAATTCGAAGTACAATCCCTCTTCTTGCGTGAACTGTTGCGCGAACTGGAACGCGGACACGAACGGTATTGCAATGTCTATCGAGGGGAAGAAAATGTACACGCGCCTCTTCGCGGAATGCGTGGTGGCAATCCCCGACCTTCAAAACCTCATGGTGGACGTCAACAATATCCAGGCCATGATCACGATCATACGGGAGCTCGTGTATTCAAGGCTGAAGAAGGAGCTTTCTCACGTGGGATTCGTGAGCATGACTGTGGATCAAGCAGCGCAGTTCTACAACAACGGTCACGGGAAGCAATTGTGCGCATCCCGGGATGTGATCGTGTGCAAGAATTCCGAGGGAGTCGAGGAGAGGATGTCCATCTTCTTGATAGGCAAGGATCTTGGCAATGTGGCATATTCGTCCTGGATCAAGAGTGTGCTCGACCAAGGAACGATGTATGAACTCCTGGGACAAACCACGAACGAGGAATCCTTGGGAGACGTCGTCGAGATGGTGTTGGGATTCTTTGAGGTGATGTCGTACTTCCAGCACGAACTGCCACTGTGGAAGGATGCATGGAAGATCAAGAGGGAGTTCGAGCAGTCAATAGTGCGACACCTCGCTGGGAACGTGACCCACACGACGGGCCAGAACAGAAAGCGGAACAGACCGTCCGCACAGCTCGGCGTGCCCACGAAGGAGGTGCTTGACATCATGAACAAGGTCAAGCCCAGACATCCACGATCCCTGATCACCGAGCCCTCTGCACAAGGTTCCAAGAGAAAGGCCACGGAGGGCGAAGATGAGGGTCTTGGTCAAGCACCAGACCCGAGTCGAAGTTCTCAAACCAATACTGAGAAGGAAGACAAGAAGCAGCGAGTGATCGACGGGCGGAGAGCGGCACTAGGATTCCTGGAGTCAATGGAGAAGTGCATGGGAGATATGGGGATCTGTAAGAAGTGCGCGAACCTGGCCCACGACGGCGACTGCAAGGACATTGAGGAGGCTGCTGGAAATGAGAAGGCGATGAAGGTGCTCCGTGAGCTACTCAGCAGTGACCCTGTTTCATCTGATGAAGACATGGGGGATACGGAGGAACCGTCCTCATCAACGTCCAAGGAAAGAAAGAAAGGGGGACAAGCAGGGAAAGAAACAATTGAGATGTACAGCTACACTATTAATTTGGTGGAGATGGCTGACACGGCTGAGGGAGGAGAGCTACAATGTGGTGGCGTCGACCTCACCTACAACCCGTGCGGGGACAGCAGGACATTCAAGAAGACGCTTGAGATGGGATGCGACACCATCCCGTGCTACATCCCGAAGTATGGCGATGTGAGTGATGTGCACTTGCCATGGGCGTATGCGTCCATCGTTGACCCCAAATACTTTCCCAAAGGTGCAATCCTTGAGCAAGTGGACGTGATGCAACTTGGCAAGAGTGTCAACTTCTGCATTGCTCCTTTCGACGGTGCTCCACTATGCAGGATTGGTGATGATCGCTCGGTATTTACTACAAGGGACCAAGCAAACCAGCTATCTCACGACCTATGCAGAGTCCTTCGACACAAGATCGGCAATTGCCGAGGAAGTGCTTTCAGGTGCGACGAGGGTGGATGGGTCGACATTGATGCTGTCATTGACGACCGGAACAACGACATATTCCCACCATACACCACGAGAGCGAAACGATACATGGGCATCATGGAGGTGATCAAGTGGCAGGAATCCGGAAGCAGAAAATCGAGATTCCAGGTTTTGGCAGCAAGGTTTCCGAGCATCATGAACCCGAACGACACGAGGGCAGCCAGGGAGGAAATGACCGAAGCTGGCGTGGATCGGGACGACATCGACAGGATGTTCAACAGATGCGATGGATGGTACAGACCTTGGTGCATCCGAGTCACAACCGGTCACAGTGATTTTGGATTCATGAGCTCATCCGCACTGGCGAATAGGTATTCCGCAAGAATGGGTGATTCTCTCGGAGGAGCATTCCATGTGACGTATGTGGAAAACCTGCCAAGCATCGTACGCTGTGGGTTAGTCCCCGGCGGAATCGATGGCGGCAACAGGCTAGCACTGCACTTCGGGGCGTTTGCTCCATGGGATGAGATGAACGTGGCGACGAAGACAACGCTACGGAACGTGAGGAGAGGGGATCCGATTGCGATCATCTATATTCCCAGTGCAACCCTCGCGCGGTATGGGGCTGGAGTCGCGGCTAATGGGACTTTCATGGTCTTTGACGTGATCCCGTTCTATGAGGTCAAGTCCATTTGGATTGGCAAAAGCAACGGAGGGAAGCGCCTGGAGTACGCTGACATCAAGAGGGCGTACTCGAAGTGTGTGGAGAACGAGATCTGCCCTGGCTTTGTCAACTCTTCCCAAGAGTCGGCTGCGATGTTCCTCCAGAACGTCGCAAAGATCAGCGAGAGGATGCCGGAGACTGAGACAGGTGCCGATAATCTGCACTACATCGTTGACATGGTTAATCGTGCCTGCGAACTCTATCGAATCAACAAGATGGAAGAGTTCAATGCACAGGTCAACGAGGTCCGGGACGAAATCAGCAAAGTCGTCATCCTGAATGACGAGACATGGGAAGGACTGAGGTGCCGGATATGTCCATCATGTGCGACCGCGATCCCCACCTGCTTCTGCTTATGCCTGGAGTGCGAGGCACAACTGATCTCCATCGGAAGATACTACATTCACATCAAATCCGATGACGAGGAGGACAACCAAAACCCCAACGTCTCTGGAGATGCCAGGCGTGCACAGGAAGAAGCTAACCACGATGCGGCAGCACAGGAGGATGAAGACGAAGCGGAGGAAGTTCCGGGAGAAGATGACGACATGGACACGCAAGGATATACATCCGGCTATGCGTCAGAAGAAGAAGACAGCGGTTGGCATTACCGCGACACCGATCTGGCGTCACGGGACATTATAAGTTCCCAACGGATGGCGATCTGCCTTGACGAGCCGCGTGAGGCTCAGTACATGGCAGGATTTATCGCACTCCAGCTGTCCAAGATGTGGGGGATGTTTGAAGGTGGTGAGGAGAGAACGATGAATGCCGGACTCGAAGGGAGGCCGGGCTGCCCTTATCACAATGACTTCAAGAGGTACCCCAACATCACCGAGCATGATCAGGAAGGTATACTTTTGCCATCAACAATAACGAAGATTTCTCAATCGGAGAATGTTCGGACAAGAGCCTTCCGATCGGTTGAGGAGCGTGACGAATATATTCGTATGATGGTGTGCAAATGCGAGGGACTTTACACATTCTACAAGCTGTGGATTGCAGCGAGAATCCTCGATGTCACCAAGGAAGAAATGAAGCTCCTGGTCAAGGACCGAGTGCACCCGGTGGGTGATATTATTTTCAGATGTTTTGCACTAGCTTTCAACTGTAAGTATATATCATTCGTGAGGGATGGCCTAAACCTTGGCAAGAATGGTTACACGGTCAACGTGAGCGCCATCATCTCGGCCATCGACCCGAACAAATGCGACACACCCCTGCTGGATTGGTGCCTTCGGAAAGGGCACTGGTTGCCAGAGGACTACAACAAGAAGTGTGTCCGGGCACGAGAAGCCCAGAAGAACTTGGACGAGGAGTTCCGCCGACGTACCCATAGGCTGTCCATTGGGGACAGGTATGCTTCGTGAAGATGCTGATTGCGGTACGATGTGGGTCAGTCCCCATCTGTTACTTGCGTCACATCGACACTGTTTCGGTGGAACGACTTATGTCATGATTTATATTCATGTGTCCAAGATGATTGGGTGTGTACATGGTTACATATTCCGATGACTATGACGCTCTGGATATTCATGGATGGAACTATTACCTTATAGATGATATCTTTTCATTATTTATGCATTGTCCATGGTATCTGGAATGGCTATGATTTGCATTGATTACTCACCGATGTTTCTTTGCCGGAATTATGCAGACCGATTGCGAGCAGGCGCCTCTGGTGGACTTTTTTCGGCCAACCCATTTATGGATGACAGCTGCGCGATGCGCAAATGCGGCAGCTGGATTGTTCATTGGTGGTCAAATGACGCGACGATTGTGTATTATATACACCTGCATATGGATGTGTGCTTCGATTGGAGGATGAATGTTTCACTTTTCGTACAATCGAACCCGGCATGTTTCACAGCGAATGAACGGTGTAGTGATAGCAAGTAAAAGAATGCACGACACGATTTCGTAGTTGAAGCCGTGGCCAGTGGAACGTTTTGTGGTGTTTGGACCGCATGATGAACAATGCGACCCAAATGGGGGATGTTAAAACCCTCTAGGCCCCGTGCCGAAATTGGGTAGCTGTTCTGAGGTCCTTGTTGGTGTTGCTTCCCAAGTTCCATTGATCGCCATTTGGCTCAAGACACAATTGAGGTTCAAGATCTGATGTGTGACTGCATACATACGTGATCGGCATTGAGAGCGAAAACACTTCGCTTGCGCTGCATTTGTCAGGACTACTGTTGTAACTATCATTCCTTCTCCCTTACAACGTTTACACGGGTTCGGCTATAACGGCATCGTCCGTATACACCTTTCTACGTGGTTGGTATTACAGCTTGAGGGTTCGGTGCATAGCGTCCCACGGGACGTCACCTTGCCGTCTCTTGACAGCGCGAAACCTCAGACATCACTGCGCGAAGGGTCAGACACCACGGCTCGGAGAGTCAGACATCACAGCGCAAGCCAGCCCGAGCGCCCCCCGTCCCGATCTCCCGGCCGTCCCGACCACACCCACCGTCTCAACCACCCCGACCGTCCTGACCATTCCAAGCGCCCCCACCGCCACCATCCCCTGTATGCCGCCAATCCGACCGTCCTAACTCCGCCCATCCCGCCATCTGGCTCCGATCCCAACTGTCCCAACCATCCTGGCCGCCCCCACCATCCTGGCCGTCCTGCCCATCGCACCATCTCTATACTGATTGGAACACTTGTCACTGGATTTATTTGGCGTTGGTCTTGGCGCCCGGAACCATCAGAAAACATAGCAGATACTTGTTCCGCACTCAAATTTCAGATTCTCATAATTTCTCAACCCCGCTGGAGGGTGGTGAGCCTGAACATGTTGAGCCTTGATGCAACACTCTGAAGCAGCGCTTCTGTCGTTTGATGTTCCTTGAAGCAGAGCTTCTGTCAGCTGAGTGAACACCTAAGGGACCGCTTGCCAGAAGAGGGACACATCTGCGTTTCATGCAGCTCTTCCGCAAAGGTCAGAGATGATCAGAGACAATACAGCGCAGAGGCCGGCTGGGCGGGCTTCACTTGCTTGCTTAGGCCAACACAGTGCGCTTTTGGGCGGTGATTTGCAGTGTCGCGTGATGGCAGAGTCACTTGTGCTTTTGTTCCCTGTTTTGTCAGCTGAGCAAACACCTAAGGGACCGCTTGCCAAAGGTTGGTGAGGCCACACAGCTCTCGGGCAAAGGTCAGAGATCGTTGCAAAGATCTCTTGTTGTTGGGCGAACATTTGTGGTGCGCATGTTGAAAGAATTTGAAAGATATGTAAAGAGCATGGCGGCAACTGGGGCGGGGCACTCTTTGGGTTTTTGTGGCTTCAAATGCAGAGGTTTATGAAACTGCCACTTTTCATTTAGTCTGCTTACCGCCATCGTCGGTTAGCAAACTAAACGATCGGATCATAGGATTTTAAGTGATGTCCAGCCCTCGGACGGTTTAGTCTGCTTACCGCCATCGTCGGTTAGCAGACTAAATGAAAAGTTGCAGTTTCGCGAAACTAGCGCTTTTGCCAAGTTGCACCGTGGCGCATTATCGCGAGGCGTCTGGCTTGCATCTGGCTTTGTGCCGCAATGGCTTCTGGGCCCGCAGAGGAGAAGGGGCTTGAGCCGGAGATGGAGGAGCTTGACTTGGAGATGGAAACCGAGTTTGGGCCGGGAAGTGAGAAGGATGAGTGGCTAGACGGGTTCTCTGCCTGGCTGAGTGGCTATGGTGAGTTGCCAGCCGGTTACGGAGAGCCGCCCGGCCCAGGAAACTTTGCCTGGCTTCCAGACATCAAGAATATTCTCACTCAGGAAGACATGTTAGGGGATGCTCGGGGGCACCTGGTCTGTCCTTCCAGGCCACCTTTGCAAAAGCACTCAGAAGCTTTGCTACGTTTCGAAGAGCCTCAGGCCCACCTTGGCGAAACTCCGACCAACAGCAACTAACTACTAAAGTCGCTTTGCAGTATCCCCGTGGACATCCGCCAGCAGTAAGTAACTATCAAAGTGAAGTGCTTAGCAAAACTGTTTCGCAGCCCCTTTTCAGAGACTTGACTCGGTCTGTCCCTACTTATCCCATTATCCCATATTGTCCCTAATTATTTTGCGCCCACTCACACTCATGGCCCAGGTATCTGGCTGAGAAGTTCCCACTCGCTGCACCGGGAGAAGTGAACATCCAGCACTTGTCGCCAAAGTCGACCACAGATGTGGGCTGGAGAGACGTGGTGAAGGCCAGCATGGTGGATTGGGTCCGCATTTTCTCCAAGGACTGCAGCACCTTGAGAGGGCAAGGGTAAACAGTTTCCCATGCTTGTTCACCATGGTCTGGGCATGTTAAAGCAAACATGTATCCGCACACCTCTACTCCTGGCATGTCACAGACATCTTCCCTGTCACGATGGCAGGAGGGCAAGTGGCCCGCTGAGACTCAAATCTCCTGCTACCAGCACCCTGGAGGTGATCCAGCGCCTGGTGCACGCTTCCAGCTGTGTTTCCAGCGAGGCGGGAGCCTGTTGAAGTCGCTTTCTCTCGTGAGTCGTTTGGCGACACGTTGGTCGAGTTACTGCTGTTGGCGCTGTCGCGCAATGCCTTGGATAGCAGATGGAGGCTGGTAACATGCCAATCGCACTCAGAGTGGCTTGCCACACGTTACCCACCATTACCCTCTTCTGTACGCTCTGCAATGATGGAGGTCATCAGAGGATCTGCTCGCTTCACCACGCGCTTCTGTACTGTGCCTTGGCTGACCGCTTAGATTGTTGCATGTTGTCGCTGGCTGTTGCTGGTTTCTGCTCACAGAGTATGAAATCTGCCAGCGCCGGACACTTGCAAAAAATGGGGAACAGCGTCTGTGGGGCAAGAATGTTCCTTCAGAGCATAGCTTGCAAGTTTCTGCGCCACATGGTTTCTGTGGGGCGACAATGTGAATTGACCGCTTCACGTTCAGTAAACTGACCACAGGCTACGAAATTTGCCATTCTGAGTGCCTTTTTGCCTCCCCAAAAAAGGCTTCCAGATCTTCAAGCAACGTCCGACAATCACATTGTCGCCCCACAAGAGCACTCAGGACAGTCAGCTTTTGATATCTGCTGATCTCGCGTGTGCTTTCTCTCAGGCTTCCTCTCAAGCATCGAGATCCCAACGTGGGCGTGCGCTCTGGCCAGGACACTGGGCAGCCGCGTGCAGAGCGCTGTCGCGGCCAACCTGAATGGCCTTTGCCAAGCGCTGAGGGCGACAATGGGGACCAAGTTCTCATACGTGGCGCTTGCCGTGGCCTTGTCTGGGAAGTCATGGCAAGGGATCAGCATCAGCGCCTTCAAGACGCAGCTTCTCAAGCTCATGCCAAGTCTCAACACGCCAAACTCGCCGCTGACGCTGGACAGGTCCAGGGTTGATCTTGGTAGCTGTTGGTCCATTCTGGCCAGTTTGAGGGGCACACGTGCAGAAACATACATCAACACACAGTGCAGAACTTCGTACATGACGTTTACTTCGATACACCGCGAGCAGCAAGCCCTGTAGGTTTTGCACCTTTTACACACGCGTGCGCCCGAAGACGATCCAGGCCATCCACCAGTGGCAGGTGGAGCGCAACACGGGCTTGGATGTCATGTCGCTAAGTGTGTGGCGCAAGCCGCGGCTTTTTATGCCGGGCCAGCGCAGAGGAGCCTCAGATGACGTGATGACGCCTGACAGCCAGCTTGCGCGCCTTGACAATTGCTTGCGTCTATATATGGGGGCCGTCCGTAATTGCATGTCTCAAGCTTATGAGCAGCAGCAACTTGCTGAACCGCGCGATTGGGAAAACTCGAGCCGCGAAAGGCCGGCGATTGAACCGCGAAAGAGCAACGAAGTTTTTGTCTCATTTTGACTGCACAGGCTCGCGCAAAAGTTCCTCCTTTTGCCTGCGCCCAGGCTGTGCTTTCTAAATCTGCTTACTGGCAAAGGCTGGAAGCTGCAAACCGAAGTTTCACCGACGAATTCCGCGATTGGACTGCGGTTGGTGGACGCAGTGAGGCCCTGCCCATCCGAGCTATGTCATTTCCTTTCAGTTTCCAGGTATGGATGGAGGACTGCCAGCGCTTGAGATAAGACAGCAGCAGCGATGACCAACGTGGCTCCGCGATTGGAATCTGTGGGATCGCGATTGGACCGCGATTGGCTGGCGATTGGGGGGTCCCCAGGCAAAGTAATTTTGTACAACCCCAATATATATATATATGTATATTATATATACATGTGTGTTCTACATCAAGGTTGCTGTCGACGCAGCTTCTGATGGCCTGGTGGTTTTTCCAGCCAGGTGGGTCCAGAGGATGCTGGCTGAGACGCTCTCCCAAGGAGTGCCCTTCAGCTGGTCGAAGATTGAGGACAGCAAGAAGTGGCGACTCAGAGAGCTGGCGAAGTCATTCTGCGCAGCAACTCGCAGCCTGGGCCACGGAATGAAGGCCCATGGCAGAACTTGTGACTCTTCTCCTTGTTTGGATGCGCCGCCTAGCATCAAGTACACGCACCTTTTGGTTGCCGGCGTGCGTTGGCATGTGTTTGCTCGCATCAGCAGAAGTCGGGCGAAATCAATATGCACGCATTGGGGTTTACGCAAAACAGAAGTCAATGCTTGCTGGGCAACAGCCCTTGCAGGCCAGCCTGGAAGAGGCCTTCACGCAAGGGCTGCTGGACGCAGACTTGGCTGCCTCCCGCGCCGTGAGTAAGTGGAGCTATGTGGTGAAGATCGAGGCAAAGAAGGCAATGGCGAAGGTCGCTGCCAGACACGAAGAGGAGCGCCAGGCAGCAGCTGCGCGGAAGGCCGAAGCTGAGGCTCCAGCAGCGGCATCAAAGGAAGCTGCTGGGGCTGCGGGGGACTGTGTGGCGCAGGCCACTTACCTGGCTGCCAGGGAGTGCCTGAGCGCCTTGGAGGTGAAGGTAAAGGATGCCCTACATGCGAAGGTGCAGAAGTCCATGCATGGCAAAGCTGCCATGGTACGAGTATACTTCCAGCCTTCGGGGCAAGATAGTTCCCGACAGCTGGCTCTCCCTGCTAAAGGCTTGGAGCTGTGTGTGCATCTGCGACACGCAGTGCTGCTGCGCCACCGATGAGTCCTTGCCGGAGGAGCTGCCCGACGCGCTTCAGGGGTTCCTGCGTGCGCTTCCTTCTGCGTGGGACGCCGCGATGGTCCTTGTGGCTCGCCGTGAATTCATGAATTCCCCACTTATAAGAGATGTTACCGGTGGCTGACAGTGTTTTTCCTCCCTCTAAAGAGCATCTCCTAGGCACTTGCAAGATGACAGGTAGGCAGAAAACAATGTTTTTTGAGGTGTTGGTGGGCCCCCTTCCAATTTTTTTTTCTTGTTGGCCTTTCTGCCAAGTGACCTGAGCCTCACGTCGTTTCTCGGCGCACCAAGATCTGCCACTCTGCTCCGTGACCTGATCGCTAACTCAGTCAGTTTTTTTGCTGTTGCAGGGGCAGAGCTCAGGTGATGCCGGAGGAGCCAGCCCTGAGTGGTCGCCTCCAGTATTTGGTGGGCAAGGAGTGCGTTGCCCTTTCCTTGGGCTGGCGCAACTTGGTTGCGCCTCTCGTGGAAGTCGACGCCTGGGTGAGTGTGATGGTCGTTGGATGCGAGAGTCACAGCGGCAGCCCGACTGACGCGGCCAGCCCAAACAGCCTGAACTTGCTTAAGAGCCGGATTGCGTCTACGGCCTGCTTCCAGAAAAGCGTCTTCAGCAAGGTCAAGAATGCCAAGTCAGTCCCTGCCGCGGCGAGCCGGTTGTGGGGCGGGCGTGGGTGGAGCGGCCAATTCTGGCTGCACCTGCTCCGAGAGCTTTCAGTGCTACCGCTTCAACATGGGCAGGCAATACTGGAGCTGGAAGCAGGGCAGCTTGTGTGGCTTGATAAATAGAATAAACTCAGATATGCTCAGATCTCCATGTGTGTAGAGTCGCGCATACGTTTTCTTGCAAATCCCTCTTTCTTATGTTTTACTTCTTTTCCTAACGTAAACGGTCCCGCCCGCCTGAGGCTGGAGCTCTTCCCTGAGGTTGAGGACTTCACAGGGCAGTCCGCCTACCACGCTTGCCATGTTCACCCCAGCCCCGCCAAAGCGCAGTTTTTGAAGAGCTCCCTTGAGGAGCAACTCGGCGCTAATTTGCGCACATCAAGGCCCATGAAGGCTGCCGTATAATCCAACAAAGCAAGCGCACAATTGCACTACCACAAGATACCACGAGATGTCACGAGTAAATTACTCTGCGCAGCACAGACCAGCAGGAAGCTCACGCTCTTCCATGCTTTGCTTTTCACATCCGTGCAGTGAAAGAGTGCCCGCTGAGGAACGCGAAGGCTAAGCAGAAGGCAAGGAAGCGCTTGGCAGCCCAGAAGTCCGAGTCTGAAGTAACGCTGACGCTCCTGGAGGAGCAGGTGCAGAAGTTGGGGCTGTTGCCAGGACATGGGTTGCATAAGGGGAACAGAGGGACAAACTTGCACAAACAAGCGCAAACTGACAAATCATTGGAGTGTCGTTATCTTTCAGCCACCCTTGCCCCCGTTTGGTCATTTCAACATTGGGTTCCGATCACTTTCAAGCAGTCAGTAGCCCAAGCCATGTTGCAAATATCTGTTTGAAGTGGCCTCTGCCACACTTCCCTCTTTGTGGAACAGAAGCAGGGAAAAATATGGAAACATATTTCAGGGGATTTCAGGGGCCTGTACCAGGACATCAGGCTGTTTGCGCCTCGAATAGGGTTCTGCGAGGGTGAGAGAGTTAGACCGGCGAATGTTGCCTGGCTGCAGGTCGACTCCTTGCTGCCGCCCACGCTCAAGCTGACGAAGACTTTGCTGGACTCCGACGCTGCTTGGCAAAACGTCAGGATGCAACAGGATACGACTGGATGCAAGATTGTTTTTGGTTTTCGCCGCTGTGCTAGAACATGCTCAGACGAAACATGCCAGGGCAACCTGGACCATGCTGGAACAGCTTGAAATGATTTCAGGCTTCACGGGCCGTTAAACCGTGTAGATTGAGGTCTTCTTCTATGAGAGCAAGGTGCTGGCAGGAGCGTGGGCAGTGTATGCCGCGAAGGACTTCAATTGCGGCGCGCCTCAGTAGCAAGGATAGATGGCTTCCGGTGTGAATCTGTGTGAATTGTTTCCCATGAAGAGTCACACAACTTCGGATCAAGTACAGTGTGCGGTCAAACATGTTTGTTTGCGTGTGTGTGTGTACATGCCATTTTGTACCTAATGTATGCATGTACGTCTGTGTGTATGTACGTATGTATGTATGTATGTATGTATGAATGTATGAATGTATGTATGTATGTATGTATGTATGTATGTATGCGTGTCTGTTATGTGATAGAGTGACATGTAGTGTAGTGTAGTGTAATGTCATGTACTGTGATGTAGTGCAATGCAATGCATGTGTGTAATGTATGCTTGCGCGATCATGCGTGCATCCAATGCATGTGTGTGATTGTAGGTGTGTTTGTATGTATGCACGTATGCTTGCAGCAATATAGGTTCATGTGTATGCATGTAACCGCATGCAACGATGTGTGCTGTGTGTGTGTGCTGTGTGTATGCTGATACGTATTTGCGTTCGTTTGTGATGCTTACTTATTTGCATTTGTGTCAGTCGGTGTCTTTCTGCTTATGCAATCATGTATTTACATAAATTCGTTGTTTGCTTTGTATGTTTTGTTGTGCCCATGCCACACGAGGATGTCATCATGGAGCTCGACATCAGTCTGAAGTTCATGACTGAAATCCTCAAATCGGCCAGCTCGCCCTTGGGCACGCTGTGCCTGGACGTGTACAAGACCAGTGCCAACAGACTCACTCACCGCCTGGGGGCTGAACTTCCCACAGCCTCTGTCGCAGCCCATTTGCGCTGGGGAGATTTGGCCACCAGCAACTGCGCTGACTGCGTATCACCTTGCACGTTGCGCTGGCTCGATGACGGTCCACGTGCTCAGCTGGTAGCATCCGATGCTGTCCAAGCGTTCACCAAGGACTTGAGGGTGGAGCTGTTTTGTTTGTTTTTCCCCAGATAGCTGAAAGCTTCAGGGGTTCTAACTTCTCATAAAGAAGGGAAAGTTATTTTCGAGATTGACGGTTGGGTGCTCGAGGGCATGCAGTTTGGGGTGTTGCTGTAGGTGCTGTTTAGGGTGCTGTTTGAGCTGCTGGTGATGGTGCGAGCGCAGTTTATTTGGATTGACGGCAGGGTGCTAAGGCATGCAGTTTGGTGCGGGCGCACTTTTGCAAGATCGACAGCCGGGTGCTAGGGGGCATGCAGTCTGGGGTGCTGGCGCAGGTGGTGTTTTGAGATGAGGTTCTGGTGATGGTGCAAGTACATATTTGCGAGATTGACGGTCGGGCGGTTTGGGAGGTGATGGTGCGGATGGTCTTGAGGGGCTGGTGACGAGCGTGGCGTTTTGCGAGATTGACGGCTGGTGTAGGTTCTGTTTTGTTGGGGCTGTTGACGGCCAGGGGTGTTTTGCGAGATTGACGGCAGGGTGCTAGGGGGCATGCAATTTGGGGATTCTTGTGCAGGTGCTACAATATTTTTGGGATGCTGTTTGGTGTTGGTTGAGGTGCTGGTGTTAGAGGTGCTGGCGTACTGTCGTTGGCACATGTTGCGCTATCTGGGGTCTATGCTGGTGTAATTTGACGCAGGAAATGATGTCTAGTGAGGCCAGCCTTGGAGCATGAAGCCGCGCATCACAGATGAAACTTGGCAGGAGCTCGGCGTTCAGGTGACCTTGAGACAGTCGCTTGCGAAAGCTCGCCGCTCAGCAGGAGGCCAAGACAGGGCTGAAGCTCCCCAACGCCAAGACGAGGCGCTTCTTGAAGATCGCCAAGACGAGTCGCCTGTTGAAGCTCCTCACCTTTCAGCTCCGGCAATCGCGCCGCTGGACGATGAGCCAATGGATGAGGCAGAAGCTGCAGAGTCAGAGGCCAATGGGCCAGAGGACGAAGAGGAAGCTGAGAAGACAGCTGCCAACAGCGCAGAAAGCAAGCTGGACGCGCTGCTTGAGGAGGTAAATGAGTCGCCACCATGGTGGCGCACGGAGCCAAACTCCAAGCCAAGCACCAAGCCCAGCACCAAGCCAAGCGCTGAGACCATCCCCGAGGAACACCATACCATGATGAAGCCTCAAGGGATTTCCCTGCAGCCCCTCGATGAAAGTGGCAAGCTATGGACTTTCTGGGCCGGAGAGAGCGCGTTCGGAGGTAAGGCTCTGACCCGCACCAGGAAGATTCGAGCGAAAACATGGCTGGCGTGCATTCCCGGAGGTTGCCTACATGAAGGCGAAGATGGCTTGCCATGGAACCTGACATCACAACCAAGGTTCGCCACATCAAGCAGCAGGACGCCACGATAGACAAGCTGAGCAGAGTGATTCCGGACTACCACGAACACACCATCCAAGGCCGTGACGGCCGCAAGAAGAGCAAGCTGTGTTGGACCCCGGGGAAAGACTCTGCGGCTTGGGCTAAGCAAGCTGTGAAACTACTCAAGGCGCAGCCAGCTGGCGAGCAGCTTGTGCAGTCAGCCTGGTGCATCGATGTGGTCGACGGGGTGATGATGTGCAAAGGCATCCTGCTCTACGCTGCGTTCGGGCTGAAGTTCGACGGTGGGGCCTCGGGAGCCTTGCGGAGGCAACGGCTGCAGAAGTGCCAGCAAGAGGATGACAAGTGCCAGCGTAAGAGTGAAGACGGTGCAGGAACAGATGAAGAGGATGCTGAGGGGTGAGATGTCATGAGCTTGGCCCGGACTATCCCGGAATGCCCTTGGAGGCAAACGGGGGATTTTTGAATGCTCGGACGCCCGGAGGCTGACACAGGTACAAGATAGATTGGAAGCCATGACACTATTTGACGCTCAAGAGTCTGTTGGAAACAAGCCCGCGGGGTTTTCTTGAGTGAAGGTCTCCAGGCAACATAGCTGTGTGTGCGAAAAGGCCATGAGGGATCAAAAAGGCCTTTTGCGTGTTGATATGCCTTGAGGCAGAGTTTTGAGACGCTAGGGTGCGCATTGCAAAAAACAATGCGGGTAGAAATCGAGCAATCGCTCACCTCTTTTGCTCTGACTGTTGGGCGCTTGATGATGTCCCAGTCCAGCACTGCGCCAGCAGAGTGCAGGTTGAAAAGGATGCTCAGAAGTATTCATAAGCAGTCCGTGTTTTGAAGTGAGCTGGATCCTAGAGAGCCTCCTTGTGTTTCGTGCAGCGCGGCCGAACTGATTTCGTGACACTGCTGACATGTGGAGGCAGCCTGCCACAATGTTTGACTCGAGCGCAGGCGGGCGCAGTAGGGGGTAGGCAAAGGGGAGCTGTTCATGGATTGGGCGTGATTGGGGCGTGCTGCTTCAAGCCGTGATAGGTCATGAATGAGTACGCTTGCTCAGTCAAACAACGCAAACAATCAAACATGTTTTGATATGTTTGGTTTGCCATGGGCTGACGTACGGGAGGTCATACGAGGTCCTTCAAGATTCATCGAGCCCGCGGAAGGCCGTCAAAAGCATTCGAAAACTGCTTTAGGCCATCCCAAGCCCGCAGAAGAGCATTCAGGACTAGAAGCTGCAGTCTCCGGCTATCCTGGCTGCGCTTTCTGGCGCCGTTGGCTCGAGACGTGTCTCACTCACCATGTTTCACCCTGTTTCACTGAAGTTCCCATCGTTTTGTTGACCAGGGCTCAGTTCAACGTGTTCTGACTTTGCCCGTAAGCTGCGCCATGCTACGCCTAGGTTCTGCCTTCGTGTTTTTTTTTCTCTGTTGGATTTCAATTGGCAACTTCTGGCACAAGCACGCAGAGCATAGCGAGCTTGACGCAGTAGAGGCAGAGTATGGACAGGCCCTGGCTATGCCAACACACTGCAAGGAGTCCCAATATAGCCCGACATTGCCCGGCATGGCTTTGCATTGCCAAGCGCGTTTAGGCACCCTGGGGTAATGTGGAACACCACGAAACGCCATGAAGCCTGCGCTGCCAACCAATTGCGCCGCGCGCCAAGCGTAAAGACATGCGAGATGGCGTAAAACTTAGAGAGAGAGAGAGAGAGATACAATGGTTGCTTGGCAAGAATAGTGGCAGTGATGTAAGAAGCTTTCGCCACATATTCAAGTGCATCAATGGAGCCATCTGGAGCCTCTGAGTCCTAATGCAGATTGATGCAGTTTGCTGCCCTGTTGCGCTGACAGGGCATAGCTTCCTGCGTCGAGCTTGTCGACAACGACAGCTTGCGGTTTGATGCCAAGCTCCAAGTTTGGCGCTGCCGGTCGCAGCCCCAGCATTTAGCACGACCGATGTGTGCACAATCACAATCAAATCACTCATATAAGGGGAAAGCGAATTGTGAGATGACAGTTTTGGATCATGAAGGGGCAGTGCCCGTGATTGAGGAGGGAGAGGCTTGGGGGGATGGGGAGGATGGGGGGCAGAGGGAGGGAGAGATGACAGAACACATGAAGGAGAGAGGAAAAAGGGTCCGCGGACTGAGCTGGAGGCTCTATAGTAATTGGGGCCATTTTAGGACTCAAGGTTACAACATGTCACAGCAAACATGATCAGACATGGCGACCTGCTTCTCTCCAAGGCTGGAGCGTCCAAGCTTTATGCCAACTTTTGCGAGGTTCTCCATTCCAAGTAAACCCGGTCAGCTTGCACCTGCGTAGCTACCCTCAAGGTTCACTGACGCAAAAACCACCTGCTATAGCCTTCATGCCCCTTCCATTCCTTTCAACTCCCCCTTCATGTCAATGTCCGCTTCATTTGCCATGTATGTCCCATTCTTGCGTTGCGAGTCATTTCTGTACATCTCCCGTCGTGCCGATTGGTTTGCTTGTGCTTTGCTTTGTTTCCCTTTCATTCCCCCTGCACCCCCTTGTTTCCACTTCTGTCCCTTTCATGTCCCTTTCAGTTCCCCTTTGTTTCCCTTTCATTTCCCGTTGCTTTCCTGTCATGTCGACTTCCTATTTCCTTCCCTCATATCCTTGCACTTCCTTGCATTTCCCTTTTGCTCCCCAGTACTTCCCGCAAAAAAGACGGTTTTTCCAGCGTTTTCGCAAAGGACGTCCAAAAACACAGAGTTTTTTTCATATTTTCGGCATAAGGAGGCAGGAAGCCCAAGCCAGCAAAAGAGCCGGCAGGGGGAATCGAGCCTGGGACCCCTGTTTTGCGGCACCAGCTCCCCGAAGACTAACGTCATCAAATTGCCGTGCGGTACGTCGGGGCCTGCCCCTAAAACCTACGTATCAGACGTCGGGCGGGGGGGGGTTATACTCTATCCTCTGGTAAGTACCCTGACACGCCGACAATGTTGGCGGGTTTTGACACCGTGTCTGTTTTGAAT
The DNA here is from genome assembly GCA_963377175.1 of Effrenium voratum. Lineage (NCBI taxonomy): Eukaryota > Dinophyceae > Suessiales > Symbiodiniaceae > Effrenium > Effrenium voratum. Next base: position 413,162 of record CAUJNA010003617.1, read on the forward strand.
GAGCTGCCTCCCTTGAGCACCTGTGTAAGTCCTGCAGGTTTCTGGGGCTTCTTAGGGAAAAGTGGCGCTGGGACACCAGGCGCTGCCAGCCTTAGGTTGATTGCCGAGTGAAGCGCGTGTCATGCCAGGCCTCCGAACGCGGAGCGAGTCCGCAAGGTGCAGGAATCTGAGCAAAAGGCGCGGCAACACATCAGCGTAACTGAGCGGTGTCAAATAATTCGTGACAAGGCCGCGTGTCAAGCAAGCCGAAAAGACGACTGGCCCCAAAATGCCCCAAAGCGTCATTTCCAACGATTAGTGGCCAACAATGTGCTCTGGATGTATGAGCACCACTAGCCACGGTGTGCTGGACAGGCTGAAGACAAGATGCCTTTGGCCGCTGGAACCGGCATTCATAGCGCGGTGCGGCGCCCAGGGCAGCAAATCTTGCTGTCGTAGACTGGCAGGGTGTAAGAGCAACATCCAGTTTTTTCCCGAAAGCATTGCGTTGCGAAGGGGTTCTTCAGGTAAAATCGCCATCCTTATCACACAGCCAAACTTGCACACAGCCAATTTACACGAGCCAACTTGCACGAGCCAACTTGCACGAGCCACCTTGCACGAGCCAACTGGCACGAGCCAACTTGCACAGCCAACTTGCACGCGCCAACTTGCACGAGCCACCTTGCACGAGCCAACTCCTACGAGAACAACTTGCACGAGTTGTGTGGATACGAAAGTAATTAGCTAGTCTCAAACAGGCGGCGTGGCGCGACCGAACACGCCCTGCGAAAAAGACAACTTCTGATCGACGCATCTGAGCGACACTGCAGCTGCCACTTGGCCACTTGTCCATGAAAAGGGAAGCAGACACACTAGCACGCAACCAACGCTCGCTTTCCATTATGCTTTCGGGCCACCCGTGGCTCCAGCATTTTTTTTGCCAGGGTTGGTTTCTTCAGCACACGCCACCGCGCTGGCCGAATATGAGTGCATGTCAAGATCCTTGTATGTTGCAGCAAATCCTGAGTGGGCTCTTGCATGACAGGAGGGCTCAGCAGAGAGCCGCGTGTCGTTGAAGCAAGACGCGAAACAGAGCGAGGCTGGGGACAGATTCGCTCTGACTCAGGCGTTTCGGGGTCGTGAAAAATGCCGAGGAATGAATGCTAACCGCAGCCAGTCACCTGTCTAGGAGTTTAGGGATTGAAATTTGGGAAGTCAATGGAGCATCGCTTTCCGTTGCGGGGAACGTGATTGTTTTGCTTGAACGGCCACTGAAAGAAAGCTGTGGAGGGCGATAGCCAAAAAGAACGGCACACACTGGGATGCGCGTCGAGGTGTGGCGTGCGCAAGCAGTCCGCAGTGTCAGTGTTTGCATGTCTGTAGGCTTGTGCTTGCGAAGGACCACGCAGAGAAAAACCAAGCAGAAGGCGCTACGAGCGGAGAGGCACGGCGCCTCCGAAGTGCACCAAGTTGCATCAAGTTGCAGTTTTTGACCCTGAGACCGTCCACACACTACACATCACTACACACGAGCAGTTAGAGGTGCGCTGGGCCACTTTCTGAGATCCTTTGGGCTTTGTTTATTTTGAAGTGTGTGCTTGTGTGCTTGCGAATTATCGCGGGTTCTTTTTGATCATTCTGGTGAGGCCACGAGAAGGATGAAGCGGACTGCAAGTCCCGATTCCTGTCATGCACTTGCCTTGCGCTGAGCAGCAGCACTGTGGAGATGCGGGGGCCTAGCCATGCCAGCTGCAGCGCTTAGCACCTTTCTTGCTTCATTCTGCTGAGACTTTCGCCCAGGTTGACTCCAAGAAGTTGCGGAGGTTTAAGGATGAGGCCAGGTCGAGCAGACAATAGAAGCATGTTGCTTGTATGCCAATATGTGCTAGTGTTGTTGCGCGTACCTTGTTCAATGACGTTCAACCCGTTTATGTAGCTGCCTGCAGTGTGCGTAGAATTTCCGCGCACTGACGTGCCGTAATCAACACTGAGACCTCAGAGTACTTCTGGATGCCCCTTCTTTTCAACGCCTGGCCAGGCAGAGACTAGAAAAGATGGCTGCTCAGTAAGGGCAGATGCTGCAGACCCGGAGGCTTCCTTTTTGTGTTGCTTCTTGGCCTTGGCTGATAGAACATGCGTGTTTTTTCTTCCTTATGAGCGCAGGTGGCGCAAGCAGATCTCGAGCAGTGCGTGTTGGGCATATACCCTTTCCAGCCTCTTCATGTGGGAGAGCTGAACATCGCGCAGCTGCTGCATGCATGTGTCAAGATCGCCAAGAGAACATTTGGCAATCGATGGAGTGAGCAGGTGGCATTCTTGCAGGCAGGCGCGGAGCAGCACTTGCAATGGCGAACAGTATTCTCGGCAGGTGTCAAGATTACTGCTGCAATTCTCTGTGACGATGACCATTGGGGCCTGTTTCTGATTCATCGGGAAGGCTCCAGCGCAGAGCCTGCCTCTGCCATTGTTTACGATGGCTTATATCGAAGTGCCCTGGTTGACCAAGCCTCAGCCTTGATGATGCTTGTGTATCCAACGTGGTCTCGTGCAGTGGAGGCCGCGCAAGTCGGCCGGCAAAATGACACATGGAGTTGTGGGCTGCGGGTCCTAGCGACACTGCACGCATGCCTGCAAGCCTGCTCGGCTGGCAAGCCGTGTCCGAAGAAGTTCCACGACTCATTCTACAGCGCTGGCCAGCTTACGGATTTTGTGCGAGCTTTGGAGCATGCTGGCTCTGGCGAACTGAGCGTTGCAGCCGCCATTCCTTATCATGCCCAAGCTTGTCTCTCCCCTAAGCGTGAGAGTGTTGGGAGTCCTCAAGAAGGAGCGCAGTGCAACAAAACATGTGCTTCAGAGCTGCACACGCCTGCGCGGCGCAGTGGACCAGTTGACGAGAACTTGCCTAGCCCGGCGGATCAGAAGAAAAGCGATCAGAAGAAGAGCGAGCCAGCCAAAGAGACGATGCCAGAGAAGAAACTCGGCAAAACGGAGGCAGCTGAGCAAAAAAGAATGCAAGAGCTGAAGAAAGAACAGCTTCGAGCAGAAGGGAAGCGACGCTTTACAGAAGCTGGAATGTGCCACAACCTTGAGTTCCAGAGAATGCATGCACAGTTCAAGTGTGAGGTCGAAGCTGGGCATTGGCAAGAATTTATCCTACATCTTGGCAGCTCATTGTCACCTGCATTTTCGTGCCAAGCATGCCAACAGTTGTGTCAGCTTCTGATCCGGCCTCAAGAAGCAGCAAGAGGTGAGCGTGACGCCGAAGCACACTCCCAGAGCGCTGGCCAACTGGCCGAACAACCGGAGCCCCCACCCCCAGATGCCCCAAGCCGAGTTCATCTCCGGGGCAGAAAGCGAAAGGGCCAGACAATTGATCTCCGAACCTGGGCTGCAACAGAGAGACCTGGCGTGTATCGCTTCCTGCCTGGGCCAAAGGTGCCGGTTTGGTGCGAAATTTGCAGCTGCAAATTTCACGCAAATTTGTCTACAACGGCCCATTTCATCGAGAACGTGCACGAAAACTCCAAGAAGCATACCCAGTCTGTCCAAATGACCGGCAGCCAGATGCAAACTCATGAAGCCCGCGCAGAGGAAGCGGCCCAAAGCCTTGTGCCTTGCCCGGGAGCTCGGATCAGCAAAGACGACAGCCGCTACGGAATCTCTTGCCTCGAGGACTCCGTGCGGCGATGGCTGCAAGCAGGATGCCCTTCTTTTTTGCTGCTTGCAGACGAGTGCAACGAGGTCAGCCAGGGCATGTGGGGCAGCCCAGAGGGCATCCTCGTTCTCAAGAGCCGAAGTTGCAAGTCGGAGCCGTGCGTGTTGGCCTGCAAGGAGTGCGCAAAGCTTGCAAACTCCACGGGCATGCGTCTTGCTTGAAGGAGTTTGCTTGAATGTTCTCTTCTCTGCAAGCGTCTATGTGTGTGTCTTCATGAGTCTGTGTGTGTGGCTGCGCGTGTGTGTGTGTGGGTGTGCGTGTGCGTGTGCGTGTGTGGGTATGGGTGTGAGTATGCGTGTGCGTGTGCGTGCGCGCGTGTGCACGTGTGCGCGTGTGTGCGTGTGCGCGTGTGCGCGTGTGCGCGTGTGCGCGTGTGTGCGTGTGTGCGTGTGCGCGTGTGCGCGTGCGCGCGTGTGCGCGTGTGCGCGTGTGCGCGTGTCCGCGTGCGCGCGTGTGGGCGTGCGCGTGCGCGTGGTGCGTGTGTGTGTGTGTGTGTGTGTGTGTGTGTGTGGGTGTGGGTGTGGGTGTGGGTGTGGGTGTGGGTGTGGGTGTGGGTGTGGGTGTGGGTGTGGGTGTGGGTGTGGGTGTGGCTGGGTGTGGGTGTGCGTGCGCGTGCGCGTGTGCGTGTGCGTCTGCGTCTGCGTCTGCGTCTGCGTTCTGCGTGTGTGTGTGTGTGTGGGTGCGTGCGTGCGTGCGTGCGTGCGTGGGTGGGTGGGTGTGTGTGTGTGTGAGATTGTCTTTGTGTTTGTGTTTGTGTTTGTGTTTGTGCCTGTGAGAATGCATGCATGCATGTGAGGCTTTCCGTAAATAGCTGTATATTCGTTTTTTAGTGGCTAGTGGCGGTGGTTATTAACCATGTTGGTAAGTAAGTGAAACGCAGGCCGCGGAAGCGGCGCGGAAGCTGCGACCTGTTACGTTCTTTCAAACTATTGGCTTGCCTTTAAACATGTTACACGCTTGTACCGAAAAGTTTCGATTCTCAAGCTGGATCTCGCAAAGAGCGCCTCGCGTACTACATCTGTGTATGAAAAGTTCCAGATCAACGAGCTGGAGCTGAGAAAGTGGCCTTCGCGTACTTCATTTGTACTAAAATGTGCGATTCTCAAGCCGGAGCTCGGAAAGTGCCTGTCGCGTACTGAAATAAAAACCCCGCACCTTTTCGTTATGTAAGGGGACATCCCTTAACTTGTTTTGTAGGCCCGAACCATTGTAAACCGATACAGAGGAAAAAACAACGATACCCCCAGAAGCCATCAAGACACACATCAGGTCCAAGCAGTTGTCGCAAACCAAGATTGCGGAATCAGACATTTGCAGGGCCCAAACCGATACCCAAACCGATGCCCAACCGATACCCAACTCATTAGCTGCTGTACAAATCAAACTGACCATGCCTGGAAAAGAAAACGGCTTGGTTTGAACGATGCCCCGAACGATGCCCAAACGATGCCCATATCGCTGGCATAGCCCGCAAACTGGAACCAAGAGCCTGTCCCGGAATGTTCTCGGGATCTTCTAAGGAGATGCCTTGGCCTGGATCTGCTGAATAACCAATCGCAATTTCACAGCTGACCGCCGCATTTTTCTCAGTGTTTTACGGAAACCCTTATGTGTGTGTGTGTGTCTTTATGTGTGCGCGTTTGTGTGTGTGTGTGTGCGCGTCTTCCTTTTCTTTTACTTGCTGTTTACGTGTTCTTCAACTACAGACGCAGCATGCTTGCGTTATCCTGAATCTTCTACTGTCCTTCTACTGTCATTTGCCCAAGGAAAAAATTCATCGCTGGCTGGGGCTTCAGGCTAGACTTGGCAGCCTACGCAGCCGTGCTTGTTTGTGGGAGCTCAGAGGCAAAAGCTTTTCGTGACAAGATGCTCAGCAGCGACTATTCCACCACTGCAGTCTGCAGAGAGTTTGCCGAGTGGTCAACCGGCAGCGCAAAGGAGCAGCTTCGGAATGCGACGCGCCGTCTCCTCTCCACCCCGGTGTGCCGGCAGAACGACAGTTGCTCAAAATTCTTGCAAGCAGTCCGGGTCACTCTGCGAGCGCCGCCTGCTTGCTCCATGGACCAGCAAGTGCTGCACACACTCATGGACAAGTACGCAGGCGCCATTAGCGATGGCAGGCTCCAAGAAGCCAACCTCCAGATCGCGGCCCGGGTGGCGGCTGGATGTCTCAACGGCGACATCGTCGTTTCAAATTTGCTGGCCAGGTACTTTGCCATGCAAGACAGGCGCGCGCGAGGCTGCTTCCAACGTCCAAACAGCAGACTTGAGAGCGAGGCTGCGATTGAGTTTGCCCTGACGATTGGAAGGGGCAACCTTGGCAGCAAGCGCAGATTGAACATGCTTGCGCATGCTTGCATGGTCTTGCGTGGCTTTGCAATGTTTTGCGTCGTTTTGCATGTTCTGCCCATTGCCCAGCACATCCCATGATATCCCAAGACTTTTCGCACAGTTTCACCAGCGCATACCAGCGCGTACCTAAGGCAAAGAGTGCAGAACAATTCTCCGCAAGTTCGGGGTCAACCCGCGGGCCTTGCCGAGACCGTCGCTGCTGTGTGATTTCTTGCCTCACTTCTTTTGCGCCAGCAAGGACCGATCTGGATGGCCTGTTGCTTTGCCTGTGCAATGCCATGCTTTGCTATGTCGCAGCTGCGCAGCACAGCATCGCGCTTTTTTTGGAGAGAGTGCCCTGAGAGGTGGTACAGCCAGGCTTGTGAAGTTTGCAGAGTATACGTTTGCGCACCGCTAAATTGTTTTCAACTTGTTCTCCCACAAAAAGGCATTGCAGGACACAAGGCGTAGAAAAGCGTTTCTTCCACGCACTTTGCGGTATCAAACATTGGTTCCTTCTTGCCGCACGCGCAGTCATCCGAATGCTGAATGCAAAACATTCCTGTTTTGGCCAAGTGACCTGACTACCCTTTTCGCCCCCTCAAGAAAGAGATTTCAGGACACTTGCCAAAAAACAGTGTTTTCATGTCAGAACGTAAAGACTCCTAACAAAAGATATTATACGAATTGAGTTGGGGCAGCGTGGCACGTTCGACACTTGACTGAAGCAGTCCCTCACCCCGCCTGGGCCCCACTGAAGCCCTGCAAGGACAATGCGACGCTGCAGCGAAACGCTTCTCTTGTGCTGGGGCACCTAGATGTTTCAGGCCGCGAGTATATGGTTTCGCTCGACGAAACATGTTGGGTGCCAGGGCATGAGCCAGTGCAAGGGCTCGGGATAGTAGGAGGCCATTATGCCCCTGGCGACGACCGCAGCTTGTACGACTTGGATGACTGGGAGAAGGTGGACAAGTCAGCCCTCACATCGATGAGTTTATCCTTCGGCGTCACAAGAACGGATTGCAACACCTGCATCTTTGATGTTAACTTCCTTCCAGTTCCAAAGTGTGGGCGCGCAGCTTCTGCAACTGCAGATTACATGTTGCGGCAGTACGGCCAAGTCTTGCTGGCATGCACCGTTGCGCATGGTCAGCCACCTGCAAGTGGCTCGTGGGATGGGGGGCTGCTCAACTCGCGCATCCAGAGCGCCTTTCTGGGACTCTGTGATCCGAATTCTCTTCAGGCGGTGCCATTTTTTCAAGACTGTGTCTGGGAGGACTTCGATGCTCCATACTTTGCGTACCGCTTGATGGTGCGACTAGGCTGCAGCGGGCTGCTGTGGTTAATAAATGAGGTCGCCCCCTATGACCGTTGATATTTGCTCGCGCTGAGCTGCCTTCAGGTACCAAAGAAACGATCAGAGCTTCCCGATGCTGGGAAATTGCGACAGCTTGCGTGTGCACAAGCGGCTTTCCATCCATCTCTGGACCTCCTGCAAGAGGCCGCAGATCGGCGCCGTCCACGTCAGCTTCACTGTAACTAGTCAGCATGAAAGAGGCCGCTGCGTTCAGAGTCGGTTGACACAGAGTTGGGATGAATTGGGATTGCGACAGCTGGTGGAGGTATGTTGGAGTTGAATGCCCAGAGTTCAGCACAGAAACTTTATTCATATTTGCTCGGTTTGTGCGTCCTTGTGTTTCCACGTCCGTGTGTCTGCGTATCTCTATGTATCTCTGTGTCTGTGTATGTATGTGTGTCTGCATATGTCTGCATGTTTGTGCGTTTCTGTCTGTGTGCCTGTGTGTGTATGTGTTGCAAACCCTGGACAGCCACCAAAACAAAACCGGCTGCCGAACCCCAAGCCAGCCACAAACCAGAGAGAGCCCAAGCCCGCAGACAGACTCTTGGCTTTAGAGGCCTGCGGGAAACTAACATTTCTGAGCGTCAGCAAATTGCCGCGCGGTGCGTCCGGCCCCCCCGGTATGCGAGGGTCCTCGGATGTCAGTGGGGGAAACTGCGGGAAAGATGAGAAACGGTTGCGCCGTGTTGCGCTTGCCATATGGCTTCCATTCAAAAAGGCCGGCCAAGGAGCTATATACAGTATGTGCGTGTATGTGCATAATTCCTGGGAGCGCTAGCTTGGTTGACGTGTGCATACGTGTGCGTGTGAGATGCGCACGCATGACCCTTCGGTCCGTTCGCTCTCAGGGCTCGAGGCATTCCTTGCTCGCAACGCGAAAGTGCTGCGTCTGCCACGAAATCTGCACGTGTCTTTTGCGAAAGTGCTGCGCCTGCCATGCCTGCCCTTCCGAAAGCATTGCGCCTGTCACGAAGTCTGTACCTGACCTTGCGACACATGACCCTGCGAAAAATCTGAAAGCATAGGCAGGTTTTCGCGCTAGCTCCGCGCTAGCACCGCGCTAGCAGGCAATTGCCAATTTGAACACTGGCGCACGTGCCTTGTTGGAGGCAATACCCAAGAAGCCTCGTGGTGCAGAAAATTGGGGGTTTGTTGCGGAGTTATCCCATAGCAGCAGCTCTACAAGCTCGAATAGCTCATTTGACAGCAGCCAAGAAAAGGCTCGCGCTAGTGCGTGTCAGATATTTGTATGTTTCTTCGTCAAAACAATTCTGCCGCAATGGTTACGTGTTCATATGGCCTGAATGATACGGGCCCCCATGGAATGGCGATTTACGCTACAAAACTGGGAGCTGGCGGGCGGCGTGACAGCATGACATAACATTGTGGCTTGCAGCGTCTTGCAGCGTGTCTTCTGGCATTTCCTGACGCGTTCTGTTAAGACCTGATAGAGACCACTGCAACAGGTTAAGCAGAAGGATATTCATATTTGATGGGTGTATTCAGCATAGCTTAGTCCTGCTTGGCAATGCGCGCCAAGGATCTGCTCCGAGCTGGCCTATCCTTCAAATCTTACACAATTCATGACGGGCAGAGCGATCGAGAAGCATGTGCAAGATTCAATCCAGGGCTGCTGGTGGGGCAATGGTCAGATGCGGGCATGTCCCTTGCCATGCTCCTGGATTGCTTGATGATGGCTTGCTGTCCAGGCTGCGGAGACTCAAGCCCTGCAGAAGTCTGTCACAATGCATTTTGCTGTTACTATTGGGTCATGCTCAACGTGTGCCAAAGTCGCAGCACAGGCTCGGACTTCCTGCCTTTGCAAACATCACGCAACATTTGTGCTCTTTGTGCTCACGCCATTTTAGGAGCGTGCAACTGGAGCGAGGAGCTGAGGTTCGCGCCAAACTGCAGAGAAGAGCGTGTCATGGAGCACTTCTTTTCGAAGTGCAAAGCTCCATACCGAGGGTCGCCGTCTCTGAAAGATGGCGTGCATGGCGTGCAGGCTTGTCACTTGCAGCAGTGGCGAGAGTGCCCTCCGAAGGTAAACACGAGCAAGGGCTTTCATAGGCCAGTCCCGGCCAAAGAAGCAAAGCGGATAGCCCGTCAGGCTCTCAAAGATGCAGCGCTGCTTCAGTCCTACATTACGGTCGACAAAACAGCGGACACTGTGCTGGAAGAGCTTTCCTGCTTTTGGGCAAAAGAGGGTCGGAAACTGTTCGCTGGCGAGGGAGCTACTCACGCTACCAGTGATGGCGGCTGGCTTCCTGAGGATGACCTTTTTGCGGCAGAGATCGACGTGACTGAATTCGACGTGCCACCTTCAGATGTAGCCCATGAGGTCACAGTCAATGACAGCAGCGCTGGTGACACCTTGCTAGCTGCCGAGGACCGCTCAGTCTTGGTGGACCAGTGCCACGCAATCATCTCGCAGCAGCTGCAGCCAGACACAACAGAGGACCTGGCCGCAGTGGTCCCTGCTGACAGCGCGGGTGAAAGCCCAGGCTCACAGTTTCGAACGCTGGCTTGTGTCTTGAAGACAGTTGGGCTGGTCCGTGCACCACTTCTGCCGCAGTCAGCAAGGCTACAAGAACATCGAAGCCTTTTTGCTGGAGGTGCCCAGGCGATTTGCCAAGCAAGGCATGACGATCTTGAACACGAAGAGCGAAATCCGCATCAAGATTCATGGTAAGACTGTGCACATGAACTGGTCCATCCTGGCAGCAAGAGCGCCAGATTACTTCTGTGTTGTGCTCAGCGAGAAAAACGGGCGAGATTTCTCGCAGACGGTACTGAGCAAGTTCGTGGGCTTGGTCCCAAATGGGAGTGAAGACAAGACCAAGATTGTCAGACCTGCGGGTCTTTGTGGGGCATGTGAATGCCATCAGCGCCCCGTTCATACCAGGCTAGGGGAGGCTTGGTGGACGCTGATGCACGCCGTGGGGGAGTTGAAAAGGCGAGTGAGTGTCTGCGCAGGCTTGATTTGAACACAAAGTTGCTGCAATCCGTGGTTTCTTTCGCGAGAGATGGCCAGAGGATTGTTTGCCAAAAGCCAGGCAGCGCAGTGGTTGTGTTTTGTGAGCATGTCCGCGAGCCATGTGTGCGGATGTTTGCGCACACCTGAGCAGTTGTTATTCGATTCTGGGGGAGGGGGGTCTGCGCTTAGGCCAGGCTGCTGCAAGGAGAACGCAGAGGGCAGGCCAGTGAACAAACCAAACCAGTCACCAGGCTGACCGGGCTTGAGCCAGTATTAACAGGGTGTAGCAGGATGATCGAGCAAGCGGCCTTCAGCCGGATCTTTTGTCCATCCACTGGGAATGTGTTGGCGGTTGCCTTGCGACGACATGCTCGTTGCTGCTAGGCCGCAGTTCGCGCCATATTTGAAGAAGGAGCTAGCGTACGTTCAAAGAGGCGTCTGGGGTGTAACATGATGTCTTTTAAGGTGCTGAAGTTTGCTCTCAATATTGTTTGGGTTGTTTGGATTTGATTGGTTCTCAAACAAGGCGCGCCAATGCGCATTGGAATCATGAGTGGACTGGAAGAGCAGCAGCTTTGCCTGTGGATGCCCGCCGGATTCCGGGATGCCCATCATTTTCAGAGAAAGGTGACAGCGTTTGAATCAGTTTCTTTATGTTTCATGCACACTCCAAGTCTGGGTTTCAGGCGGCCAAGGCCGAAGCATGTCGGAGCTAACCCAAAACTGATGTGCCATACTGCGTAACTGATCCGCCCATTGCCTACCTTCCCAAGCTTGTAAACATCGAAGCCCAACGCACGGAGTTTGTGCTTGCTATTCTCACTTTCGCTCACTGTAGCCGAAATGCGCGAGCAAGCACGTAGGATTCTAGCAGACAAGATCAGGCAAGCATTCGTGCCAAACATGCAGGAACTCATGTGTGCAGGCAGGTAGGCAGGGAAGCAGATAAGTAGCCCGCCGAGTCGGAAACCAAGCGCGTACTGTAGTCGTGAGCGTTTTACGAAACAGATGAAAACGAGACCCCCCCAACAAAGAAGTGTTGTTTTCGCTTTTTAAAGTCAGAGGAGCGCCCTCGACAGTCGTTCTCCAATGAGATTTGACAAAACACGCGTTTCGCCCACGTGCCGTGCGAGTCTTCCATATTTTCACCCAAAAAGGACGTTATGGATTTTGGGGGCTGTTTGTGTGTCGCTTAGGTGCTGTGCATTTTCGGGAACCTGTTCAACGAATAGAACTCATGGACTCCCCAAGCACGGCACTTGGCGCATGCGTGCAGTGCTGAGCGGGTGCGCGTGAGCGGGTGTGCTTAGCAATTGGCGGGCGTGCGCGCAGCGCTAAGCGGGTGCGCTTGAGAGGGCTTAAAACTTGGCAGGTGTGTGTGTGTGTGCAACGCTTGCAGGTGTGCTTCTCACTTGGCAAGTGTGTGTCTGCAGTGCTGAGCGGGTGCGCGTGAGGCGGGTGTGCTTACCATGTGGCAGGCGTGTGCGCAAAGCTGACCGAGCGCGAGTGCGCGGGTGTGCTCACCATGTGACAGGCATGAGCGGCGTATGCGGGTGCTCACCATTTGGCGGGCAATTGTGTAGTGCTGAGCGGGCGCACGTGAGCGGGTGTGCTTGCATGTGTGCAGATTTCTGAAATCAGCACGACCACACGTACGGGCATGAACAAGTGTGCGTGCAAAGAACCAACAGCCAGATACGCAGGCAAGCCTACAGGCCCGCAAGCGTGCCAGGCGAGCACCCACGAACCCACGGGCGCAACTGCGCAAGCAGGCGCGCGCAAAGATAGGCAAACAGCAAAGCTCACGCACGTGCAGGCAGGCTCGCATACTTAGCCGCAGGTAAATAAACAGCTATCGCCTAGAGATTCCTGGGAACACATATTTACATGTCTTTGCATTTGTTGTCATCAGTCATTGTAGCGCAACATGGCCCAACATGGATGTTTGTGTGTTTGAATGTGAGTGGAACACTCTGATCTGCCAGGCCTGGCTGCTGGGTCAGAGCTGCGCCGGAGTGAGACAAAACCAATGCGTAGCGTTTTGCAAGAAATTGGAAAATAAAATGACCCCCCCCTACGTCCTTTTTAAAATAAAATTCCCCCCCCTAGGTCCCAATGACTAAGATAGGGGGGATGTTGCGGCCCACCACCAGCAATGCAGTGGTCAGATTACGGTTTATTCTGATTCCGCATATGCAGTCAGTGTTCTCAAATGGGTGTCTCAACACCCACATGCAAGACCTGGGGATTTCAGACACCTGGCCAATCAAGACATTATTCAGTACATTGTCCAATGCTGGCTTCCCAACCAGATCCGGGTATTGAAGGTAAAGGCGCGCTGTGAGATTCATGACGCCGTCGACCCCTTCGACAGTTTTCTTGTTGTTGGTAACGACGTGGCGGATCGACTTGCATCTGCAGCTCTTGACCTGGACGTGCCCGAGGCTCGCGTTTCATTACAATGTATCAAACACTCTGTGCATGAAATCGAATTTGATTTACATCGAGTTTATTCTTTTTATTTGGCACTGGATCGCTTCAAGGTAGATAACGAACAAAAGAAACTCGAACCTGACATGGCATCTTCTGACCAAGTCCAGTCGAGACCTTTCGATGAGACCATCCAATGGATTGCAGTCTGGCCTACAGAGGACCCCATACATGTCACCTTTGAGCCCCTGCCAAATCATTTTAGGCAGGCTATTCCAGCCGGACAACTTGCTGCTGACGCAATTTGGACTTGGATGCATACCATCGAGTGGTCATCCAGACAATCCCCTCTTGAATCTGATCCAGGTATTAATGCATTGGAATTGCTTTTGAGCTTCACGCTTTACACTGGTTTGAGACTTCCTGTGCCTTGGAAAACCAATTCCAAGACTTCATATACATCCTTTAGGGATTATGAGTCGGCTGAGATCGGAATGCTCCCACCGGAAAAAAGAAGCGCTGGTCAACAGGCTAATACCCTTGTTACTATTATGCGCCAATTGGATGCCATTTCTGGAAAGTGGCATCTTCCCGTGCCGCAGCAAAAGAACATACAACACTTGAAGATTTTTTATCCTCTGCGGATGATTCAGGTATTTCCCATAAGGCCAAAGCTGCCTTTTGCTGATAATGTGATTCGCAAATGTATTTCTTATTTGCAATCGTGTCGGACTGACTCCTGCACAGCACAGCTCACTTTGCCCTCGGGACCTTTTGAGTACATCCAGCCGGAGTTCACTGAAAATGCTCTCTCCACACCTCAGAAGGGCTGGAAGCTCAAGACTCTCAAGAAGCTGGCACGAGGGCAGTGACCTCTTTTCACCTTTTTGCTGAATAGCTATCGGCCAGGAACAACCATGGCGAGCTTGCTCCGCGTGCAGGGAAAAAAATAAAAAAAAAGAGACCATTGGGTACGTTGGTGTCCTGTCTTTTTTCTGGTTGGGCAACTCGTTGTAGGCAAGCAGTGGCGACATTATAGCATGGCTAGTTGTTGCTCCGAGGACGTTGCAGCCTTTTCGGTTGGTGTGCATATCTTGTTTCACATGCGTAGACAAGTTATTGAAAAAGGCGGCGTGGCACACAGCCTTATTGTTGCTACTGCTGCTGTCCATCAGACCGTGGCCAGCATTGCAGAGTTTGTTCGGTCCGACCTTCATCCGTTCACTGCGGGCACTTGGCGTCACTGCGGCATATCGGCCTGAGAAAGGATGTCTGGCCGACAGAGCTGTTGAGGTTATCGCGCCGATGCCCCTGGCCCTTGCCGCAGCACTTGCCTGCCCGCGTAGGCTTGTTGCTACCACTGTTGATGTTATTGCCGGCCAAACCCTTGCTGTTGGAGGGACCAGAGATCCTGTCCTTATGCTGATGATGCAGCAGCATGATGCCGTATGGGGCACTGCCATTGAAGAATGCCATTGTGGTGAGGTTCACCTACGCGCTGTGGCCACCCAAGCCATCCGTGCTGGGGCGCAAGTTCGTTGCGGTTTATGGAATTCTGGTGATCCTGCGCGGCTCCTACAGTTTGACGGCTCAGGGCAGCGTGATGGGCTGGCAGGAGGCGCGGGTTGGATTCTATACCAGGTAGGAGCTGACAACATGGCCGCGTCGGGGTGCTGTTCCCATCGCCCCTTACAGTGATAATTTGGTTGCTGAAGCCGTTGGCCTTGACGCAGGACTCCAGGCCACCCTGGCGCACATTTCCTCCGCTAAAGACTTGGCACCGGTCAGGTGGTTGCGCAGGGCGATATTTTGCCGCATTTGCAATTTATGAGATACGAAGGGCGCTCCAAGCGGTCGGACATTGTTCAGGTGCTCAGCCACTTACGTACCTTCGTGTCACACCGAATCCGCGCCATCCAGTATCTCCATCTCCCTCAGGAGGCCACGCGCGGCAGCCAAACGTGGGCTGTCTGCCACCGGAGCTATCCTTGAGTCTGCTGTTGATGCCAAGTGTGCTTTGGACCTCATCGAAGTCCCACTCGCTTCATGGGAAACGGTTGCGGGTGGCGGCCATGAAGTGCCCATCATCGGAGCCGGTCTCAACGATGGTGCCCACGCCGCTCTTCAGCGTGATCTTGTGATCTTGGACAGGATGTCGCCCCCCAGATTGCCCAACACGCGGCTGGCGTTGGCCAGCTGGGCGCAGCGCAGGTAGACTTCGTTGTATGCCATCATTTTGATGAACTCGAAGACCTGCTGCCCGCCGGAGACGAAGCTGAAGGGCTTGGATGGCGAGGCGGCCGGCGCGGTGGGGTAGTCCGCCGCGTCGGGAAATTGCTGGCGCAGCTCCAGGTCGTTCAGAATGAGCCGGTTGCCGTCGTAGGCAACGCTCAGACTGTTTGTGGTCTCGCTATAGGTGGCAGTAGCGCAGGCGGCCAGCCGGGAGCCCGTGTAGGCGCCTTCCGGTAGGAGAGCCCAGTTCAGAGTCCCAAGCGCGGCGTCGACCCAGTAGAGGTAGCGGCCGCGATCCGTCGAGAGGAAACTGTCGGCGATTCTGATCTTGTAGACGGCCAGCCGGGCGTCGCTCTGCAGGTGCAGGGACTCTCCCAGGTCGACCTCGAAGTCGCTGTCCGAGCCGGCTACCCTCTTGCGGCTGTCCACGTAGAAAGTCGTCATCCTTTTTCTAAGGAAGCCTGCGGACGACTGCCGGGTGGACGGCTGCAACGGAGGTGCAGCAGGAGATGTTCTCACACCTCGCGTTGATCAGAGCGGAGCTGGCGAACAGCTTCTGGCCCAGGAAGCTGAGCGCCGCTCCCATCGGCTTCTTTTTCCAGTGCGAAACGCTCTTCGAAGCGTGTGTAGAACATTTGATTCTTCGGTTTTGGATAGTAGACGAAGAGGAAGCTGTAGGGTTCCCTGGTCGCCTGCTCGTAGATCCTGTGCAGCTTGTCCTTCGGCAGCAGGGCGCTCAGCTCTTCAATGACGGCGTCCAGCTCGTGCTGGTTGCGCAGCCTCCAGCAGCAGAGGAACTGCTGATTGACCCGCACGGCTGCGCTGATGAGTCTCAGCTTCTGGGAGCTCACCCAGGTGCTGATCTGCGTGTGCCTGCCGCAAATTAAAAAGTGTATCCAGGGCGCCGTGAGGTTTGTGGAGCTGTGGGCTATCTGCGTAGTCGTCCAGGATAATCAGCACCTGGTACAGTTTCTTCATCTCCAACTTCTTGGATGTCTGTGGGTTTTAAACAACTCGGCACCTACACGGCTGCCTCTATTCTGGCGCGTTCATTTGCGTCGCCGCTCGCCGGGACGTGTAAGAAAACACACCAAGAGTGTTCTGCGATGGCACCTGTGCGCCGGCCTGTGAAGGAATGCCCGCACGGGCGACAGCGGCACCGGTGTCATGACTGCGGCGGCGCGTCGATCTGCGAGCACGGGCGACAGCGGCACCAGTGTTGCGACTGCGGCGGCGCGTCGGTCTGCGAACATGCGCGGCTGCGGTGTCAGTGCCGCGAATGCGGCGGCGTGTCGATCTGCGAGCATGGGCGACAGCGGGCGCACTGCCGCGACTGCAGCAATTTTGTATGTCAAATCCAGGGCTGTCCTCGGCAAGACCTCCCGTTTTCCGGAGCGCAGAGCTTGCTGGGACATATGCGAACGATGCACGGCGACAACCCGCGCTCGGTGACCAAGAGTAAGGAGCTTGAGGTGCACCTGGGACGTCGCTGTGCTTCACTCTCCCTTCTTCGGCTCTGGAAAGCTGGAGTACTACCTCGCTGCCCGGCGTCCGGCCCTGGAGGTGCGCGGCGTCGACGCCTTCGAGCCCGTCGCAAACCTGCACCGCTGTTACTTGAGGCAAGACCCGGTCTTCCTGCGCTCCTTGCTGCGCCTGGTGGGGCTCAAGGTAGACAGGCGCTTCTACTTCAGGCGCCTCCTGCCGGGCTCGCAGAGAGGCCGTGCCGGGCGTCGGGCTGCCTGCTCATACGTCCTGCTGCGCAACAGCTTCTCCCTTCGCACAGCAGCGGCCGCTGGCCCTGAGCAGCGCGCGGCGTCTGCAGCGGCCTCCGATAAATGTCACCGTGCGGCGCCAGGATGCACTGGCCTATTCTCTGCCCCGCCTGGCGCCCCAAGAATGCATCTACACTGACCCTCCCTACATCTTCCCAGGTCGCAGCATTGAGTGGAGCAATCCTGCGCTGACAACAGGATTGACTGAAACCTCCGCCGGCGCCCCTGCGGCAGTGGCCCGCACCAGGCCCGCGCCAGGCCCGCGCCAGGCCCGCACCAGGCCCGCGCCAGGCCCGCACCAGGCCCGCACCATGCCCGCACCTGGGTTTTTCGGGCTGAAAACCAACTTGGAAGTTTGGAGCCGGAAATCCGACTTCGGTGTGGAGCAAGGAATTCCGACTTCGGTATGGAGCGAGGTCGGATCTGGTAGCTGAACTCTTCGCGGGCATCACCAAAAAATTGGTTGGTGCCTGTTTCCAGTTCCAGGCCAAAAACCCTACAGCGTGGATTTTTCGGGCGAAATTGGAAGCTTGGACCAAAGTTGGAATTCCTACTCCGGTGGACTTTTAGACCGAAGCCGCGGAGCCGGTTTCGCTTTTCCATTGCGCACTTTGAAGCGGTGACAAAGCGGTGACGAACGGTGACAAGCTCGGCGGGCTGGAATTCGCCGGTTTTCCGGGCCGAAAGCGGAATCCTGAGCAAAGTGGCCGTCTGGAGCCTGCTTACCGAAAACGAGCGAATTTGGAGGCTTAGGCATCCCACTTGCAGTCTGACACGAAAAACGGACTCTTCGGACTCGGTCGTTTTAGGCGCTTTTTGCGCCAAAAACGGAGCCGGACGGAGATCATTGGTGACAAGCTCGGCGGGCTGACGGACCACCTCGGCGGGCTGACGGACCACCTCGGCGGGCTGCCGGACTCCGAGCAGGTCCTCAGCGGGCTGTCGGACCGCGGAAAACCCTGCAGAGAACGAGTTCCGGAACTGGGCCGCTTTTGCGCACTTTTGCGACCAAAAAGCGAGCGGTGACAAAGAAAAGGCGAACGGTGACAAGCTCAGCGGGCCGGAATCCGGAGCACGGCGAACGTCTGGAGCCCGATTTCGACGGAAAACAAGCGAATTTGGAGGCCCAGGCAGAACATTTGACGTCTGACACGAAAAAACGAACTTTTCGGAGTTGGCCGTTTTGAGCGCTTTTTGCACCAAAAACGGAGCGGTGACGAAGCGGTGACATCGCTGGTGACGAGTTCAGCTGGTTGAAAATTATGCAGTTTTGGCGCGTTTTTTGGCCAAAAAACGCAAAAGAATAGGGTAGTATAAGCTGATGTTCCATACTACTCCTTGCAGGGTGTCTGGAGCACGGCGCCTGGACTTTTTGGTGCCGCCGGGCGGAGTTGCAAGGCTGCACTTCGGAGCCTTCGGCGGCTTGATCTCCGGGCTGGTGCAGCAGTCGGCGGTGGACCTGTGCAGCACGCAGATCAGAGCCAGCGCCTTTAAGGGAGAGTCGGTCTCCGTAACGAACCTGCTGGCCAACTTGCTGGCCCTCTGGCGGTGGTGGACCGGGCCTGGCTACCAGGGTGGCGCGCAAGGGCAGGCAGTGGAGCAACCGCTTCAAGCAGGTCGCGTTGGCCTACAACGCGCGGCCCCGCGAGACGGTGCACGGCGCCCCGGAAGACGTGGAGAAGCAGCCGGCCGCAGAGTTCAGGGTTGTTCAAGACAACGCTGACAAGTTCCAGCACAACAAGAAACCGCCGCATCAAGGCAGTGGAGGACGCGGGGGCTTTTCCGAGCACCGACGCGGGCCGTGGACTCCATGACCGTCCGGAGCACCGAGGGCCGGGAGACGGCGCTGCCGGCGCGCCAGGGCAGTGGCAACGCGGCGGGCCAACTGACAAGACGGGGCAGGCCGGCAGCTGTAAGGCAGTTGGACGACTTTGTAGGGCAGCCGAGCAGGCCAAGGACCATAGACTGATACGGCTGGTAGCTTTACGGCCCTGCCTCTCCAGCTGGAAACTTTGTAGTACTTGAGCCAAAGCACAAACGCTCTCCAACAGCTGTGGAAACTTTGTAGTACTTGAGCCAAAGCACAAACGCTCTCCAGCTGGAAACTTTGTAGTACTTGAGCCAAAGCACAAACGCTCTCCAGCTGTGGAAACTTTGTAGCACAATGCCGCGCATTTAGAGGGCGCCCCAAAAGAACAGCCGCAATGCGGTTGGGGAGAAAACCTCTTGCATCCCAAAAATCTTTTGCGGGGGGGGGGGTAAACCTATCTTTGTGCCAAGCAGAGTAGCGTCTCAAAACAATTCATGTCACTGTCCAGTTTGCGACAAACGTGTTGGTGCAACATTTGGCGCAAGCGGTGGGTGGGTAGGGATATTTTGGCTCGAGCGCAACATAGTTGACGCCCTGGTATCTCAGCAGAGTTTTCATGCTTACATGAAAGCGGAGTGCGGATGACTGCAATGTGAGAGAAAAGCGGGGGTGGTGAAGTTCCAGAGTCTCAGGACAGAGTGGCCGGAGTTGGAACCTTGCTACCCCCCTTTGGCCAAAGGCCATCAAATACGTTGTGCGTTTCAAGAGAGTGAGTTTGCGCGCAGACAGCAACACATGGCTGCAGCAGCATGGCAAACCAACGCCTGGAGTTTGTCTGCTTTGACTTTTGTGTTTTAGGACACGTGTGGTTAGGGAAACCCTCCGCGCTTTCAACCAACTGGTTTGAGGGACCTTCCGCTAGGCGGCTTGTGGTTTACTACAGCGTTAAGCGCTGCGACCTGAGGGCTTCCAAAGGCTGGAGCTATGAACAGGACCCAGGGCCCAGGGCTCATTGCCTCAAGATCCGCATGGAAAAACCAAGCGCGTCCGCAAGATTGCGCCTCCATGGCGGGAGCCGCATGGCCAGCTCGATCGAACTTCGAAGCTGGTCAGGCTCGACCAACTGGGATGCGTGCCGAAAGAAATACACAGCTTGCCTGGAGGGATTAATAAGGTGCAAAATGTGGCAATGATGGCACGAAGCCTAAGTTCGGTTCAAACACAGGGCCGCACATGTCAGCAACTTTGACAGTTCCAACGTCATTTTGTTTGACCGCAGCTTGATCGTGATTCAATGAGGTTGACTATGACCGCTATACAATTGCACTCTGAGCCACGAAACTGCGAGAAGCGACCCTTCATTCTCAGCTTGCGGTTTGTGCGCAGCTGCAGCATGACTGCCGTGAAGATGCAGTATCTGCCATTTCCTCCCCCGTTGCCGCTGTGCTCATTCTGTTTTGGTCAATGCCGGCTTGGGCATGAAGTTTGTTTTGATATTTGGCTCAAAGATGACATCCTTTTTCCGAGGCAACCACGGTGCGCGTCCTCAATCAGAACAGCAATCTGGCTGGCATATTGAATGGCGCCTGTTCTCGAATTAGGCGTGGTCTTGCCTTCAGACACAACGTGCAAAACACATGGTGTATGTACACCATCTCCATCTGTATGCATGTTCTCACATGCTAAAAATCGGCACGTGTCCCGCCTGTACACAAGGACACAAAGGATTTCCTCGCTTTGAAGTTGCCTACAAAAAGGGGTTGAAACGCTTCTTGGTGGCATCTTCACTGGGTTCACGCCTCACACTCCCTGACGATGATGAGCTTGGTCGCTCTTCAGGCTTGAGCAGCCGCAATGCGCACATACCGCCTGCCTCTCGGGCATTGACAAAGGTCACAATGCGGCCACTGCCAACACCGCGGTTCTCGCTCTTCAAGCCACCGGGAGCCATCATTGGCCCAATTCCCGCATACGACACGCCCAGGTACTCTGCTGCAGCCTGTCGCCAGTCTTGGTAGCTTCTGAACGCTGCGCCTGAGTGCATCGCTCAGACACAAATGAGCTCAGTGTCCCGCGCCTTTGAAATTGCTCCGAGATCACTGCCTTAGTGATCTCGTCCATGTTTGGTGGCATGGGCGCCAAAGTATCACCGCGATTGAGGTCAGGCCCCAAGGTCTTGTACATCTGGACAGCAAAGTACATGAGCTGGGGCGTGAACTCGCCACTCTTAATCTTGTTTCGCAACTCGCCGTCAACCTTCTCCCCAATGAACGCGTGTGGCAACTCAAAGATCTGCAGGCGCCTGGGGATGCCCCCATCCCTGAAGCGTGGGGCAAAGTTGGAGGTGAACCACATCAACCCATGGGATGAAACTGCTGAAGCTGCTCGCGCAACATCTTCGGCAAGTCTGTGACAAGCCCTGCTTCTGGTGCTTCAGAAAACCACATGAAGCGCTTTCCGCGCACGGCGTCCAAGACCGGGTTCACGCTGTTGCGCTGGTCGACTGCTGTTGGCCCATCTCGCAAAAGCCGAGTTGGTCACCCTCCTCCTCCAGCCCCAGTGTGCCAGCAGTCAAAAATTTCAAAAAGGAGCTTCAGAAGAGCACATTCCTTGCACAGTTGCTGCAAGTCCCGGCCCAACTCGTCATCTTGCAATGCCCCGTGTGCCCGGGGCAGCCAATTGCAAAGCTTCTGGGTGATGTCAGGGGCGCCTGGCGGAGGGACCCGCAGCTTGGACCGAGATGCTCCCGCCCAAGCTCACCGAAGAAGCCGTGCGAAAACTGGAAGAGGCATTCCGGGCCAACTATCCGGAGAGTTGCTGGATAGCGACACGTCGCCCAGCATACGCCTCTTGAGCCTGGTGCACCATGGACTCAAGCCCGGCCAAGCCATGCGCTGGGTTCCATGGCAACTCCGCCTGTCGGCTCGGCAATACCAAGAGATTATGGTAGCCAAATCGAGCAAAGCCGTGCGCTCAGAGATGCAACTGCTAAGCCACGCCTTTTTCGACGACACTCCAGAAGTGTCGGTTGACTCCCGCGCACTCTCCGCAGGTTGGCTCGTAAAGGTACAAACCATATTTCGCAACGCCATCGCCCTGTGCCAAGCCGCACACCTGTCGAACCTGAAAGCCTTCGACAAGAAAGTGGCCGAACTGTGCCTGGCCGCACCCGACCCAGTCCTGGGTCTGCGGACAGTAAACACCCAGGAATTGCTGGTCGCTGACCGCAAAATCTGGGGCGTCATATCCGAGCTACTGGCTCAGAGCTGGAGCCTAGATGACGCACTGCACGAGGTCACGGCCATGCGAAACGATTTGCCTAGCCTACTGCAACTCCGCCCCAAAGTGCCACGTCAGCCTCCACCGCCGCCAGCCCCGCCTCGCACTCCCCGAGCGCGTGACAAACGCCCTGCGCCGCCCGCGCAGACGCAGCCCAAAAAGGCAGCACGAAAAGGCAAAGGGAAAGGCGCCACCAAGAAACTCACACTGAGCAGCGACTGGATACAATCGTACCAGGGCAAGGAGGTGTGCAAACGATACGCAGAAAACTGCAAGTTCGCCCACGTATGCGCCGTGCCAGGATGTCAGAAGCCCCACCCTGCCAAGGACCATCCAAATCACCTGACAAGGTCCGAGCCAGTCAGCGGCCGCTGACCCGGACTGGCATCGTGCAGCCGCACCCAAGCAAACCCCCAAGTCAGGTCAAGAACAGAAGGGCCCGCGCACTGCCCAGCCATGTAGCTCAGCCCCGCAGGGCTTTTTCCTGGATGTCTTTGCAGGCCGATGCCGCCCCGTGACAGCCGCCGTGCAAAAGCTCAGGGCGTGCTTTGAGCCTTTCGACCTAGACGGCAATGCCCAACACGATATCTTGCACGACCCCACTTTCGAAGTCCTCCTAAAACTTGCTTGGTCCGGCCTGGTTAAGTTCGTCATGATTGCACCGCCGTGCAAAGAATATAGCAGACTGAAACTGAAGCCAGGGGGACCTCGACCCCTACGCGCGCCAAAATTTATGCAAGGCGTGCCCAACTTGCCGCCGCACCTGCAACAACGGGTCAAAGACAGCAGGGAGATCCACGCGCGTGGACGTGCTATCTTCGAAGCAGTCGTAGCTAAAGGAGGCATTGCCATACTGGAACAGCCCCCTTTGTCAATGGCCTGGCTGGAACCCGAAAACTTCGCTATGTTGCAGCAATGCCATGCACATATGGCCTCAAAGTCGCTGTCCGAGCCGGCCACCCTCTTGCGGCTGTCCACGTAGATCGTCGTCATCCTTTTCTTTAGGAAGCCGCCCGTCCGGCGAACGATGGGCGACTGGACGGCTGCGACGGAAGTGCAGCAGGACATGTTCTCACACTTCGCGTTGATCAGCGTGGAGCTGGCGAACAGCTTCTGGCCCAGGAAGCTGAGCGCTGCCCCCATCGGCGTCTTTCTCAAGCGCGAAACGCTCTTCGAAGCGCTTGTAGAACATTTCGTTCTTCGGCTTCAGGTAGTACACAAAGAGGAAACTGTAAGGTTCTTGGGTCGCCTGCTCGTACAGCCGGTACAGCTGCTCCTTCGGCAGCATTGCGCTCAGCTCCTCGACGACGGCGTCCAGCTCGTGCTGGTTGCGCAGCCTCCAGCAGCAGAGGAATTGCATGTTGACCCGCACGGCGGCGCTGATGAGCCTCAGCTTCTGGGAACTCACCCAGGTGCTGATCTGCGTGTGACGGCCTCGGATGAAGAGCGTGTCAAGGGCGCCGTGGGACTTGTGGGCTGTCGGCGTAGTCGTCGATTATTATCAGGACCTGGTACAGTTTCTTCATCTCCAACTTCTTGGACGCCTCCGTGATCTTGCGCTGCTGCTGGATGACGCGGCGCAGCGCCGGCTCGTCCCACTCGTCCCAGTAGGCCTGTTCACGCTCCGTGTTCACCCCCAGGTCCTCCTCAATGTAATTCTTGACGGGGATCCAGCCGTCGTCGATGTTAACGCTCGGGCTGAAGACGTAGATTCTCTTGAAGACGCCTCGATACTGCTCCAGAATCAAGCTGATCAGCGCCACGGTCTTGCCCGATTTCGAAGGCCCGAGGAAGATGCCGGTGCACGGCACCAGTGGCACCACGGGGTCCGAGGCTTGCTTGCTGGTGTACTCGGTCGTGGGAAAAAGCTTGATCTTCCCCATTCGTCCTTTTAAAACAGGCATGCAGCTGTGGCAAAGCAGACACGCTTCTGGACGAACATGCGCTGGGCGCCCAGCTGCGGACTCTGCGGGCCCGGCAACCGCTGCAAGGCCTGGGAGAACGGCAGGCGCGCACGCGCCGCACAAAGGGGTCCCCGGAAGATCGGCCAGCGCTACGAGAACGTTCGCAGGCAGTCCCGTGAGCTGCTGTACAGCGTTCCAGCGGCGCTCTGTGACGAGATTGCGGCGGCGGCAGGGGCAAGCGAGACTTAAGAACCGGAAAGAGGGCCCGGCCCGGAGGAGTCCAAGCACAGAAAGCACGCGGAAGACTGCCTGCCAGGGATGGAAGCATTTAGATTTTTATATAAAAAAAATCCAAGGCGGCCCAGAGGAGTCCAACCGCCAGAGATGGAAGCATTTAGATTTTTATATAAAAAATCCAGGGCAGTCCAACCTGCGGCACAGAAAGCGCGCGGAAGACTGCTTGCCAGGGATGGAAGCTCTCTATGCACAAGGGTTGCCTACTCCAACAATATTGCAGTTACGGACCCAGCAAAGCTTGCGCAGGAATTCACGCAGCCTCACTTCTACACACCGCCTGCAAAAAAAAAGCTCGGCGTGCAGAAGTGAGGCTACAAGGCGAATTGCAAGCAAATCGAGGGCGCGTTACGTTGCAGCGCCGTGGCTGCAGGAGCAATTCTGGACTTGAAATTCTTCGCAGGACAAGGTCGTTTCCTGAGCGGACGAGCTCTGCTGGGTCCGTAGCTGCAATATTGTGGGAGTTGACAACCCTTGTGTATAGAGAGAGGCCTAATATTACTCCAGTCCGTGTACGATTTTGCTCCTTCACCGTACTGCGTGCGTGGTACATGTAGAAGCGTGGAAGTAGTCACCGCCGGAGCCCAGACTCCATCCTTTAAAATTTTGCGTGGTCGAGGTAAAGGCCCCGAAGCCGGACGACGTTCCCGTCCACGTCGGTCAATCGGAAGCGTTTGTGCCCCTTGCAGCCATGAAGCTTGTCGTCCGAGCCCCTCTTCAGCGTGATCTTGGGCAGGATGTCGTTTCTAAGGTTGCCCAGCACGCGGCTGGCGTTGGCCACCTGCGCTGCGCGACATCATCCGGACGAACTTAAAGACTTGCTGCCCTTCCCCAACACAAAGCTTGGCCGAGCATGTGGTCCACGCTGAAGGGCTTGGTCGGAGAGGCGCGTGTAGGCCCCCTCGGGCAGCAGCGCCCAGTTTAGTGTGTGCGGAGCGCTGCATCTTGTTGAGTAGAGATAGCGACCCGGTCGGTCGACAGGAAGCTGTCAGCCAAGCGGATCTTGTACACAGCCAGGGATGGAAGCATTTAGATTTTTAAATCAAAAAACTCTCTCTATACACAAGGGCACCCTCGATTTGCGCAGGAATTCGTGCAGCCTTACTTCTGCACGCCGAGCTTTTTTTTTGCGAGGCGGCGTGCAGAAGTGAGGCTGCGCAAGGCGAACTGCAAGCAAATCGAGCGTTACGTTGCTCTGTCTGCAGGAGCGATTCTGGACTTGAAATTCTTCGCAGGACAGGTTTCCTGAGCTCTGCGGGGTCGTAGCTGGAATATTGTTGGAGTAGGCAACCCTTGTGTGTAGAGAGAGGGCGTCGCCTGATCTCAAAATTGACGCCAAGACTCAGACCACTTGCGCTGATCGGCTGCGCGTTACGCGGTGCGTGAGCGTGCGTGTTCTGCGCTTTCTTTTTTGCAGTTACGTGATCCTACGCGCTGGCCGTCCAAAGGCTCTGATCCGACACCGCCGTATGCTCGCACGTGCGCTCTACCCTGTCAGAGCGTGGTGTTGACATGCGCCCTCTCTCTTTAGAGAGAGTTTCCCAAACGGATTCTATTGCACCTGGAAGGCTCCTGACACTCGTCCGTACAGGAACAACCTTGAAAAAATTCAAACAAAAAAGAGGTCCCAAAAAAAAGGGCCCCGAAAAAAATGGAAAAGGGGTACTTGACCTTGCTTGAAATGCAAGCAACCTAAAGGCAAATTGCGGCGCATATCTAGGGGTCGTTTTGTTGCAGCCACACGCCTGCGCGCGGCGTTTTAGATTTTGAATCCTTCGGAGGACGAGGTCGTTTCTGGACGGACAAGTGTCAGGAGGTTCCAGGTGCAATAGAATCCGTTTAGGAAACTCCGTCTAAAGAGAGAGAGATTCCAATATTGATCTATGGTTGAATATTGATTCACCTTTAATCCATGGTTGACGCACCCCGGCTCCTTGCTATTTGCGCTTTATGTACTATGTGGCTCACGGCAACCCGCGGAACCCCCACGCTCTCCGGGGTCCTTGCTACATGTCATATGCTGTCAAGACGCGCGTAAAATGCACTAGGGGAAGAGTGGAGGTTCTGCGGGTTGCCTTGTAAGACCAATTTTGCACGTGTAGGACGTAAGCACGGAGCCGGGGCAGAGGAGCCTATAGCAAGGAGCCGGCGGGGGAGAGTGAAGGTTCTGCAAGTTGCCTTGTAATAGCACACTTGTGTAGCAAGGAGGGAGGTTTTTGCGGGTTGCCTTGTAAGAGCCCACCAAATCACACACGCATAGCAGGGGGAGTGTGCCGGCGGAGTGTTAGGGTGCCGGGGAGTGCGCTCGGAGCCGGGAAGTCTGCCTGCAGGCAGAGTGCTCTGCCGGGAAGCAGAGTGCTTGCGAAAGTGTGCCGGGGGGAGTGTGCTTGGAGTGTGCCGGGAAAGTGTGCCGGGGAGTGTGCCGGGGAGTGCTCGGAGTGGGGAGTGTGCCGGGGAGTGTACTCTGCCGGGGGATTGCGGAGTTTGCCGGGGAGTGTGCTTGGAGTGCTTGGGGGAATGTGCTGGGGAGTGCGCTCGGAGTGCTCGTGGGAGGTGCTGAATGCCAAAGTCGGAATTCTTCCCACCGAGGTCGGAAATCCGACTTCGCTCTCCCCCGAGGTCGGAGTTCCAACTTCGCTCGAAGCTTCCGATTTTGCCCCCGTACGGCAGAGCCTCCAACCACAACGGAGCACCTGTGTCAGGCAATGTCAAGCTGATGCTGATCATCCCACCGAATTCAAGTTTCCCAGTCGTCAGCGATCCCATGCATCCCAAGGGATACACCTCCCTCGCGGGAGGCCCCTAACACTGTTGGGGAGGAACCGACGGTCTTACCCACCGTGAGCATTGACCGTTAGCCAACGCATTGCCGCGTCCTCGGGAATCGAGGTTCCCTAAGAGGTTCACCGGCCTAGCCTGTTCACCCACCCCATCTACGGTCGCAGCTGACCTCCGGGGCAAGCTAGGTGAGTCCCGTCGGACCCGTGCCACGCGCGTCGCACGACCACTGCACAAGTCCGAAGACAATCACAGCGTGAAATGCCCACCAATCAACACGCGCCGGCTAGGGGGTACCACGACACCAGGTTAATTCCTGGTTCGCTGGACACGGGGGCCTTCAGCATCTCCCCTTGCACTACGAGCATTTACCGTGTCCCGGACAGGGCGCACATTCCTGGCATGATTGACGGGAGCAATCCTGTTGCCAGGGCAGCATTGACGCAGGGGACGCGTGTGTGACACATGCTTGGACACAAATCCAGTCCCGCATTAGGCCCGACAATTTTTTCTCAAAGCTTTGGATGAGTGGCGATGTGTTGCGCTGCCCTTTGCAAAATCCTTTCGGGCACCCTTTTGTCCGGCCGTATGGGCCTGAAATGCTTTGCCTGTCTAGGGTTTTTTCGGGGGATTTCCGCTTTGGGTAAGTGACTGGCTTGAGGTGTTTCTGCTCCCTTTTGTTTTCTGGGTCGTTCTTGTTGTCTCCCTGCTTCCTCGGCCTGTGACTTACCTTTGGCGATGATGGCCGGGGCCCCAATACGGGGGGGCGGGGGCCTTGACTTTCGCTGCGGAGACATAGGGGGCACTCCTCGAAGGAACGGTGTGGGAAAGGTCGCCGGTCGGTCCATGATTTTGATGGTGGGCTCAATGTACAGTCTGGCCACAGAAAGGTCATTAGCCGTTTGCGGGCGTGACCGAGCTGTGCTCCGTTGGGACCGGGGTCACTGAAAAGGTGACTTAGTTGACCGATCCTTTTTTGGTTAACTTTTTGTGTGGACTGCGGTCTTGCAAGTTGGTCCAGGAATTGGGGAAATGAATGGTTTCCTGTGTCCCCACGTCCTCAGTGTCCAACACCCAGAAAGATGTCAACCAAGTTGCGTCAGCGCGTCAAGAAGCTCGACATTTAGATCGCAGGATGAAGGACGGATTTGATGAGCTGAAATCCCTCCTTGTGGAGATGTCGGCTTCAGGGGCTCGTCCGCCTTCCAAACGCATTCGTGATGTTGAGGATGAGGATGACGAGATGGGTCGTTGACGGTTTTGGCAACGGCCGTTGCGCGACTATCTTTCTCCGGGCTGTAAATCCCATCTTGCAACTTGTGCCTGAACATCGTGGTTCTGCTTGTCATGCAGACTGGAAAGACGGTCGATGACTATAATGCGCTTAGGGGAGTATGTGTAGGCCCAAATATCGGGCCTCCGGGCTCCGATGCTGCCGTCAATGAGGATGTTACCCTTTCTGTTTTGAATCCAACCAGCCTTTACACCCATCATGATGTGATTACCGAACATCCTTCTGATGTGCAGTTTTTGTCGGAAACTTCAACCGCCAAAGATGCACAAAAAAAGTGTCCGTAGTCAGTTGCGTGGATCAGGAAAACGCGTTGTGTTCGGCGCACCCTCGCCTGATATGATTCGAAGTCAGGACCCCCGACAGGCTTGTGTTCGTGGTCACGCATGTGGCGTCGCTTGCGTGTCACGCCTTCCAATCAGACCTTTGCCATGCGATGATGGTCCAACAGGCATGTATAATGCCGGTCGACTCCTGCTGTCTTGTCCAGATTGGACGCGTGCAATGTGTTGTCATTTACGGACTGACCAAGTGTGCAGGGCAAGCGGCAGCCAACGATGCCTTGTTTGCTGAGGCCGTGTCTTGGGTTCAAGCTTACAGCGGTTTCAGCATCCTTGCCGGAGATTTCAACATGCCACCTTGCAGACCCTGTTTCAAAGGGGCTTTGTTGACGTCATCCAGTACAATCAGTCAACAGGTGGTGTCTCTCTCGCCAGCATGTGATGAGGCCACACACAATGACACCATGCTTTTTCCTTCACAGATGTTGTCTTGCATTCAGAGGGTGCAAACTCGTACGGATCTCAGGCTCTCTATTCACGCCCATCCTCGCCTGACTATTTTGTATGGAGCCTGCCTAGTAGTTGGGCAGACCTGCCCCTGCCATGGTCCGAGCTTGGTGCTGTGCATCAGCAAAATGCCGATTTCTTACTTCTCGACAAGTCCATTCAGGATCCTACACTGGCTACTGTGGATGTGTGGCGATTGTGGGCTGAATGTGTAGAGCAATCAGTGGCCGAGTTGTCTCAGCGCCACACTGGACGATGTCTGCCCAAGCATTACCGTGGTAGGTGCCGTTGGGAGCCTCTTGCATTCGAACCACTTCACAAGCCCATTGATTCTGGCCGGCAGGATGAGTATCAGCCTCCGGTTGCGTGCACTTCTGTATTTGCGCAGCAGCGTGTGAAGCAGGTCCGTAGGCTGTCATCAGCTTCACTTGCAAGAACTCTGACATGCCATCGCTGTTGCACCCGGGTACCAGTGGCCAAAATGGCTCGCTTCGAACGCGCGCATGATTGTGTATCCGTCACAATGTCCTGCCGCTACTCACCTTGACGTACTCTTTGCCGTCGCACGTGAAGATGCCAACTCGGTTGCGAGCATGGCTAACAAGGCAAGGAGAGCAGCCCGCCAGATCACGATGTGCAAGCGACGAGATCATTTTCACCCAGGGTGAACTTGCCACCGGTCACATGGGTAGTGCAGCCTTGTAGCTCTAATGATTATTCGTTCCCTCAAAGGTACACTTAGGCTTAAGCTTGATGTGCCGGCTGACGTACCGTGTGGCTCCAAATGCTGGTTTGGTGATGCTGAACAAAGTGCCAGGCAGCCAGTTTGTACATAGCTTCGATGGCCCTGGCGGTGTTCGTGAACCAACTAAGAGGTTTTCTGTTTCCCTTACTCGATTGCAGGTATGTCGATTGCAATCAAGCGTTCTTCTCTGCAGCATGCAACCATTTCAGGACTCTCGACGGCGTGGTGGCGGTGTGTACATAGCTTATCACTGACCCTCGTCCCAAGCAAACTGACTTTGCGCCCTCAACTCCATGTTTTTTGATGTTAACGGCTTCTGCCTTTGCTATGCGAAGACGTGTTGCAATGCGACAGGCGCTTGGCACTCCAATCTCGGTTTTTCCCATCACAGTCGTTGGCCCTGGCTGGGGTCTGTCCCTAGGGGGTTCAGGCCATACTCTATGGTATCGGCATGTTCCCCGGCACCGTATGCAATCGCGGGAAAAAAATCGGGTACCTGGGAAGCCTGGCCGAGTAGAATGAACGAATGAGTGGATAAATGCAAGACATGAATGAATGCATGAATGCATGAAAGCACCAACGCATGAAGTCACATATGCATGCGCGCGTAAATGAAATGAATGAATGAATGAATGAATGAATGAATGAATGAATGAATGAATGAATGAATGAATGAATGAAATGAAATGAAATGAAATGAAATGAAATGAAATGAAATGAAATGAAATGAAATGAAATGAAATGAAATGAAATGAAATGAAATGAAATGAAATGAAATGAAATGAAATGAATGAAATGAAATGAAATGAAATGAAATGAAATGAAATGAAATGAAATGAAATGAAATGAAATGAAATGAAATGAAATGAATGAAATGAATGAATGAATGAATGAATGAATGAATGAATGAATGAATGAATGAATGAATGAATGAATGAATGAATGAATGAATGAATGAATGAATGAATGAATGAATGAATGAATGAATGAATGAATGAATGAATGAATGAATGAATGAATGAATGAATGAATGAATGAATGAATGAATGAATGAATGAATGAATGAATGAATGAATGAATGAATGAATGAATGAAATGAATGAATGAATGAATGAATGAATGAATGAATGAATGAATGAATGAATGAATGAATGAATGAATGAATGAATGAATGAATGAATGAATGAATGAATGGAATGAATGAATGAATGAATGAATGAATGAATGAATGAATGAATGAATGAATGAATGAATGAATGAATGAATGAATGAATGAATGAATGAATGAATGAATGAATGAATGAATGAATGAATGAATGAATGAATGAATGAATGAATGAATGAATGAATGAATGAATGAATGAATGAATGAATGAATGAATGAAATGAATGAATGAATGAATGAATGAATGAATGAATGAATGAATGAATGAATGAATGAATGAATGAATGAATGAATGAATGAATGAATGAATGAATGAATGAATGAATGAATGAATGAATGAATGAATGAATGAATGAATGAATGAATGAATGAATGAATGAATGAATGAATGAATGAATGAATGAATGAATGAATGAATGAATGAATGAATGAATGAATGAATGAATGAATGAATGAAATGAATGAATGAAATGAAATAAATGAATGAATGAATGAATGAATGAATGAATGAATGAATGAATGAATGAAATGAAATGAAATGAAATGAAACGAAATGACATGAAATGAAATGAAATGAAATGAAATGAAATGGAATGGAATGGAATGGAATGGAATGGAATGGAATGGAACGGAATGGAATGGAATGAATGAATGAATGAATGAATGAATATGTGAGCCCGCTTATGGGCCAGGTCTTTTCGCAATACAGGACACGTGTTGTGGAGCGGTGGGCTTCGCTGATTCCGCGTCAGGCGATTGCAGCGTTATTTTCATAACATTGGAATCAGGCTGCAATGGATCAGCCGACCTTTTCCGGATCGGCTATCGCGTCAACTACCGGGTCGTCAGTGAGCAACCTTTCGAACTCTAGTGACACGGCAGAACTGCCATGTCCCCCTGCTTTGGAAGACCCTCTGTGGTGGTCAAGCGTTACCGCAATTTGGGCCGCGGCCCTTCGAGCGTGGGACAGGCATTTCAGTCCTCCCTGGACTCACATGTTCCTTCTGTGGACTCATTTTCAGCGGTGGATGAGACTGCTTCAGGTTCTTTTTCTCTTATCGAGGATGCGCCTGCTCAGCAGTCTTTGCTTTCGGCTAAACCCAAATTTGGCTGCGTTCGAGCCGCACAAGGAGGCAATGGTTTTTCTGAGCACAACCTGCCCCAGCATGTGGGTCTCCCCCCACCAACGTTTCTGCTTCGAGGTAGTGGGATGACTGGTCATTTGTTTGGGGGTCTTGCGAAACCTCGGCACCCTGCAGCCCGTTGGTATCACCCGTACCCCCCTGCAGCAGTGCCAATTCAGGGTTCAGCCACTTCACCCATTTCCAGTACCAGGGATCCGGCATCTACGGCTAGAAATTTGCAGGATTCACCTGGGCTTTCCAGCAGTGCTTCGCTTGGTGAGCGGGTTTCTTTCCGTGTTCCGCAGGTGAATATCCCGTCTTCTGCCGCAGGTGTCTTTGGAGGAGGACCAGCATTTCGAGCATTGGTGGCAGGCTTTCAGATTATGGGATGCTCTCCTTCAGCGACATTCTGCCGTGAGCCCAGTGGTTTGCAAGCCAGCGTCGGGAGCGGTTGTCAAGGCAGCTGCTTCAGCGCTTGTCGGACACCACAGCTGTTCGATATCTAGCCACTGTATCCGCTTTCTTCGACCTTGGAAGATATGGGGTACTTGCTTCACGCTTCATGTGTGCTTTCACAGGCGGTGGTATTCGACGCTCTCATGATGATGGTGGAGGGGCAGGCAGATCCTGAAGCGACCATCGTGCGCCTTATAGGGTCGACATCAGCAACCAGCTCAAAGCACTTCGCTGGTATGTTCGGGCGCTTTCCCTTCCAGTGCCGGATTTGTATCAGGGCATTTTTCTTGCCACCAAGCTCCCTGAGAAAGAGCGTAGGGAATCCCTGCCATTACCCCTTAGCTTCGTTAGTTACCTCGAGCAGTTGATCTTGAGCCCACATTGCGAGCCGGCCATTGGGGCCATTTTGCTCTGTGTGGGGGCTTCGCTTCGCTTCAGCGATCTGCAGCATGTTCGTTGGTCATCTTTGGTGCTTGACTCCACTTGTTTGAGGGGCGCCTCATATCGTACAAAAACAGGTTCACTTTTGCAACAGTGACAGGTCGGGTCCAGCAACCAGCTGGATTATGCATTGGCCGTCCTTGCTTTCCGTTATTTGGGAAGATATGCGACAGCAGGTTGATGATTCCGTCGACCCAGACTGCCTTCTGTTTTCCTATGCTGACGATACATTTCAGCCAGCTTTGTATGCATCGGGCACTCGCATTTTGAGGTCTTTCCTGCAGGATTATGGTCTTGCCAAGGTGAGTGCTTTGCAGTATACTTTCCATAGTGTCAAGGCCACCATGCTTAGCTGGATGAGCCAGATACAGATCAATGATCGCAGCAGGGCAGAGCAGGGGCACCACAAGCTTAAAGACAGTGTTCGGCTTTATGGCCGGGACGATGTCTGGAACAGCCTTGCTGCTCAGCTCCAGGTTTGGGATCGCATTCGGGCGGGTTGGCGCCCACACATTCCCACCCACAGAGGAGGACAGCTTCCAGCTCAGGACCAGCCAAGCCAGCCTGCGAGTCGCCCTCAGGCCCCTTTGCTTCCCGCTTATGCAAGGTCCGCGACTGGTTTCCTCATCTGGGGCCACAACTGTTCCTTTGGGCACAGACCCCCAGCAAACAATTGAAGAAGATCCAGATGTCATTGCAGAGCCAGTGCCGCTAGGATCCCAAGACCTAGGTCCCGCAGAAGAGCTTCGAGCCACAGGCAGTTCTGTCCTGCATGTGGCAGGTATGCAAGGACGCCCTTTCTGCGGAGTCATCGCTAAAGCTTTTGAGGTGGTGTCTGAGCCCGGGCCTAGCTTTCGCACATGTCGGCGCCCAGCATGTGGCAAGGTTTACAGTTGCGTGTGACTTCTGGCAGGTTGGCTTAGCGGGGGCCCCGTCCTCCTTGATAGGCGTTCTCGCACAACTGTGCCGGGCTTAGCAGTCGCTTGCATCAGAATGGACTAGCAAAACGAGCGCGTTGCGTCCAAATAGCTTTGCTTCACAGTATGCTTGGCACGCTTTTGCTTGCTTGCAGGAATAGGTTTCTGTTTGACAAGGAATTTTTGCTCTTGAGGTAGCAACTGGTCAGCTTGCTAGCGTGATGGGTCTTTCGCCCCCTGCCACACGCTTTGCTGCGCTCATGCAGTCATGTGGGTTGAACGCCGAACTGGGCGCAGCCCTAGAAGGGTGGAGCTTCGCTTGCATAGCCCTGGATCCGGAGAGCTTTGAACGGGAGATTCAATCCCTGGGGCTTCCAGAGGCTTCCCTGCGGAATGCAAGACAAAAGGCAGCTCTTCGCGTGCTTTGGCGCAGATGTCGCTATGCATTGGAGTCTGTTCCGCTGGTTTCCCTTGCGGAATGGCTTGACCCTTTGCAGGCTTCGTCGAGGACTTTGTCGGGGTTGACTTCCTGGGGGCAGCAGAGGCCTGAGCCGTCCCCGCCCCCAGCCCCCACCCGCTTCGGCTACCCAGCCACCCTACTACCCAGCCACCCTCCGCTTCGGCTACCCAGCCTACACCCCAGCTTGCGTCGGCTACCCAGCCATCAATGAAGCCCGCTTGTGCTTCGACTCTGTGTGAGTCCGCTTTAGCCCGCTTGTGCTGCGACTCCTTGTGAGTCAGGATGAAGCCCGCTTGTGCTTCGACTCTGTGTGAGTCATCCCAACGGCCCGCTTGTGCACCGGCCGCCTGACCCAGGTGCCCCGGCCAAAGCTTCCTTAGCAGGGGTCGCTTCTGCACCGGCTACCCAGCTTCGGTTCCTTCCCACGTGGTTCTGGTCAACCGTTATGAGTGTCGGGCTCCATGCAGTCCACCAGTGTCGGGATTGCTACCAGGAGGCACGACGTGACATTCGCTTCGCAACAGCTTCCAGCAGAGCCAGCTACTCCCCATCAAAATCAGCAGGATGACAGCTGGGGCTCCTGGGACTGGAAGAACCATCACGAGCTCAACACCCCGCCCGCTTGCTTGCTTCAATGCCCGGTTGGGCTTGCGTTGCTTTGAGACACATTTGGAGTGTTGTCACGCTTTTGCAGATGCAAGAACGCATCTGCCGCTTCGTCTATGTCACAGACGGTACAATAGCCAACATGTTCTCTTCCGGCTTAAAAGTGTTTTTCATCGGGCTTTTTGTCGAAGTCGCTTGCTTTGCTTTGCAAACATGCAATCGTCAGCGCACAGGTTGCTCCATGTGTGGCTCAAGTATGTGCATGTGCTTTGTGTTACACGCTTATTTCTAGCTTCTGGCGGGTGCGCCCTCCGTCGGTGGCTTGCTTGCGTCCAGGGTTTGCATGTCCTTTAGCCACCACGATGTCCTGCGCAGGTACCATAGACGAGTGGGAAGATGACGATTCGGCTTCCGAGGCATTTCATGCTTAGCTTCAAGCTTGCCAAGTGCCGGACTCAGCGTCAGCATCCCTGGGAGAGCAGTGGACTATTCCTTTGTTCGCATGCATTACTTCGCAAGAGGACGAGGTTGACAGTGTGCTTTCATCTGTTGGTATAGACTCTGGACTGCTTTCCGACCCTTTGAGCAGAGCAGCCCTTCGGTTATTGTGGCGGCGGTGCCGTCAAACGCTGGACCAGCCGGCAACAGCCAAACTTGAGGTTGTTACTGCCCCGGGCTCATCAGACAGCTCGTGGTCGGAAACTTTCCCACCCAAGCTTTCACACGAAGCCTTTTCAACCTTGAAGCAGGATTTTAGTTCTCGGTATCCCTCGGAGTTGTTGGACCGGGACAACATACCAAACCAACGGGTGATGGCTTGGCTTCACCGCAATATTCAAGAAAAGCATTGGCGTCCTTGTGCTTGGCGTTTCCGGCTGTCGAGCCGTCGGCAGGAAGAACGAGATCTCGGACCTCGCTTTGCAAAGCGATCCAAGCTGGCTTTGAGCAAGTTCCTGATCGCCGACGTTCCGACCCGGGATATAGGTCCGCAGCTTGGAATGTATGCGCTTAGCAGCATCCTTAACCTGCACACCATGGGGGTGGCCTTGCTGAAAGGAGCCCATTTGCTTACCCTGAAGGAATATGACAGGGCCTTAAGACAATTTGCATGCGTTACAACACGCGCCGGGGCTGCGAAGACAAGATGTGCCGTTTCCTTCACGTGTGTTGCGCACAGGACCCAGCCACACAGAAGGTGTGTGGGGGCAAGCGCCCGGCAGTCGAGCACAAAGGGACTGGCCAGTGAGGATGCCCCGGCAGGAGGATTTGGGCGGTTCCTGGAAGAGGAGCCTACGCCCATTTTGCACAACCCATCACCCAAGCCGACTTTGCTCTTGGAGGTGGGTGACCAACACATGCGTTCGGGTTCTCCCCAAGGAAGCCAGCCCAACACACCGCCTTCTTCATCCCATCAGCCAGGGCTTCAGCCAGTTTCACCCACACCTGGGTCAGACACATTGCTCCCACGTGCGCAGGGTATTTTTCTGGACAGATGATGGATTTGCATGTGGATGTTTTGCTGGTGGACGTGCTGGCCCCGGAGGCCATCGACCTTTTTGACGACCGCTCCTACAAGCTGCTTCTGCGAGTTTGTTTTTCAGGTATTGCGCGTGTGGCAGCTGCCGGGCCACCTTGCCATCTTTACAGTCGGTTACGCATGAAGCCGGGGGGTCCTCCCCCACTGCGCACTCCGGACTTTCTACCTGGGCTTTCGGACCGTGACTTGCAGCGAGTAACGGACAGCCGTGAGCTTCTCACGCGATGTTGCCAGCTATTGACCGCTGTCTTTGATTCCGGAGGCCACGTCTCCCTTGAGCAGCCACCTTCATGAGTTGGGAAGAGCCCGTGGTCAGTGCTTTCCTACTTCACGTGTCGGCTTTGCTGGTTTACATACCTGCGTGTGCCTTTGGTGTTTCTATTCACAAGGCATGGTTATTTGCAACAATCTTTGCGCCATTGATACAATTTGCTACTGTATGCTGCCACGACCGCGGAG
Organism: Effrenium voratum; assembly: GCA_963377175.1. Lineage (NCBI taxonomy): Eukaryota > Dinophyceae > Suessiales > Symbiodiniaceae > Effrenium > Effrenium voratum. The sequence goes on from CAUJNA010003617.1 coordinate 450,015, forward strand.
CTCACTTGATGTTCGAGGTTTGCGGGACGAATGGGGTGGCTATGTCAGTCAACAGACGGCAATTTACCCTGAGGCGTTGTCGAAGAGTTTTTCCCGATGCTTAGCTGAGCTGATTGTTCCGTCTAGGGGTGCTCTGCTTTCACTGTTGGATGCTTTGGCACGAATGCCTGCTAAAGATATGAACGAGTTTCCGCGCGCGTCGCAAGATGGGGGGGGTGTGCAGTCATCCCCAGACTGGTCTGCACCACCGCCCGGGACCGCTAACTTGCTGCGGGATTTGCGACACAGCTTCATCGAGTTTTTGCTCAACAAGCAGGTGTCCCGGCGCCTGGCAGATTGCAGAACCGGAGGTGCGCTTGTGGATCCTTTGCTTTCGGCAGCTGAAGTAGATACCTTGCGTCAGATCACTTCGGATTGGATGGTGCAACAGGGTGGTGGCGTGGACTGGTCGGCCCCTGACGGCCAGCCGCCTTCGGAGCAGTGGTCGGTGACAAAGATGTGGCGCTGTGGCCGGCTTTGTTGCGCGGGGTTCCGACTGGTTTCGACAACGGCATACCGGCTTCCAATGTTTTCGCCCCTCGCTGTGTACCTCCTTCTGATGAGGACTTACAAATTTGCTTTGGCAACTGGGGGGGGGCGGAGGCTGAGCCCGCTTTGCTGGCAGACTTGTTTCAAAAAGAGCTGGCAGCAGGGTACATCGAAGAGGTTTCCAGCCTTGCGGATGCTCAGGAGCGCTGGGGGGATAAGCTGGCCGTGGGCCGCATGAATGTGGTAAAGGTGGAGGGCCGTAAACCTCGCTTGGTGGTGGACAGCAGTGTATGCAATACCAACTCAGCTTGTGTGGCCAACGAGGCCTATTCCCTTCACAGTCTGCAGTCGGTTCGCCACAGCTTTCCCCTGCGCGGCTGTACAGCTCAGCTTGCGGCTTTCTCTTTGGACATCGAGGCCGCCCACAAAACTGTTCGTGTGCGTGAGTCTTCTCGGCATTCAGATGCAAGTGCCCGGACAGCCTTTGCGGTTCTTCTTCTACAAGGTATGTCCCTTTCGCGCTGTTTTCTCTGCATTTTGGTTTCAGCGTGTCAGCGGGTTTTTGGTTCGAGTTCTGCACCAGCTGTTTTGGGTGCGCCATGCACTCCTGATGTACGCAGACGACCTCCTTGCTTTCACGGAACTTCAGGTCATTGATCTCTTGGCATCCCTGGCACTCTGCTTTTCTGCTTTTGCCAGGTCTTTGGTTATCCGGTGGCATGGCCCAAATTTCAGTGCGGGTCCTCCATTGTTTGGATTGGTTGGCATTTCAATTTTCTGGCCGGCGGGGTGACGGTGCCACAGGTCAAGCGCGACAAGCTAGCCACTGGGATTCGCGGGCTGCTGTCAGCCTCGCGGATTTTGAAAAATGACCTTTATCCGGTAATTGGCTTGCTCCAGCGGTCAGCTTTATGCATCTTCTCGCCCATGGTTGGCATCGCTTTACACAGACTTGCATTGCCCACTGGGCACGGCCTACAGCATTGACCCTGGGGACTGGCCACACCTGGTGTCGCACCTTTCCCCCGAGCTGGTCTTAACTTCGCGTCCCGACGGATCTGCTATTCCGCTGGGAGCCAAGCTGCTTTCCGTTAGGCATCAGACGGTCACCAGTTTGGCTGACCTTCAGTGGATCTCAGTCACTAACAAGCGCATCTGGTTGCGGGTAGCGGATCCATCCGGCTCTCGCCGTAAGCTTTCTTCGGCCAGTCGAGACTTCTTGCGGTGGTCCCAGGACCCTCCGATGATGCTTCCGCTGCACGAGCCCTCTGGCTTGCCGTGGAAGCTGCAGCGGACGCGATGGCCCAACAGGACCGCTTTGCAATTGGAGGCTGTCTGAAACTGACTACCGGACGCATTTGGTGGCTGCGATTTGAATTTCACTGGCCTCGAGCTCTTGGATACAGCGCAATCTTCCTTTGAGGCCTTGGCGCAAATTGCATTATTGCATTGCGCAGCCGCTCTTTTTCCTGGAGGTCGGCTTCGTGTGCGGATCAAATCCTGGTGCGATAATACAGGTGCGGAATCAGCTTCCAACCGCTTACACACAGGCAAATACCCGTTGAACATTTTTGTGCAGCGACTTTCACTGTTCAGTTGCTTTTCTGGTATTCGCCTCGATGTTGGGCACATTCCTGGAGAGCACAATGTGGATGCCGACTTGGTTTCCAGATGGGACGGCCAGGCAGATTCATTTCCAGACAAGTTTGAAGACTGGCTTCGCATTCCTCTGACTCTTCAGCAACTTTGGTTTCGGGACAGAGCAGTGGAATTGCACCCTTCGTCCGCTTCCTTGCCTTGGCGTCCGCCTGTGAATGATTTCTTCATGTGATGGTTTTCTTTTCCAGCTGAGCCGCAAATGGCATGAGCGACAAACCTCACGTTTTTCAGGGGGGCAGGCGGCGAGGTTTGCTTTGTCACTGGCAGATTTCTATCGGGGTGTTCTTTGCTTCAGTGGCTTCAGGGGCTGGACCCCCCTTTGCTTCACTTCAGCAACCGCCAGTGTCAAAACAAACTGCTGCTTCGCTTTCGCATTAGCTCGAACTAGGTGTGGCTGTTGCTTAGGGGAACTTGAACGGTTTGTGTGTTTACTCACATGTGTTTCAGTTAACCCTTGCATACGCAACACGGATGCTCAAGCAACAGCCACCACATGCTGTTGAATTTGTTCACCCACCCTCCTCTCCCTTGGGTTTTTGCTTCAGACTTTCAGTCTTGCTTTTCCGAGTCTGTTTGGTGACTCCGGCTTGGGGCTGAGAGCCCACGCTTGCTTGCTTTGGCCCAATTAGGGGCACGCTTTGTGCGGAAACGTTTGATTTCCTTTTTCACCTTTAGGGAGCGAGAGGCCGTTTCACTTTGGCTTTCTGGAGCGGGGGTGTTCTTTGCTTCAGTGGCTTCAGGGGCTGGACCCCCCTTTGCTTCACTTCAGCAACCGCCAGTGTCAAAACAAACTGCTGCTTCGCTTTCGCATTAGCTCGAACTAGGTGTGGCTGTTGCTTAGGGGAACTTGAATGAATGAATGAATGAATGAATGAAATGAAATGAAATGACATGAAATGAAATGAAATGAAATGAAATGAAATGAAATGAACGAACGAATGAATGAATGAATGAACGAACAAATGAATGAACGAACGAACGAATGGAATGAACGAATGAATGGATAAATGCAAGATGCATGAATGAATGCATGAATGCATGAAAGCACCGACACATGAGTTCACATATGCATGCACGCGTACAATGAACGAATGAATGAATGAATGAATGAATGAATGAATGAATGAATGAATGAACGAATGAATGAATGAACGAATGAATGAATGAATGAATGAGTGAACAAGTCGATGAATGAATGAATGAATAAACAAATGAATGAATGAGTGAGTGAATGGATGATGAAGGAACGAACGAAGGAAGGCAGGAAGGAAGGAATGAATGAATGAATGAAATGAATGAATGAATGAATGAATGAATGCATGCATGAATGAAGGAATGAATGAATGAATGAATGAATGAATGAATGAATGAATGAATGAATGAATCAATGAATGAATGAATAAATGAATGAATGAATGAATGAATGAACGAATGAAGGAAGGAATGAATGAATGAATGAATGAATGAATGAATGAACGAGTGAATGAATGAATGAATGAATGAATGAATGAATGAATGAATGAATGAATGAATGAATGAATGAATGAAAATGAATGAATGAATGAGTGAGTGAATGGTTGAATGAGTGAGTAATGAAGCATTGATAATGAATGAATGACATGAAATGAAATGTGGTTACCTGAAACGAAATGAAGCGAAATGAAGTGAACCTGGAAGGAACTGAAATGAAATGACATGAAAAGACATGATCTGAAGTGTCACTTATTGAGTAAGTGAATGAATGAGTGAGTGAAGGAAGGAATGAATAAATGAACGAACCAATGAACCAATGAACCAACCAATGCATGAATGACAGCAATGAATGATTGAAGGAATGAGTGAGATGAAATGAAATGACAGGACGTGACATCGTGAAATGAGTGAAATGAAACGAAGGAATGAAATGAAATGAGTGAAGTGAAGTGAATGGAATGATTGAAAGGAACGAGTGAATGAATGAATGAATGATTGAATGAATTGATGAATTCATTTGCATAGATGAACGAATGAATGATTGAATGAATGAATGAATGAATGAATGAATGAATGAATGAATGAATGAAATGAATGAAAATGAATGAATGAATGAATGAATGAATGAATGAATGAATGAATGAATGAATGAATGAATGAATGAATGAATGAATGAATGAATGAATGAATGAATGAATGAATGAATGAATGAATGAATGAATGAATGAATGAATGAATGAATGAATGAATGAATGAATGAATGAATGAATGAATGAATGAATGAATGAATGAATGAATGAATGAATGAATGAATGAATGAATGAATGAATGAATGAATGAATGAATGAATGAATGAATGAATGAATGAATGAATGAATGAATGAATGAATGAATGAATGAATGAATGAATGAATGAATGAATGAATGAATGAATGAATGAATGAATGAATGAATGAATGAATGAATGAATGAAATGAATGAATGAATGAATGAATGGAATGGAATGAATGAATGAATGAATGACTGAATGAATGAATGAATGAATGAATGAATGAATGAATGAATGAATGAATGAATGAATGAATGAATGAATGAATGAATGAATGAATGAATGAATGAATGAATGAATGAATGAATGAATGAATGAATGAATGAATGAATGAATGAATGAATGAATGAATGAATGAATGAATGAATGAATGAATGAATGAATGAATGAAATGAATGAATGAATGAATGAATGAATGAATGAATGAATGAATGAATGAATGAATGAATGAATGAATGAATGAATGAATGAATGAATGAATGAATGAATGAATGAATGAATGAATGTTAAAACCCTCTAGGCCCCGTGCCGAAATTGGGTAGCTGTTCTGAGGTCCTTGTTGGTGTTGCTTCCCAAGTTCCATTGATCGCCATTTGGCTCAAGACACAATTGAGGTTCAAGATCTGATGTGTGACTGCATACATACGTGATCGGCATTGAGAGCGAAAACACTTCGCTTGCGCTGCATTTGTCAGGACTACTGTTGTAACTATCATTCCTTCTCCCTTACAACGTTTACACGGGTTCGGCTATAACGGCATCGTCCGTATACACCTTTCTACGTGGTTGGTATTACAGCTTGAGGGTTCGGTGCATAGCGTCCCACGGGACGTCACCTTGCCGTCTCTTGACAGGTTATCAGCCGTAACTACAAGCTCTACACTGGACTGGGAGACAGCTGGTTTATTGCGGGTACAGGGACAATAAAGGAACGATAACCTACACAGTACAATGGCGTCTTCGGCGAGCCCAAGTACTGCAACTTTTGGGAACAGCAGCTCAGAGGGATCCAATGGATTGATGGCTCTTCCTGCGGTGATGGATATGATTGCAGATTCACAGGATGAACCTGGGAGCGGAGGTTCCGCGCTATTCAGCGACATATCTACTCCCACAAGATCATGGAAGCAGATCGATGTTCATCAGGAGTCGAAGAAAAGAGAATCCCCACCGAGAAGATCATCATCTTCGCCTGCGACACCACGGACGTCGCAGAAGGGCGTGAGATCGACATCGAAGGGTGGGAGGTCAAAATCACCCACCAGTGCAGATTTTCGCGCCGTGATCAAAGAGAAGAATAAGATGGAGGTGGAGATCGGGGAATATCAGAAGACACTTGATGAAATGTCGGCAGCAATGGCGAATCTTAACCAAGAAGACTATGGAAGCACCATCCGGATCCAGGAGCTGGAAAGACGATGCGAGATTGCCAGCAAGCAGTCGGGACATCTAGTGAGTCACCACCAACACCACATGGCTGAGGCATGGCGCAAGTTTGAGGAAGAAGCCCAACAGATGCGCAAGGTGGAAATGAACGCATTTCAGTACGGGGAGAAGAAAGACATGGAGTCGAATATTATAATGCAACAGATGAGGCAAGCTGAAGGAACTATCATGGAGCAGAAGCGGGAGATTGCATTGATGAGATCCTACATGGCAAGCGAGAAGTCGGCCGCGCAGGAATCAGCTATACGTGCAAATCAGATACACCGTGAGGCTTCACAACAGATATCAGCTTATCAGCAACAGATCAGAGGCATAGAATCTTCTACATCTATCGAGAAGTTCAACGAGGAGGAGATGGTCCAAAGTCTGAAATCACAGTTGGAGCATGCACTCGTCAAGCGCCCCGAGACGTACTCTTTGGAGGACTCCAGGGAACAGCTGATGGCGAGGCTGAATGACGTTACAGTATTTGCGGAACAGGAATCGAAGAGAGCAGATTGCTTGCTTCGCGAAAAAGAAGAGATCGTCAAACAGTATGAGTCCGACGTGTCGATGAAGGACCAGATGATTGCTGTCGAAGGTGGTCATCGTCAGGATGCGATCTTGGAGTTAGCCCAGGTCAAAGAAGAGAAACAAGAGGAACGGTGCACGATGGACGAGAAGTCGAAGGAGGCTGAGTACTGGAGATTGACGGCTAAGGGAATGTACGATGAGTACCTCGAGGAGATGCATGAGCTTCAGGGGCAACTGAAGGAAAGAGAGGCGACGCTCAAGCAAGAAGAGAGTTTTGTACGCCAACTCGATGCTGACAACGAGGAACTACGTGCACACAAGAAGCTGGAGACACAGGAAGCCTCCAGCAGCAAAGATGGACATCGTGAACGAGCAGTAGTGAAACGCGCTGAGGGAGGAACCCAGGCTAATTCGAATAGGATAGACAAGAAGGTGGCTGGGTTAATCCCGTCATCGTCTTCAAATCAAATCCCTAATTCGTCGCTGATGCCAGGTTCGATCCTCTTTCCGTCTTTCGGTGATCCAATGATCGATGTACACCTATCCCAGATGCAAGGGGTTGTTGGGCATGTCCCACAATCCACTACTACGACTGGTGGTGGTGATGGGGGGGGAAACAACGGTACTACGCCCCCATTGGATTACGGTGGATTCCCGCCCAATGGGAATGGGCAGGGAGCGGGTCGACGTCAGTTGAGCCTCGCTGGTGGCGGAGGAGGACCTCCGGATGATCCACCCGATGATGAGGATGAGGATGACGACGACGAAGGAGATGAGGAAGACGAGGAAGAAGAAGAGGAAGAAGACGATCGGACACGGAGGAGACGAAGGAGATCGAGAGATAACCGAGAGATCAAGAATGATCGACCGAGAATCTCGAGGAAAGAGGCCGAGAGAGTATCTATTCCGGCCTGGCCAAAGATCCATCAACTTGACACCTGGAAGATGCAACTGCTGATGAATGTTCTGAGCGCATGTGCAGATCCAGATACCGACGCATGGACGAAATGGCTGGAGCAGGCTCTTGGGTTGAACCCAGACCTGGATTTGCTTAGCGATTCAGGTGGCGACAGATTTGCTACGATAGATATTAAGATGGCCATGGGCATGCAGAACATGCTGAAACAAGCACCTGACGAAGCCAAGGACGTATACCTCGATGCTACACGACACTCTGAACTACGACATCAACAAGGGGTGATCGTGAAGGGACGAGAGTTGGTGGCATTAGTTATGCAATCATTCAGAACTTCCGATAGAACGGATCTTGTCTACCACATCGAGCATTATTCAACCTTGACTTTCCTGGCGACAAGAACTTGGTCATGTTCAGGAACAAATGGTATGATTTGCTGCTGAAGATGAGGAGCGAGGACAGACCCAGTAAGCTGGCTCTCAGAGACATCCTTTACAGGAAGATCAAAGGGAGCAAGAAGATGGAGTTCGGCCTCAATGCCTACCATAGACTACCGGACAAGCATCCTCAGAAGACGTATGAATTCTTATTGGCGTTGATCGACTATCAGATCAAGGCAGATCGGGAAGACCTGATGCTCGACATGAAGGAGAAATCGGTCAAGTCGATGATGAAGTCAGGCGGGAAGGATGCGGCTCCAGCAACTGGCAAACAGGAGAACCAGGGTGGCAAGGGCAGAAAGGGGAAACCCGGTGGACCTGATGCCGCTCCTGTGCTCCCAAAAGCCAAGGCAAAGGGCCACGCTGGCAAGAACGGCAAGTCCGACGGTGCCAGCGACAGAGGCAAGAGTCCGGGCGGAAGCAAGGATAACCCCTGCTGGTACCACTTCAAATCGGCGAAGGGGTGCGTGAAAGGAAATGAATGCACTTTTTCCCACAGCAAGAAGACGGAGCACAAGTTGGAGAGCATGTCCAAGGGGAAAGGAAAGGGCAAATCCAAGTCCAGATCATCGTCACCAAAGAGAGATGATGGAGCATGCTTCGCGTTTCAGAAGGGGAAGTGCGATAGGGGAAGCGCTTGTAAGTACAGGCATGAGCTCATCAAGAACAATTCAGCTCCAGCAACGTCAAATGACAAGGCACAAGCCAAGTCGAAGGCTGCCGCCAAAGCCGCAGCGCCTGCCATTGTGAGGAGGGCCATCGCGATGCCTGCGATAGTCCTGAAGCAATCGGCTCCTGCGGGGAAGGTAAGCTTCAAGAAGGACGTTGATCATGTCGAACCGGACGAAGCCGAGACTATCTACCACGAGCACGATGACGACGCGATGAGCGAATCATCGAGATGGTCTGGCGAGTCCGAGATCCCCGAGAAAATGGTGTGGTTCAAGGAAGTGCTCGACGTCGACGAGAATGGGGAGATCACCTACCTCGAAGACGAGAGAAGGCAATGGGAACGAAAAGGGGAATGGTACGGTTATGAGGACAATGAGAATGAGCCTTATCAGTACGTGTACGTCGACGAGAAGAAGTTCAAAAGCAGTGATCATCGTGAATTATCAGCCTATCAAGTCCAACGATCATTGATACGTGCGAAGATACTGAGAGAAGTGGTGGATGATATATATAAGAAGCACTACTTCCCGGTGACCAAGGAGAGCAGCATAATGTTCGAGTATGATCGGAACAAGGACGAGATCAAGGAATCGGCTGTCGACTGGAAGAAGCAGCATGGTATGCCGAAGAACGTTTTCGCCATGTCAACGTGCATCAGCAAACGGGTGAAATGGTTGATGGACACCGGATGTGGTCATGATCTCATCGGAAGAGCCAAGGCGAAGAGCCTGGGTGTCGACATCGTGAAAGATGACGACGAGATCGTGTTCCAGACCGCGAATGGTTCCACTTCCACATCTGATGTGGCCAAGATAGTCGTGGACGAGTTGGACGAGACTGTCGAGCCGCATGTATTGGATGAGACACCCACGGTATTGTCAGTGGGGAGGAGATGCATGAAGATGGGTTATGCATTTCACTGGATGCCTGGTAAACTACCTTTCATGGTTACGCCAAAGCAGGGATTCGTGCACTTGCAGGTCAAGGACGACATCCCGTACCTAGTGAGTGATGGTAAACTTCGGAGTAACAGGCATCGCCCTACGATAGACGACCTCAAGGAGCACTTTTCGGAAGTATTGGCGATGGTAACGAACGACGAGGCAGATCAGGGAGGTGACGATGAGAACGACGTCACACCCGCCGCTGTCGGTGAGTCCGCAGAGGCCGAGGGCGAACACCACGACGGGGCATTCGACTTCGGGCCACCCGGAGGAGCCGGTCCGGTACGTCCGCCTCCCGTGGCTGAGGAAATACCTGTAGATGTTGGGTCAGTCCCGCATCGACATGGTGATGCCGAAGCTCACGAGGAAGAGGTTGATGAAGATGATCCAGATGCCGGAATCGAAGTAGACGTGTACGAAGGATCATCAATAAAGAGGAAAGTGGGAGTCCTCAAGAAGGACGCCAATTCCATAGCTCATTTGCTTACACACAGATACCGAAATCCCTTCTGCGAATCATGCGTCAAGGCAAAGATGAGACACTTCAGATCACGAACGGGAGCATTCAAAAGAGAAGTGAAGACGTTCGGTGACCTGGTGACGTTCGACTTTGTGACGGCATCAGGAGATCATGAAGTGGAAGGCAGGTATGCGCTCATCATCCGGGACATATATACCGGAATTATCATGGCTTATCCCACCGCGAGAAGAGACACTGACTCAGTCGTCAGGGCTATCAAGCACTTCTGCGGGAGGAGGAAATCAAGCAGGTATATTCGGATGACGGCCCGGAACTGATCAATGCGTGCGTGGAGCTGAAGCTGAACCACGACCTATCGCTGCCTGGACGGCCGCAGAACAATTCCCTTGCTGAAAGAACAAATCAATTCATCATTGACCAGACTTCGGCTTGTCTAGTACATGCCGGTCTACCCACGTGTTATTGGGTGCAGGCCATCACCACTCTGTGCCATCTCATGAACATCGAAGAGGTGAACGGATCGAGTGCATGGATGAGGCTGCATGGCGAGGAGTTCAAGGGCGAGAAGATACCTTTTGGTGCGCTAGTGGACTTCAAGCCGAGCGAAGCACGAGGGGGAAAGAGGGAGAAGTTCGAGCCGAGAGGGGAAACTGGTATATTTGCTGGATATGTGTTGAGCACCGGTATGCATTGGGCAAACAAGTATCGTGCTTGGGCACTTACTGCATTTGCGGGTGCAGAGCTGAACATCAAGAAGGCAAAGGTTCCACCTCGGTTGAGAATGCCACATCAGACGGAGAGGATGATTCTGAAATCTCCTCTGACATTCCCAATACAACAGAAGTACAAGGTTGCCAACGAGACTTTGGAAGGAATAGAGATGTCTATCGATGCAATCGGTCTGGATGCACGTGACCGCCTGATCGAGGATGAGGACTACGAGCCTGAATTGCTGCAGAGTGACGAGAAGCGACTGCTTGACGATGAGGTCGATCAGATCGCTGGTCTACTGCTCGACGATGGCCCGGAGGTAATCGCCGGAGATCGGGGGGATCATGCAGGAGAAGAAGATGCTAGACCGAGCTCTTCAAAAGGGAAGGGAGATGGACACCCTAAGGGCGATGAGAAGGTTGTAAAGTCCGACCTTCCACACGTGTCAGTTGGACTACCTGGGGATGGCATCACGTACGTCAACGACGATGGCAAGGAGGTTAAAATCGACAAGGCCGGAAGACCGTATCCTGTCGGGAAGGATGGATTCAGGCTAATGAAGACATCGAGACCTCCGGAGTTCACTCCTGAAGAATGGAAGATGATGAGTAAATATTACACCAAGGAAGAGAAGGCCGAGGTGAAGGGCGGTGGCAAAAGGAAAGAAGAAGATCCCAAGAGTAAAGAGTCTGATATTTCCGCGCCGGCAGAGGCACGGACATTACAGATGCCCGGTGGTAAGAGAATTCGAGCGATGCTTCGGAACCGCTGGGGTGGAGTAGAATGGCAGTACAATTGGGGATTGCGGAAGAACATATCAAAGATCAAGAACCCAATGGATGGGAAGCACTTGGCTGAGCTTGAATGGGTCAGGATTGTTGTTAATCCTGTCGACGGGGTGGTTGTTCTCATGGATTCCAAACAGTCCCAAGACGTCATGAGACGAAACGTTCAGCTTGAGAAAGAATTTGAGTGTCTGGTGGTAATTTATGCCTGGAAGTTCAAGTCTGAGGAGCGATCAAAGTCGACTCCAAACTGGACGAAGGCGGTTGCATCAGTCATGGAGAGTCATAAAGACGAAGCTGAGACAGCATCGGGGACGGATCCATCGGTCGACGAATCGACGGACCTCACCTGGTATGAATGGGAGGAGTCTGCTGAGATAGTTTCTGGAAAAGTGCCACTCGCAATGCCTGCGATAGGCGAGGACGGTGAAGCCAAGAAGTACCCATCGATGCCGTGCGTGACTTCTGAGCGAATACAGCACAGAGAGAAAGCTGTGAAAGTTGTACGATTCTTCGACGCTTTAGTATCCAGGCCGGTAGGCCGGAAAGAGATGTTGACCAACCCTGATGCATTGGCATCAATGAAGAAAGAGTGGTCGGGATTAATCGACCAGGGGGTCTTCGATCTTGGCGCGGTGCGTGAATATGACGCTGTAGCCAGAGAAGCAAAAGCGAAGGGGGAGGAAATACACATGGCTCGCGCACATGGCATTTGCGTTGAAAAGCACTCACAGTTGCCTGTTGGTGATCCTAAGAGGAAGTTCAAGGGTAGAGGCGTGTTGCTGGGGAACCAAGTGAAGAACCAAAGCTTTGAGGCTGCGATGTTTCAAGATTTGGGGAACTCCCCTGCTTCATTTGAAGCCTCGCGTTGGGCGGATTTTCTGGGTTGTCATGATGGCTGGGATGTGCAGATGGCCGACGCTGTTCAGGCGTATATACAGGCCACCTTGAGAGGCACGCCGTGTTGGATTGAATTGCCACCGGAGGCCGTGCCAAGTGAATGCAAATGGGATAAGTACAGAAGACCAGTCGTCCCGTTGAGGAAGGCGCTGTACGGACACCCAGATGCGGGAACATTTTGGGAGCAGCACTGCGATGAGTCGGTGCGTGCCGTTGGTTTTGAGCCCATCGGCGAAGAATGGCCTTCAGTGTACATTCATGAAAAGCTCCAGCTTGTTCTGGTTGTGTATGTCGACGACTTCAAAATGGCAGGGCCGCAGAAGAACCTTGCCCAAGGGTGGAGCATGTTGCGTACACGTTTGAAGATTGAGCCCGAGACTGGACTTGACATGTACCTTGGTTGCAATCAAAGCAAGGGAAACGTCACTCTCGGGAACGGACACCGAGTAACAACGGTGACCTATGACATGGAACAGTTCCTACGTTCCTGTGTCGACCGCTATCTTGAAGTGGCGGGCGACGTGAAGTTGAATAAGGTTGTCACCCCTGAGTTGCATGAAGAAACAAAGAATCACGTCTCACGGAAGCCTGCCAGAGAGGGGCCGTCAGTCGTGTGCAATTGGTGTAACAATCTTGTGCCCACCGACGGTTCTGCCACAGTGCCGGACCAACGGGGAGGGACTCCTGAGTTGGCCATGAAGGAGCCCGTGCGTGGACACCTTGCTCCGCATGCCGCTAGCGTACTGATGAAGTTGCTGTACGGTGCGCGGATTGCTCGCTTCGATTTGTTGCGGCAAGTGAATCGCCTAGCACGGAACGTGCATAGGTGGACTGACTCCGATGATCGGGGTTTGCATCACTTGATGTGCTATGTGCATCATACCAAACATTGGCGCATGGTCGGTTGGGTTGGAGACCCTATGGACGATGTGCACTTGGCCTTGTATGCGGACGCTGACTTTGCGGGATGCATTGACTCGCTGCGTTCCACCTCCGGTGGACACTTGAATATACAAGGGCCTAATACCCGGTTTCCGTTGTCTGGCAGCTCTAAAAGACAGGGTTGTGTGAGTCACTCCACTCCCGAGGCCGAGATTGTTGCGGCCGATGTTGCCATGAGATCGATGGGTATGCCCGCTCTCAAGCTGGTAGAGCGGATTCTCAAGAAGTCACCGAACTTTGTGTTCTATGACGATAACAAGGCTATGATCGGTGTCGTGCGATCGGGGAGGAACCCCACGATGCGCCACCTTGAGAGAAGCCATGGTGTTAGCATTTCGTGGATGCATGAGATGTTCACACGTGATTACATGTACTTGGCGTATGAGGTCACCGACAGGATGGCGGCCGATATTTACACCAAGGCGTTCAATGATGGGCGCAAATGGAAACATGCATGTTTGCAGATTGGTCTACTTGACCCGAGCTTGCTGTCTGACCCGGATACCCTCAAGGCGCTCACACCCACGTGTGATCCCATAAAGGGGACCATGCAGACCGCTTCGGGGACAGTTGACGGAGTTCCAACATTTCCGTACACACACATACCGATCATGCCCCCGGACCTATGGTGGTCTGGATTAACATCTAAAGAGGGATTGCATGAGCATGAAGGACATGATCCGGTTGTTGTTGCCAAGGGACCCAGATTGATGCGTGTGAAACCTCCACTCGCGGTTATGACACCGTTTGGGAGCAAGTGGCTTCGTTCCACTTGGTTTCTGAAGAATGGGTCATGGCTCAAAGTTGAGGATAGAGTTGACCCGGGGCTACAATGTGTGCGAATTGATGGTTGGGTTGAACGCGCAGTTTGGCAGTTTCATCCCGTACCGGTCGCTGCACCGGCGCGGGAACGGTCTCCACGACCACGACCAATTCACGTCGGGTCCGGGGATGTTGACATGCAGTCCGTGCTGGCCGCATTTGTTGAAGAACTGTCGAACGAGCGCATAGAGTTGAAGTGTGTTAACGACCTTGCTTTGGAAACGTTGCTCCGATTGAAATTGCTCATGCGTTGTCTGCATATCAATCACGAGCAGCTTGTCCCTGGTCGTTGTTTTGTTCCGTATCGCATTGCGGTGAAGCACAAGCCACAGTTAGCGCCGGGTATTGAACTCGCGATGGTCAAACACGACGGTGGTGTGCTTCGCGCTCCTGTTCATGTCTCGCTTCCTGGTATGAGAACTCGCACAGTCGTCACTCTTTACAGTGTTGACTTGGCTCGGCCCATCGTGCTGATGGCATGTTCCGAACCACGTAACTGGTTCACTGCTCTTGCCCGCCATGACGGGCCGCAGGTTGTCACCATAACTCTGGTTGATGACTTACTGAGCGAGTACGGGGGGAGAATCGCCAGACATGTGCTTACCAAACCTTCCGATTTGTTGTTCTTCGCCGGGCCTTGCACGGGGGGATCATCATGGGCACGCCTCAACAAGACTCGCGGAATTGACACCGCAGAGAAAATCGAGGCCAAACAAAGAGAATTTTGGAGATTATTTGAACGGTTCGTTGAAATTAAACGGCATGCCATGACAAAACGAGCTGCGATTTTGTTTGAGTTGCCTGGAAGTTGTGATTATTGGAAAGATGAGAGACTGCATGAGGTCGTGCATGATGGGACTAGTCACGAGTTTGATGGGTGTCGCTATGGCTTGAAACAAAGATATGCAAAGAAACCCATGCCAATCAAGAAACCATGGAGAGTTGTCTCATGGAACTTTGAACTTGGTGGCTCGTTGTCTAAGAAATGCAATGGAAACCATGAGCATGGACCTTGTGCTGGTCGTGAAACCAAAGAAACCCAGTTGTACACGTCTATAATTGTGGGTGTGATCCTTCGCCGTTTTCGTGCTCGAGCAAGGTGCCTCAAACCGGCACCGTTGAAACTCGCTCTTGCTTGCATTACGCGAAGGAGATCGCGGAAGCACCAAGCTACTGCGAGCGAAATCTGCACCACCCCAACTGCACAACCGAGGTGCTGGGCCAGTCCCGAACCTCTGGTGCATACGGGGAGCTGGGTCAGTCCCGAACCCCAAGCTTCAAGGAGGAGCTGGACGAGTTCGTCACCTCAATCTGAAGCTGGGATCGTATTGGGACAATTCCGTGGCTTCATTTGCAGCTGCTTATTTTGGGTTTTCCTGGTTCTGGAGAATATCATCAAGATGACTGCCAATCCGAATGTCGTCAATACGAATGAGTTCTTCTGCGTGCCTGTTGGGAAATCTAGGCAAGCGGCAATCTTCTTGGGAAATTTGGTGAAGAACGCCATCGAGGATGGCAAGAGGATGCCCAAGAGGATGGAGATGAACAGCGACCTGGGTATGTGCGTGAAGTGGATCGAGGACATCGGCGTCCCCGCTATTTATGCATACTCTGCGTACTATTCTGCCAAGGGCCGCGGGATGATGAAAGGTGAAGGGCAGTCTATGAGGGTTGCCTTAGAGTTCATCAGCAAAGTTTTCGGACAGCTTTCTGCCGACGAATGTATGCTTGGATGGAGGGAATTCTGCAGCAAGGGAAAGAAGATCGTGTCGGCGCTGAACCAACTTTGCGGTGAGGCGACGATGCTGGCGAAGAACCCCGAGTTGCTCAACGTAACCAAGTACTGCATGGAAGGGGCGGATATGTTGAGATCAATCGCGAGCATCTGGGATCTCGCATTAGGCGTGGCCGAGGACAACGATGAACGGTCGTTCAAAGCAGCATTCCACCAGAACACCCCGGTTGGGGAGGTGTACAAAGAATTCATCAACGACGAGTCATCTAGGGCATCGTCATCGAGAAGGTGGAGGAGCTCCGAGGAGTTCCAGACGACTGCAGAGTTTGAGAGGCACGACCGGAGAATCGCAAGATACAGGGATCGAAACTGGGGGAAAGTGTTCACGTTGAGCGTGATCAAGGCTCCCAAGATCGACTCCTACGGTCGTGGTTCCAAGGACGACTACCAGAAGAATTGGGACCTTGGGTTGGTCTACCAGAATGAGCTGCAGGCATCGATGAAGAACCTCGCATATGCACTGAGGAGGGATGAGAATGCCAGCCAGAACAACCTATTGCGCTGGATGATCTGTGGGTCAACCCCCAGTGACATCTCTGACGCGTGCATCGGAGCGGTCAATTCGCTCATGTGCGTCTCTTTCATCATGAGGAGATTGCAGCCATTGCTCGGTGAGAAGGACTCCAAAGATCAGTCGTATACAGCTTATTTCCGTCCAGACAAAAGGGAGCTGAACGATCTCTACCGGGAGATTGAGTACGCCAGGGATTTCCTATGGTGCATCGATATGATCTATGAGTCGAAGCTGCCTGCGATGAACATCAACTCCATCAGTTTGGCACCGCACGCGGCTGACAGGGCCGCTGAGAACCAAGATCGGCGCAAGTGGGTAAGCTGGATGAAGGAGATCGAGAAGAAGGCCGAGAAGGACGTCATGATCGAATTCTTCCAGAATAAATACTGCACGATTCATGAAATCGAGAGGGAACTGGAGAAGTACCCCGAGGATTTCGTGGTTGGGGAAGAGCCGACATGGTGGGTGATGGGCTCATCGAAGACGGAGCCGCCACGGAAGACGGAGCGACAGCAGAAGTCGGCATCAAGCTCCGGGCAAAGGAGTCAAACCGCTGGTGGGCCAGTCCCCCAGCCGGGAGCTCCAAGTGGGGGGTCGCAAGCCAGCGATGCTGTCAAGATCGACAACGAGATCATCGACTCCATTTTCCGAATGAACTCTGGCGGTGACGACGACAGATGGGTAATTATCAACCCAACTGCTGGACACGATACCTACACTTCATTCGAAGGGGGTACCACTTTGGGCGGCGCGACTGTCAATGTGAAATTCAACATAGACAACAATACGGGGTACCCAATCATACAAACTGTATTTGGGCCGTGTCTTGCAGAAGGCAAGAAGGCAACGTATTGGGAGTGTATGCTGAGATGCCTGACCTCTTCGCTATTGCACTTCGAGGAGAAGACCAGCGCGGAGAAGATCATTCTTTCCTATGTTGGGAAGGGAAATGCGGCATGGCTACAGCTGTATGCTTTCTTGTGTGCCCAAACAGGATGCTTGATTACTGGACGCCTTCCGGGCGCCAAAGCCATCAACGCGTTGATTCAGGCGGAGAAGAACCCGGACAACGCACCTGGACAGTTGAACCGGATTATCAATAGGCAGAAGAGGAGCCCCATTGGCGAGGCGACGATTCGCGACATGATGATCCACAAGAAGAGCTTCTTGGTCCTGGATTGGCCCCTGAGGGCCGTCAACTCGAAAGGGAGCACGAAGACCTTCCAGATGATGGTCAACGAACAGGGATGGACAAACATCGAGGAGAGATCATACTATGGGTCGAGTGAGCAAGTCTCCTCACCCAACGACACGTTGAATATCATCTCCCGATTGCAGAAGCTGGATAAGCTCATCGCTGAACGGCGGAGGCGAGACATGGATGACTCACCAATGTCGGTGCACATCTGGATGTCGCTATATGATTGGGTGTGCATGAGAGGATGCGGATGGCAGGTGACCGCCAACCCCATCATCGACTCCCTGCAGAAGGCGATATCTGACCTCGTCAACACATGCAAGGGCCTGGTCGTGGTGAGCGTGAATCGCGATGTTGCTTTCCATGGTGGAAGAGGGGACTTGGGGACGATCGCCAACAAGGTTAGCGAGATCTGCAAGGCGGCAGGCGCGCTGGTGACCGAGAACGATCGCCTGTGGCGCGTGGTCCATGCGCTCACAGGAAAGAACTACAAGATCCCTGGGAGCTCGAACTTGCAACACTTCCTCCTGAAACGACTGCTGATTGAGAAATCCATCGATGCGGTCGCACCAAGCAACGCGTTTGTGTGTGAGCTGGAAGGGACGTGCATAAACGAGCCCGACCTTCGATTCAACATCCCGAAGAACATGGAGGAATCGAAGGTGAAATTCGAGTACAAGCCGACCTTCACTGCACAGTCGAAGAGGAAACAAGAGCGGCAAGATGAAGGACACGGCGAGCAGGATGCTTTTGGGAAAGCCGATGCCGGTGATCAACGTCTTCGATGGTATACGGTCACGGAGCTCAGCAAGTTTATCTGCGAACTTTGCGCTAAAGAGATGCAGATGAGCAAGTCGAAGGTGCTCGGACCGAAGTCGAAGTACAATCCCTCTTCTTGCGTGAACTGTTGCGCGAACTGGAACGCGGACACGAACGGTATTGCAATGTCTATCGAGGGGAAGAAAATGTACACGCGCCTCTTCGCGGAATGCGTGGTGGCAATCCCCGACCTTCAAAACCTCATGGTGGACGTCAACAATATCCAGGCCATGATCACGATCATACGGGAGCTCGCGTATTCAAAGCTGAAGAAGGAGCTTTCTCACGTGGGATTCGTGAGCATGACTGTGGATCAAGCAGCGCAGTTCTACAACAACGGTCACGGGAAGCAATTGTGCGCATCCCGGGATGTGATCGTGTGCAAGAATTCCGAGGGAGTCGAGGAGAGGATGTCCATCTTCTTGATAGGCAAGGATCTTGGCAATGTGGCATATTCGTCATGGATCAAGAGTGTGCTCGACCAAGGAACGATGTATGAACTCCTGGGACAAACCACGAACGAGGAATCCTTGGGAGACGTCGTCGAGATGGTGTTGGGATTCTTTGAGGTGATGTCGTACTTCCAGCACGAACTGCCACTGTGGAAGGATGCATGGAAGATCAAGAGGGAGTTCGAGCAGTCAATAGTGCGACACCTCGCTGGGAACGTGACCCACACGACGGGCCAGAACAGAAAGCGGAACAGACCGTCCGCACAGCTCGGCGTGCCCACGAAGGAGGTGCTTGACATCATGAACAAGGTCAAGCCCAGACATCCACGATCCCTGATCACCGAGCCCTCTGCACAAGGTTCCAAGAGAAAGGCCACGGAGGGCGAAGATGAGGGTCTTGGTCAAGCACCAGACCCGAGTCGAAGTTCTCAAACCAATACTGAGAAGGAAGACAAGAAGCAGCGTGTGATCGACGGGCGGAGAGCGGCACTAGGATTCCTGGAGTCAATGGAGAAGTGCATGGGAGATATGGGGATCTGTAAGAAGTGCGCGAACCTGGCCCACGACGGCGACTGCAAGGACATTGAGGAGGCTGCTGGAAATGAGAAGGCGATGAAGGTGCTCCGTGAGCTACTCAGCAGTGACCCTATTTCATCTGATGAAGACATGGGGGATACGGAGGAACCGTCCTCATCAACGTCCAAGGAAAGAAAGAAAGGAGGACAAGCAGGGAAAGAAACAATTGAGATGTACAGCTACACTATTAATTTGGTGGAGATGGCTGACACGGCTGAGGGAGGAGAGCTACAATGTGGTGGCGTCGACCTCACATACAACCCGTGCGGGGACAGCAGGACATTCAAGAAGACGCTTGAGATGGGATGCGACACCATCCCGTGCTACATCCCGAAGTACGGCGACATGATTGATGTGCATATGCCACGGGCATACGCGTCTATTGTTGACCCCAGGTACTTTCCCAGAGGTGCAATCCTTGAGCAAGTGGACGTGATGCAACTTGGCAAGAGTGTCAACTTCTGCATTGCTCCTTTCGACGGTGCTCCACTATGCAGGATTGGTGATGATCGCTCGGTATTTACTACAAGGGACCAAGCAAACCAGCTATCTCACGACCTATGCAGAGTCCTTCGACACAAGATCGGCAATTGCCGAGGAAGTGCTTTCAGGTGCGACGAGGGTGGATGGGTCGACATTGATGCTGTCATTGACGACCGGAACAACGACATATTCCCACCATACACCACGAGAGCGAAACGATACATGGGCATCATGGAGGTGATCAAGTGGCAGGAATCCGGAAGCAAGAAATCGAGATTCCAGGTTCTGGCAGCAAGGTTTCCGAGCATCATGAACCCGAACGACACGAGGGCAGCCAGGGAGGAAATGACCAAGGCTGGCGTGGATCGGGACGACATCGACAGGATGTTCAACAGATGCGATGGATGGTACAGACCTTGGTGCATCCGAGTCACAACCGGTCACAGTGATTTTGGATTCATGAGCTCATCCGCACTGGCGAATAGGTATTCCGCAAGAATGGGTGATACTCTCGGAGGAGCATTCCATGTGACGTATGTGGAAAACCTGCCAAGCATCGTACGCTGTGGGCGAGTCCCCGGCGGAATCGATGGCGGTAACAGGCTAGCACTGCACTTCGGGGCATTTGCTCCATGGGATGAGATGAACGTGGCGACGAAGACAACGCTACGGAACGTGAGGAGAGGGGATCCGATTGCGATCATCTATATTCCCAGTGCAACCCTCGCGCGGTATGGGGCTGGAGTCGCGGCTAATGGGACTTTCATGGTCTTTGACGTGATCCCGTTCTATGAGGTCAAGTCCATTTGGATTGGCAAAAGCAATGGAGGGAAGCGCCTGGAGTACGCTGACATCAAGAGGGCGTACTCGAAGTGTGTGGAGAACGAGATCTGCCCTGGCTTTGTCAACTCTTCCCAAGAGTCGGCTGCGATGTTCCTCCAGAACGTCGCAAAGATCAGCGAGAGGATGCCGGAGACTGAGACAGGTGCCGATAATCTGCACTACATCGTTGACATGGTTAATCGTGCCTGCGAACTCTATCGAATCAACAAGATGGAAGAGTTCAATGCACAGGTCAACGAGGTCCGGGACGAAGTCAGCAAAGTCGTCATCCTGAATGATGAGACATGGGAAGGACTGAGGTGCCGGATATGTCCATCATGTGCGACCGCGATCCCCACCTGCTTCTGCTTATGCCTGGAGTGCGAGGCACAACTGATCTCCATCGGAAGATACTACATTCACATCAAATCCGATGACGAGGAGGACAACCAAAACCCCAACGTCTCTGGAGATGCCAGGCGTGCACAGGAAGAAGCTAACCACGATGCGGCAGCACAGGAGGATGAGGACGAAGCGGAGGAAGTTCCGGGAGAAGATGACGACATGGACACGCAAGGATATACATCCGGCTATGCGTCAGAAGAAGAAGACGGCGGTTGGCATTACCGCGACACCGATCTGACGTCACGGGACATTATAAGTTCCCAACGGATGGCGATCTGCCTTGACGAGCCGCGTGAGGCTCAGTACATGGCAGGATTTATCGCACTCCAGCTGTCCAAGATGTGGGGGATGTTTGAAGGTGGTGAGGAGAGAACGATGAATGCCGGACTCGAAGGGAATCCGGGCTGCCCTTATCACAATGATTTCAGGAGGTACCCCAACATCACTGAGCACGATCAGGAAGGTATACTTTTGCCGTCAACAACACTGAAGATTTCTCAATCGGAGAATGTTCGGACAAGAGCCTTCCGATCGGTTGAGGAGCGTGACGAATATATTCGTATGATGGTGAACAAATGCGAGGGACTATACACATTCTACAAGCTGTGGATTGCAGCAAGAATCCTCGATGTCACCAAGGAAGAAATGAAGCTCCTGGTCAAGGACCGAGTGCACCCGGTGGGTGATATTATTTTCAGATGTTTTGCACTAGCTTTCAACTGTAAGTATATATCATTCGTGAGGGATGGCCTAAACCTTGGCAAGATGGTTACACGGTCAACGTGAGCGCCATCATCTCGGCCATCGACCCGAACAAATGCGACACACCCCTGCTGGATTGGTGCCTTCGGAAAGGGCACTGGTTGCCAGAGGACTACAACAAGAAGTGTGTCCGGGCACGAGAAGCCCAGAAGAACTTGGACGAGGAGTTCCGCCGACGTACCCATAGGCTGTCCATTGGGGACAGGTATGCTTCGTGAAGATGCTGATTGCGGTACGATGTGGGTCAGTCCCCATCTGTTACTTGCGTCACATCGACACTGTTTCGGTGGAACGACTTATGTCATGATTTATATTCATGTGTCCAAGATGATTGGATGTGTACATGGTTACATATTCCGACGACTATGACGCTCTGGATATTCATGGATGGAACTATTACCTTATAGATGATATCTTTTCATTATTTATGCATTATCCATGGTATCTGGAATGGCTATGATTTGCATTGATTACTCACCGATGTTTCTTTGCCGGAGATATGCAGACCGATCACAAGCGGGCGCGTCTGGTGGACTTTTGTGGCCAACCCATTTATGGATGACAGCTGCGCGATGCGCAAATGCGGCAGCTGGAATGTTCACTGGCGGTCAAGTGAAGTGGCCACAGTGTATTATATACACCTGCATATGGATGTGTGCTTCGATTGGAGGATGAATGTTTCACTTTTCGCACAATCGAACCCGGCATGTTTCACAGCGAATGAACGGTGTAGTGATAGCAAGTAAAAGAATGCACGACACGATTTCGTAGTTGAAGCCGTGGCCAGTGGAACGTTTTGTGGTGTTTGGACCGCATGATGAACAATGCGACCCAAATGGGGGATGTTAAAACCCTCTAGGCCCCGTGCCGAAATTGGGTAGCTGTTCTGAGGTCCTTGTTGGTGTTGCTTCCCAAGTTCCATTGATCGCCATTTGGCTCAAGACACATTTGAGGTTCAAGATCTGATGTGTGACTGCGAACATTCGTGACGGGCGATAAGAGCAAAACAACTGCTTGCGCTGCATTGTCAGGACTACTGGTGTAACTATCATTCCTTCTTCCTTACAACGTTTACACGGGTTCGGCTATAACGGCATCGTCCGTATACACCTTTCTACGTGGTTGTATTGAAGCTTGAGGGTTCGGTGCACAGCGTCCCACGGGACGTCACCTTGCCGTCTCTTGACAGAATGAATGAATGAATGAATGAATGAAGGAATGAATGAATGAGCAAAAGAATGAATGAATGAATGAATGAATGAATGAATGAATGAATGAATGAATGAATGAATGAATGAATGAATGAATGAATGAATGAACGCATGAATGACTGACTGAATGAGTGAATGAACGAATGAATGAATGACTGAATGAATGAATGAAGGAATGAATGAATGCATGCATGAATGAATGAATGAATGAATGAAAGAAGGCAGGAAGGAATGAATGAATGATTGAATGAATGAATGAATGAATGAATGAATGAATGAATCAAGGAAGGAGAGAATGAATGATTGAATGAAATAATGAAAGAATGAATGAATCAATCAGTCAGTCAGTTAGTCAGTCAGTCGGGTAGTCAGTCAGTCAGTTCAATCAGTGATACCCAGCGATGTTTTGCGCAACAAAGCACCAATGAAACAAAATGAACGACGCCAGAATTGATGAGCAAAAGTGAAGCAAAAGGAAGAGGTGAAACAGCATGAACAATTGGTCACTGAGACCAGTTGAGGGTGCCTGAGCACCTATTTGTTTTTTCATTCATTCTCTCCTAAAATGCGTCATTTTAATATGTTTCACTTTAGGACTTGTTTTGGCGCATGCTTGCAATTTTACAATTCTTGTTGGCACTTCTTTCATGTTTGTTCTTAAAAACCCACGGACGTGAACCTCAACCCACCCTGAACCAAACAGAAAAAACCCAGTCCTAAACAAACCCACGCCAAGATTACATTAAGTTCCACCTAGACCCCCCGCAGCCCAAATACCAACCCCAAACAAACCGCACAGCAACCCTAAACCTAGCCGCAGATAGTACACCCTCGAGCCAACCCGACCCACATCAAAGCAACAACTCACTGTAAACAACTCCATATGCATTAAAACCACCCGAAATGGCTGGAAACAGCTAGCGTTGAGAATATCAGCTTGCGGAACGCGGTTTCTTGTTCCCGGTTGGTGGGTTTGTCTGTGCTTTTTTTGACATGAAACCAACACACAGCTAAAAACTTTTGGAGGGGACCTTTCAACATTTGGAAGTCTCGTATCCTAACGTTCGGCCTTCAATCCTAAGTATCGCAAAGCTCCGGCCCAAGCTGGAAAGATGACCACCGCGCCAGGCTTCATGTGTTTTCCATGGTTGTGCTGTTTGGTTGTGGCCGCGACAACCCTGTCCGACACGGCGCTACAGGAGGCGCGGGGGCTTGAGAGCACATGTGGCTTTTACATGGCGAGACGGTGTAGATGCCCAACACACTTTTCTCAGATGCGGTAGGCATACTTTGAACATATTGTTTTTTTGTTGGTCACGGAGCCTCGCAATGCATGCCCGACACATTTCCGAAGAACGTTCCAAGGCATCTTTGAGGGCACGGAACCTCACCATACGCATGCGTATTGGGTGTATCCAGAACAAGAAAATACTGTTGCAAATACAATATTTTGCAGTTGCCATATTCCAAGGCTTTCATCAGCTGTACGGTGCGTGCGTGTGGAAAGCCCCCCAGACAAATCACCAAGCCAGCGCCGACAGCATCACCGACGCCCCTGCAAACGCTGGGAATGCAGTTGTGGGTTTTGCAAGGTGCAAATAACCGGATTACCCTTTGAAAGCGTTCAAACAGCATGATAATGCCGGGGATGTTATTTGTGATCGCGTGTGCCCAGTTTCACATTTGATGGGATTCGTCTTGAGGCAACTCGCCCAAGAACTTGCCTTGGCGAGCTTCGGATTTTGCGCGGCGTGCGATTCTCGTGAAAGCTAAGCAGAAGCGCAAAAGAACCGCAGAAGCAAACCATCCAAATGTTGTTTCTCAGGCACGGAAGGATACCAGCCTTGCTTGCTGCCCATGCGACAAACAAATTGAGGCCAATGCATTGCCCGAGTTGGCAAAGGGTGAGGAAGAGTTGATGTTCTGTTGCGCGACTTTTAGGACATGGCATGTCTGAGTCCTTCACCCAAACAATGGGACTTCATGTTACTGAACACGAGATGCTCTTGCATGCCTGGGTTGCTCGAGGTTGCTTTCAAATTTTGTTCCCGTGCTTTCCTTGCTGGGTTTATTGAGCCAAGCAGAGCCGCAAAGCGAGCCAAACGCACGTCTGACGCGATTGCACGAACGTGACGGCTGGAGAATAGTTGGGTGCTCAAAATTTCAGAGCTAGGGTTACGCAGGATGTAATCTTTGGTTTCATTTACCAAAGGGCAGTTTTGGGATTCCATTCATTTGAACCACAGCCAGTTGGCCATGGCTAGTGACTGCTTTGGCCGCAGGCTCCTGAGATGATGCTGCTTCAGACGCGGTTGGCTCGCGAGCCCACAGGCGTTTGCGTTCCTCCACCGAACATGGCAGCAGAGGACAGGGTGATCGTTTTGTTTGCAGTTGCACGCATGCGGCTGACCAGGTCACAACTGTAGAACAGAACACCTCACCAGCTTTCGCCCTTTTCATTCTTGTAGTGGTTCGCAACAAGCGTCAAGCGTGAGCAGCTTTTCTTTTTCTTCCTTTGAAAGTACCGCTGCTAGGCTGCGAGCCCTTGGATTTGTTAGCTCGCTTCCAGCAATGTTAGCCCCGGATTAAGCAGAACTCCTGGTTGATTTTCATCGGTGGGTGTCCCCTTTCAGTGCGCGCCGGGTACATAGTCACCGCACGTTTTTGTGCGTGTCCTCGGAGCTCATGCATTAATTGTCAGGCAGTTTGACAAGAATGCATGTTTCTTCTGGGGTTGTGGGACATCCCGGTAACTAACTCACGCTAGCTGAGTCTCAGGCAGTTTTGGACCAAGTCAGCACACATGGCACTTAGCGGATGTGCTTATCATGTGCCAGCGTGACTCTCACGTGATGCGCGTCATCGGGGGTGCTCATTATGCGCTAGCGTGCGTGATGCGCGTGAGCAGGGGTGCGTATCATGTGCAAGCGTGCGTGCAGCTCTGATGTGGTGCGAGTGGGCGGGTGTGCCTATCATGCGCCAACTCGCGCTCTGAGCTCTGACGTGATGCGCGTGAGAGGCTGTGCTTAACATGTGCCAGCGTGCGTGCAGCCCAGCGCGTGAGCAGGTGTGCTTATCATGTGCTAGAGTGCGTGCAGCTCTGACGTGACGCGCGTGAGCGGGTGTGCTTATCATGCGTCAACTAGCGCGCAGCTCTGACGTCATTTACGTGACAGGGCTGTATCTGACGGGGAGTGCTTATCAGCCCAGCATGCGCGCTGACGTGATGCAAGTTACCGGGTGTGCTTGTCATGCGCCAGTGTGCGTGCAGCTCGGACGTGATGCGCGTGAGTGGGTGTGCTAGCGTGCGACTCGGCCATGCGGGCGGGTAAATACCCGTACCTTTTAGTGGTTGGATTCAGCCCTTCGCAATTGACCCTGCGCCACACGCATGCTAGTTTGGCTCAAGGCCCTATCTTGTAGTGGATGCAGCCATCACAAAAAGGACCTAGCAGAGCGCCTTGCAGGTATCCGTTGCACAATTTGCATAACCAGGGACTTCCATTCTCAGTTGAATAGATCGGGGACCTACCAACACATTCTCTACGGTACGCTTGGCGGTGTCTCAATTGTGGTAGCGGAGCTGGTTTTCCGCAGAGATCCAAACACAATGTCATCCGATGGAGAAGGCTTCGTGGAAGCCTATTCAAGTGTTGGCTGTTCAACCGGCTACACTGAAGAGACGCTCAACTTATCGATAAGCAGCCGCCGTCGTACGACGGAAGAGTCAGCTGGTTGATATATGAAGAACTTGTAGATGATTGGGTGACATTCACTACTAAGAGAGGACCACTCCTCAAGAGTCGTCTCACTGGAGATGCCCATATGTACAAGGCAGTCCTCCAGAACGACCTATTGCAAGATCCTAACGAAGGAGTCAGTTATTTCAAGAACACGCTGAAGAAGTTCTTCCTGAAAGGGTCGACCAACGTGTACTTATACAGACTCCTCAGTTTCTTCAACCACTGGAGGCAGAACACCGAGTTCCTCATATTTCATCAAAATTTGAGATGCTCTTGCTGAGATTGAAGGCAGCCTGGATGGACCTGATGCCAGTCCATACGGCGCAGTCACCAGAGTTCATAGCTTCAGTCCAAGAGGCCAACGCAAGAAGAATTGCCGCGCTACACGAGCGCTGCCTCCAGATCTGCTGCAGACAGACAATCCAGAAGTACTCAGGCAGCGCCTTACAGGCATGCAGACACGGCGCCGAGACGCATTTCCCCTCAACAACAATCTCGTTGCGCAGTTTCTCTTAAATGACACGAGAAACATGTCGCTTGAGAAGAACACTTACGAGATGATGAAAACGCAGTACCACGACCTCTTCATCACGACAAGAACATCCATCCAAGATCCGTCCATTCGGCCATCCGGAAGAAACCGAAGCAACACCTTCTCGAGCAAGGAGAATACGAAGGAGAAGAAGGCTTTTGGGCGGAAGACGAAGAAGGACAAGAAGGTTTTATGCCCACCAATGATGAGGAGACATTTTGGGTACTGGAGGAGAATGACGCGTTTATTGCGAGAAAGGTGTCTGGGCGGAATTGCAGATTCAAGAAGAGAAAAGGAAAAGGAAAATCGACAAGCAAAAAGGGTCACCAACAAGGTGGCTTCAAACCCTTTCGAAAAGGTAGCTCTGGCGGGAAGGCCAATATGGCCAGCGAAAATCAGGATCCCTACAACCAGGCATATTGGGGAAAAGGCAAAGGGAAGAAGGGAAAGAAGGGAAAACCGAACAGTATCTCTATGATGGAAACAAAGGCTATCCATCTATGACAATGGCAAAGGAAAAGGCGGACAAGAAGAAGGAAAATCCAAGACGTTCGCAGCCATCGCAGAGAAGACGGAGGAGCAAGCCGACTGCACCATCCACAGAGCCTACATATGCCGGCTGGATAGATCAGGGTTGGGTTGGAGTGAACAAGGCTGGTACTCATCCCATGACTCATCCAGCACAGCGCAAGCGATGATGGCATTCCATGACGCATATGAGCAGCATGAGAAGGACGCCATCCATGAGAAGCTGACCCAAGCTGATGCAGTCAATGACGGCGACAGCAAAACAAAGCCTTTTCGCAACAAAAGCTGATGGCGCCTGTCATCAACCCACAGCACAATCCGACATATGCGATCCTGGACAACGGATGTACCGGATCCTTGGGCCGCTGGCATGCAATCCAGCGTTTTACCCAGGCCATGAAGAACCTTATCTCCTACTCGTACATCCCGGCCGAGACCAAGTTCACTTTTGCAAATAGAGAGACAGCCAAGGTAAACTGGACCTTGCGCCTCAAGTATCACACGACACCTCCATGCAGTACCAACATCGACATCCTTGAACAAGGAACTGTACCGATTCTTCTGAGCATCGGTCAGATGCGGAGCCTGTGCATGACCATCGAGCATACACCTCAATGTGACAAGATCACGTGTAAGGCTTTTGGCATGAATCGTCAGGCAGTTCCGGTATCCGGTACAGGAGATGCACTCGTCGATTTTGCTGAGTAGCAAGAGTGAAATTACATGGAGAGAAGGGCCTCACCAACTACGTTTACGATGATGATGACAGCCTCCAATTCTTGTCGAGGGAACATTCAGTGAGTGAACAAGTCTGTGCATCCAAGGAAACCGAGGCGAAAGAAGAGACAGCGACTTCAAAAAGACTTGGTGCAGGATCACTGGATACTCGACAAGAAGAACAAGCGGCTCATCCGTGTGCGCATTACGCCTCGCAAGGCACTGTTCACACCGACGGGAACACAGGAGTGTCCGGTTAATCCTGACAACTTCAGCCACGAACGTACAACGGAAATCATTGATGCGTCCGAAGGTGGGGATCCAGAAATTTTTGAAGACAGTTGGAGACTTACATCCCAGGCGAACAAACCATTGACCAACCTGTGGACGGGTAAGACCATTTTCACCTTCGGGGAGGACTCGCTGAAAAACAATCAGAATCCGGCTCAGGATCGGCAGCAGACAGGATCATCGACAAGAAGGGCCAGTCGACTTTTGAGCCAGATCCTGCAACGCCATCCAAGAAAGAACCTACTTCACTTCCGCTTGCTTAGGCAGAATTCATCAGCGATTGTCCAAACCAGAAGAGCTGAAAAAGCCCCACCTTCAGCATCATCATATGACTACAGACCAATTTCGATTTAGGACTCGTGCGCTTCACTTACCAAAATCAATTTACGATCTGTTTGACAAGATCAGAAGTGAATGCGAAGTTTGCCAATCAGCAAGACATGCACCTTCATGAAGCAAGACGAGTGGAGTTCGAGCGGACACATTCGGAGACATGACATTCATTGATCACTGTCAGGTTCTCTTGGCACCGGAGAACATATCTTTTTTTTGTCATCCTGGATGGAGCAACAACATTGCTCACCGCCGAGGCAGTGACATCTACGCAGGAAGCCGAGAACATCACTGTCCTCAGGAATTATTTTGACCAGCGCCACCTGCAGCCAAAACCAGTTGTCGGCGATCAAGCCTTCATGACGGAGACATGGGAACATTTCTATCAGTCCCTCGACATTACACCGATATCTTTGGGACCAAATACGCCATGGCCAAATCGAGCTGAAGCAGCAGTTCAGTCATTGAAGGCTCAGCTGAAGATCATGCTCAACTCGACCAAGTCGGGCAATGCACCTGCGACACTGAAGAAAGTGACACACCGACAACTTGTGAAGGCAGCAGCAACTGTCAGAAATCAAACTGTCACCGACGCGGGTGTAGCGCCTCTGGAGCTCGCATTCGGACGAAGACCTGCAGATCTCATCCAATTTGATGTCGCAACACCGACTCAATTGACGATCGACCGGAATGAGGAAGAGCTTACAGAAATCCAGATCAAGCAGCTGTCCAAAGCAGGCATTCCAAGAGGCTCGTCACTTGATCTCGGATCAAGACTCATCAAGGTCAACATGACAAAGGTCAGAAAGGAGGAGATTATTTTTTGTGGGGAAACCTGGAATTGATTTCTTATTGCCTGATGAGAAAGAATTCTTGCAGAAAGAACAAGGAGGTTCTTCCACTGATTCCAAGGCCAGCATCCTCACGACCATTACCCATTGCTGGAAAATCAACTCCACAGCCTGCAGCATCAAGATCTTTGGAGAACATGTTCGTGGAAGATTTGACATGAATCTGAGGGAGCGCGTTGGAACTGTGTACACAAGGGGAAGATCCAGGTTCTCAAGATCTTTGCAGGGAGTGCCAGATTCAGTCAATGCTGTGCACTCTCCGGTCTAAAGGTTGGGCTCCAGTTGACATTCGCAGCGGATTTGACGTAATGACATCCAAGGGACGACAGGAGCAAGCGCCTGATCTCAGTCTCATGGCGCCAGTCTGTGGAGCGTGGTCAAACATGCAGAACATTGAAAAGGAGAGTATGTAAAAAGCGACAGCGCTACATGCCCATGGTCGAGTCTGTGGCATCCCATTGAGCGATATCAGCTGAAGCACAGAAGGTGTTTCATATTTGAAATCCCCAAACACCCAGGCTCTAGAATTTGAACTGCGTGACGCAACTATTTTCAGATCCATCCGTGACTTGGGGAGATTTCCACTTCTGTGCGTACGGACTGAAAGATCCTGAATCCGGACTCAGATGTGTCAAGCCAACAAGCTTGATGCGCTGCTTACCTTTCGAGGTAATGAGACAGATTTTTCAGAAAGTGTACAAACTTCACTTGCTCAGTGAAACATGAGCATCAACCCCTCGAAGGAAATGCCGGCAGTTACAGAAGCAGAACTAAACTGGTACAGGTGTATCCTTACCAGTTCTGCCAGGATCTCGCGCACATCATCCTGCGTCGCCTGAAGGTGAAACCGCTTGACAAAGCCTCCTCGAGGACATCTTTGAGCCGTTCACCGACACGCAGGTAGATATCCTTCGACAGGAGATGGCTGCCACTGACAAGGAGTGCAACATGACCAGCAGCAGCACCGCTGTTAGAATCCAGGACCTCCCGTTCAACAAGAATGTTCCGCCGATAGTCATCAACAGTCACTTAGTCCAGAAGTTTCAGAAGACACTGAAGCAGAATCCGAATGACTGGCGATGTCAGTACATGTGGGGCGGTTGGGCAATTGTGCATCTCATCCACGCAGTTTGATGCATGTACGGCATATGTCCACACAATTGACATCAACATGCCTATCAACTCAGACGAAGCCGATGACCGTCGAGGTCGATCCCATGGATCCGATGAACTCACCTCGGCCTTCTGGCACGCAGCAGCCACCTGATCACCGGACCATCCCATGCCTGATCCAAGACCTCCAGCTCCACCGGACGAGCGCATGTCAGGTCCTTCTCCGGATCCTCCACATCAGCCTAATCAGCATGATCACCCAGATCATCCTATGCCGCCAGCGCCGCCAGGTGTCTCACCAGACAGTCCAGTAGATCCACCGCTGCCGCCGCGTGACAATCAGGCGGGGGAACTCCCGCGGTCAAACGCCAAAAGCAGTCAATTTCCTTGTCAAGTGGACTCAATCGACTGGGGGGTGATTTTCCTTTGCCGTCTCAGTCGCCATCATCTCAATTGAGTCTTCTGACTGTCGCCTGCAATTCTGACGAACCCCGAAGCAGAAAACGATGATGAAGAGCTTGAACTGCCCAACCTTGCGCAAGAAGAAGAAACAACTGCACCTCCTGCGCAGAGCAGTTCATCCAAGAAGCAAAAGACAGGAAGGAAGAAGAAGAACCCAGGTGAGAATCCAGACGACGAAGATTGGCCTGGTTCATCTGTCAAGAACGAACCTGCAGCTTCATCCAACTTCAACCCGGACATTCCAGTCAACTTGCCGATGCAATCCGACAGTGAGGAAGAACCCCTCCCTCACGTCCCAACTTCATCCGGCGCTGGAAGTTCACAGAGGTTACTGCACTGACCAAGAAGAAGATGAATCTGAAGACTCTCAGAGGACGAGGCAGTACGATGATCAGGAAGCCGACCTTGTTCTTGATGAAGCACACTGGTCACTCATGACATCCGATCAGAAGATCTGTGCCAACACAGGATCCTTTACGGTTCCGAAAACACATCGAAGGAAACCCTTTCCTTCTTGGACAAGTAAAAGGGACCTTCAAACCATCCAACAGATGTGGAATCTCTCATCAGAAGTACATAGACAAGGATCATGTTGACCGGCTTTGCAAGAACATGACAGATGATGACCGAGCACTCTTGGTATTGTATTCATCCAAGCAAGAATCCTTGAATGCTTCATCCACATCCGCACTTATCGGTAAGAGGCGGAAAGAAGCAACAGCTACTGAGACGAAGGCTTACCAGAGGCAATTCCTGGAAGCTAAGCACCTTGAGTGCAAATCTTGGCTTGACAATGAAGTGTTCGACTTAGTCGACGCACGAAAGATTCAGGTCAGGAATTGGGTCACCGGTTGCTGGGTTCTCACCCTTAAGCGAGACAAGGATGGGACTCGAAGGCCCGATGGGTCCTCCGAGGTTTTCAAGATAAGCAGAAGAACGATCAGCAGACAGACAGTCCTGCTGCGTCCAGCAATCCAAGCAGCCGCGAAGGGCTGGAACGATCAGAATTGTGACAGTATTTGTCAGACCCCTCCTGAAATGGGATATCCGCCACACATCGGTGTGCGTATGAAGAAGCCTGCTTATGGGTTGAATGACGCACCACGCAGATGGTGGAACATCCTAGATTCGGCACTCCGTTCATACGGATTAGTGCCAACGCGAGCAGATCGTTGTACATGTGTTTACTACGGTAAATAGCTTCCAAAATCCTCGCCGATCAGTGAAAAGGAGTCATCCACTACATTCAATCTTGAAGGAGGGGCTGATTACCTCATGGACCCCGTTTCCAGTAACACCGCCAAGAATCGACAAGTTCATGGAGCACTTCTTTGCTTCGTAAAGGTTTTCAAGTCGGTTCAGAAGACAAGAATGATTGCCTTTTCGTTGGACAACGAGTCCAATGGAAGCATGACGACAAGCGCGGTTGGTACAACAATGTCCACCAGAACGTGGCCATAGACGAACTTCAGGAGATCACCTTTGACAAGCGTCTAAAGGATGATTCGCAAACACAATTCCACATTGGTTATCAGTTCTCCAGGTTTGCGTCCAGGCATCATCACCAACCATTGAGGACGTTCGCGCCATCAACAAGACAGTCAGAAAAGCACTCCGCTTAGTATGAGATTCTGGCCCCTTCCTGGGAAGACCCGAATAGTAGGCTATCCAGATGCCTCCTACCGCAATAATGAAGACAAGTCATCCCAACGTGCACATGTTAGCTTTTCTTGCAGAGCAAAGAGATCTTCGCCAGGGCTCATCGAATTCGAGAGGCTCACTGGTCGACTGAGACGCATAAGATCACCGCCACAACCATGTCCACAACTGTTGCTGAATTGCATGGACTAATGCGTTGTTACTTATTTCTTCGCGGACTCTGGTCAGACATTACAGGCGAAATCGCGGATGTCCATATCCGCACAGATGCCAACAATCTTGTTACAACAGCATCCACAACACAGCGACCAGAGCAGAAGGAAACAATGATGTTGCGAAAGGGCAGCAAAGGCGGACAGACGCAGGATCTCGCACATGTGCGAAGCGAGGATTGTCTAGCAGATTCGCTGACCAAGCACTCAGCGAAGGCAGATGAGCTTATCAAGGCAGTATTGACAGGCAACCTCATGAGTGTGGACGCTCATCCACCCTTCCGCACCATGTTGCAGAACAAGGCATTTTTGGTTGAATGGCTAGCGCGCAATACGAAGCACGGACCCGATCCAACTGCATTCGCAGGAGTTGGGATAGCAGAATCCATGTTTGCTTATTGGGGAACTTGGGCATGATCCACATGTCCATGAATCAACGCATGAATTTTTTCATTTTAGTGATTTTCAATTCCTCAATGCCGTGGTGAGTATTTTGCATGTGACCTTTCTTGAACCTCAAGAAATATGTGTCTGCGTCCGCAGCCAGTTTTGTTTTTTTTTACCCGCTTTTTCCAATTGACAGCGACATGCCGCGCCTTGCAAGCCTTTTCGGAATCGGCAAGTCAAAGCCATCCACTCCGAAGCTGGCCGGAAAGAGACGAGCTTCTCCATTCAAGGACACCCATCCAGAACGATGAAGATGACGAATCACCCGCATCCGACTACATCATGG
The DNA here is from genome assembly GCA_963377175.1 of Effrenium voratum. Taxonomy (NCBI): domain Eukaryota; class Dinophyceae; order Suessiales; family Symbiodiniaceae; genus Effrenium; species Effrenium voratum. The sequence goes on from CAUJNA010003617.1 coordinate 484,287, forward strand.
GCAAGACCAAGGACAACAAGAAGCCTAAATCCGACCGCCCGGAAGAAGACATTCCAATGGAGCGGGCAGATTATGATCGAGATTCCGACAGCGATGAAGACAAGAAGCCCCCGGAGCCGCCTCTCGAGGAACGGCCAAGGCAGAAGGCGATGCCTATGCGGCCTCCGGTTCCACCACTCAGCCTTACCCAAAGATCAAGGCACAGCCATCCATGACCTTGGACGAGGACACGGAGTCCGGTAATGTGAATGATCATCATGAAGAACGGCCACCGCTTCCAAGACGGCCAACGAGGAAGGCGCCTCCAGCATCCCTTGAACAATCCAAGTGGGTGGGCCCCAACAAGCCAGAGCAGATGGGCCATTCTGGAACCACATGGTTCTGAGTATTGGGAAGCAGTACTACTGTGAGTGCCGCACCATCCAACAGAGCCATCCAGAATTCAGCTATGTTCCAGAACATCTGGGAACCTACCATTCGTGAAAAGAACACACAGGGAGAGAATGCGTACATGGCCTATATCAAGAAGATTTACAGTATGTGTGCCTGATCAACGACGATCCCACGAGTTTCTGCACTGATGTCATACCAATGGTAACCCACAACGGGCAGATCAACATGGACAAGACCATCACCAATGCCGAATCCATTTGCGTGTGTTACTCAATGGATCAGTCCTATGCGAAGCCAATTGTCCACTTCATCCTTTGGAGACTGGAGAGAATGAGCAGATTGTTTTCCGAATGCCTTTGACACCATCCAGGAGAAGGACGAGAACTGAAGAGGGCTATCAATTTCAACCTGGATGTGAGGCATTGTGTGCGATCACTCATGCGCGAGACTTCCTTGGCACCATACCAGGCATATTCCTCATGACCATGCTTCCATCCTTTGGAAAACCCAGATTCGAGATAGCGTTCGTATATCAGAAGTTTGATGGATCGTACCAAGAACGGGAAGCAAGGAACGCCATTGTCCCCAGAGACCGATGGATTGACAGCCTCACATCCAAGGCAGCATTCCGTGCACTCAGACCTAATGGCAAATCATTCTACAACAACGACAACATGGAGCTGTATGTGAGATGCGTCACCCCTGTAAAGAACACCTGGGAAGAGCCGTCATACGACTTGCCCAATGCATCCAAGCCTCGTGATCAGGACCATGAAGATGAGAGCACGGCAGCGCCGATCCATCGAGCAGGACAGGAAGATCTCTCCGTTCAGGAAGAAGGCCGTCACATTCATGTTCCATTCCACCTATGGAACTCAGATCGAGAAGATCCTGCAGCAAGGAGTCAAGCCAGGACGAACTAGCACCCGTCGGGGAAGACAACACGTTCACATGGCATGCGTCGACGATATCATCTACGATGATCAGGAATCAGACGCAGCGCTGACACATGTTCCCAAGGGACGCGATGCATTGTTGATCCTTGCCTTCACACAAGACAACCAGTACAACATCCGAATCACGGAAGAAAGAACTGCCCTGTCAGAACACACCATCGATCCATGCGATACCGATGGACAGCCTCTTATGCACAGCCACTGGATCATGAAGAAGAATCTCGACCACGAGGACCGAGAACAACGTGAATCCAAGATCCAAGAGTTTGCTGAGCACTTCTTCAAGCACACTGACAAGGGCATCTCCCGCGACAAGCGCGACAAATATCAACCGGAACAAGAGCAACCCAGCGAGACCAAGAAGAGACGGCGTTCGACAGACCATGATGAGGAAAGCATGAGCGCAAGAGAAGATCGATCCGTCAAGGTCATCGTGGAACCTCCCCATCCGGCCAATGTGGCTGAATTCAATCGTGAGAAGTAGAACTCATCTTCATCGAGGTTCTCATCTGGGTTCACGTGCGCCCAGGATCTCAACTCGCAATCGGTCAGGTCAGGGTGTGTCCTCTTTCGATCCGTGCGGTACCTCTCCATGAACTCCGTGAATGACTGCTGAATCTCGGCGAGCTCCTTTGCAGCATCGGTCTTGGACAATTCCCGGTCCAAGCACGCAGGTGAGCATCCGACCATGGAAGAGTTCAGAGCAGCGCAGCACCCTTCGGGGTATCCACTGCGACTTCCGATCGGACTCAAGAAGCTTGGGAACTACAGCGATCCCGAACATTCTGGGACCCCTGATGCAAGGAACTGATGGCAACGTTGTGGACAACCTCAAGAGAAAGGATTATCCATCCAGCATTTCACTCAACAGTCTGACAGTGAATTACGGGAACCTTACGAAGCTGGATAGCGAGAATTCAAGTCATGGCCAATCAAGCACTGCAGAACAGTGCGCATATCCTTTGCATCGCAGACGCGTTCCTCTACCCAGAACAAGATAAGACCTCTGATCTCATCAAGCTGTTCACAAAATGCGGATACAAAGGCATCGTCATCAGGCTATGGTCCTCCAAGTCCATCGCATGCTTTGTCCGAGGTGGAAAACATGCCAAGTCGAACTGTTGGCACGTTACATTTCAACAAAGAGCCAATCCCGGAGTACTACGTTTGGAATGTTCAGATGTTTCTTCGGGCTCGAAGACGTTTGCAATGATCCGGACTATGATACTCCAACACCCGACTGTTTGGCATCCACCGGAACAAACCAGGAGGAGTTTTTTGGACAGAGATTGCCGCCACGCACCGCCGTACAATGGCACAGCGAGATTGTCGTCATCCACATTGAGCAGAACAATGAGACTCGTGGAACATTTCCAAAACCCACTCAGAACCCTGTTCTCTCCTACGACGCCCGCCATGTCAAGAGCTGACCTTCCATTTGCTATCATTGGAGTTTTCCATATTGATCCGGCCATCAGCCATGGTGCAGCAGAAAGGCATCATGCCGCTCGTCACTGAGTACCACTGCGATGCGATAACAGGCGACGCCAACAAGTCCGCAAAGACGTTCAGTAAACTACAATTCGTTTACAATCCTGAGCACGCCTCATGAACTACATTATGGGTAAGTTCAAGAACCTTTGGAATGGAACACAAGACATGCCGTTGGCGGAGCGAATGGATTTCACCATGTCTACCTCTTGCGCAATTAAATCCATTGCTCGTCACCATCTTTACATGAAAGATTCAGGATTTGACAGAACGTTTCCGGATTGCATGATGACCTTTGTGTTCAGTTGGGGAAAGACTGACATCCAACAAGAAGTCAATTCGAGATATCCAAGCTCGATCAGAGTACGATGGATTCTATGATCGAAGATGTTGACAAGGTCATCTCCGATTGCAAGGTCACTTCCGCCGAGCGCTACAAGCGCATCAAGAATGAGATGCTAATGCTTGGATCATGCGACTCCGACTCTCATACCCCATTGCTGGTCTATATTCGCAGCCTTGCAGCTGATCAAGAGAGGAATTACCACCGCAAAAAAGGACCACAATCAGAACAAGAAGCAGGAGAATGAGACAGCATGGAAGCCATGGAACCAATCCTATCAGCAAGGATGGAAGAGCTTTGGCTACCAGGGATGGGAGGACTATGGTGGAGGATATGCAAGCCAATCCGATAGCAGCTACCGTTGGTACTTGCAGAAGCGATGAGATACTATGACAACAACCCATGCAAAAAGCCATCGCACGGAAAACGACACCACGAATTCCAATCGATTGATCCTGCTGCACATCGAGACTATGCTTGTGAGTGATCAATAGTTTCACACAATCCTGCGTGTATAAAGCTTTTCTCACATTTCCGTACAGTTAGGTATCTCGTCCAATCAGTACAAGGCATTTCCCATTCTGCCAACAAGACATTTCATCCGCGACAGAAATAGGATGATTTAAGTTTCGATATGGCTACGGCAAGCACACCATAAGTATGGCTACGGCTAAAGGCCATGAAGTGAAGAATGCCATTTTGGTGTTCAGGGTCAAGAAATTGTGTCTGTTTTTGTGTTGCTTGTGCTTTTCAATTGACCCTGCGCCCCACGCTCACGCATGCTATTTTGGCTCAAGGCCCTATCTTGTAGTACCGTTGCATCCTGCAGCCATTACAAACACGACTTAGCAGAGCGCCTTGCAGGTATCCAGGGACTTCTATTCTCAGTTCCTCCACTATTGGCGCACTGGACTTTCTTGCAGAATAGATCCGGGGACCAGCTCATACATTCTCTACTACCACAAGGTACCAGCTCTCTTCGGGGATACGGCAGTGGGTCTCACCCCACCCCCCTAAAAGTGGGACGGGTTTGTAATCAACACTGGGGATTCATTACTTTTGGAGGGAACACCGCCCCTAATAGTGGGACGGGTTTATTCATCTTGAATCAACATTCAGCTTCGATCCAGGCCTACACGCTGCCCATTGAGCGGGTGGTGGAAGCCTTTTGGCCCCAGGATGGCTTCTGCGTCTTCGGTGGGGCGGGGGCTTGGGCCAGGGAGTGCGCGAACAGCCGCATCAGGAAGGACCGGGCTGCCCAAACGATTTGTTGGCGCGATAGGCAGGGAACGAGAAATGGAATGACCCTCATAAACCGTGCTTGTGGTTTCTTTGAAGGGCACCCCTGAATGGAATGACCCCTACAAGCCATCCTGGTTGTTTCTTTTAAGGGGACCAAAGCCAGGGTTCATTCCATGTCTCATTCTTTGCTGATTTCGCACCAGCAAAAAAAGCTTTTGCCAAAGGCGCAGAGGTTCAGGCAGAAGCTTTCGTCGGCACAGTTTTGGGCGACTTCTTCATGGCCAGCATGCA